>CM060843.1:13162500-13615000 GCA_030762175.1 Metallyticus violacea
TTACTATGCACTAAAAAAAAAGAAGCGATGAAAAAATAGGCACGCATGGGCATACCTGTTAACACTCTAGCGGCCGCAATTTTTGTTTTTTCTCAAAGAAACTCCGTATTTATCGATCAATTCACAAACGATTTATCGAGTTCGTTAACCGACAAAATTCGAGCATTAGGAGTGCCGGGTTAATCTAAAGTGAAACTTAAAAAATCACTCTAGCAGCCGCAATTAATTTTTCCTCAAGGAAACTCGGAGTATTATTGAAATACAATAAAGAAAACAATTTTTTAAAAATCAGCTAAATCAGACTATTAGAAGCGAGAAACCCAAGACTTAAAAATCGCTCTAGCTACACCAATATTTTCTTCATTTTTTGCAACAAAACTCGGTGTGTGTCTTTTAAATAAAATAAAAAAGTAGTTCCTGAAAATCAGGGATATCTAACCTTAGGAATGGGAGTATATGAAAACCGCATTTAAAAAGCGTTGTAGCGGCGATTGTATGGAAAAAGTATATATTAAAAAGTATATATAACTATTTATACACCTGGAGAAGTGATTTACGATTTTAAAATTGAAAAATTTTATTCAATAGCGTCACTATTCACTTTGCTGAGGAATTAGCTTAGGTTACGCAGTTTCTGTGTGGCGGATTTTTAATGGAGAAAAGGCCGCTACTAATTCTCCATAGAACCCAAGAACACGCAAGTATGTATTATTTCGCTGGACAGAATATAGTAGAGAAATAATAATTTTGATGTACTTCAACATTTTTTTCCGTGCAAGAATATTTATTTTCTTCTTATTAACTGTGATTTGAAACTAACGCAAAAGGTTATGCAAAACCAGATAGGATGTTTGTAAGACAATTAAGAGTCTAAATTTATGGCAAAATGTCCTATTTTATTGGTGACAGGAAAGATCCAATAATAGGAAGGTTTTATTTTTGCTTTATTTTCCTATTTTGCATTGTTTTGTCTTTATTATAGTTATTTTTTTATTTTTTAATTTTTTCTATTATTGTGGTTTAGTACTACGTTGGTGGGAATGAGAATTAATAGTTTGTTCCATCGCAGTTGTTATAAAGAATGTCTGCGCAGATTTTTTTCTCACATAAAGGAATGCTCCATAAATAACAATGTGTTCACCGCTAGTAGGAAGATCTTGTAAACTTCCAGTCGGATAAGTTCTTGGGTTGCCATGGTAGTCTGGTTTTCATTGTGTGCGAGCAATATCCTTTTGTGGACTGCCGATTTTAACTTGTATTACTAACGTAAAAATAATTACGGTTGTTATAGCTTGACACGATTTTGGTTACACAAACTTAGCCAGCAACAATAACATGCTCAGAATACTCTTTTAAATGATGTTCGTTCATAATGAAAACGAGATTACTACACCTGATTCGTCATAGTAAATTTTGGGATTTCCGACAGCGTCCTTTGTTATATTCAACAAGAAATGCGCTCTCTTTCCACAATCTGCACATTGTTAATAAAAGTATTGAGGTGAAAAGTCAAATATTAGTGAATGTCTACCTGTTAGTAATTTTGCTTTACAATAAGTATTGCTATATAAAAATATAAGAAGTATTATTTAAATTGTTTGCTTAATATATAGAAAGGAAGTATATACAAGGGATGCCAAAAATGTATACACACTTCAAGAAAAGAAAAACTTTGTTAACAGAACAAAACTGAATTCACACAAACAGAAAATGATAAGCACTAATCATCTTAGACTTTTACAGTTACAACATTTGCTCAAAATGCCTACCATCGGCGTCGATACACTTTTGAGTACGTTGAATTACTGATTGAGCAACGTTTGCGAAAGTGTCCTCAGCGATTGCAGCATGCTGTTTCAATTTCTTCCCGAAGTGCTGCCAGTGTAACTGGTTTTCTACAGTGTACAACATCCTTAAGAGTTCCCCATAGGTAGACGTCCAACGAAGCTAGATCCGGAAAACTCGGTGAAAACTCAATCGGACCTCTTCGTCCTATCCAGTGCCTTGGAAGATTGTCATCAATCATCTCGGCGGTAATGTGGTGATGCAGCATCCGGTTGGAAGTTTTTTTTTCAATTGATTGATTTATTTATGGACGCTCTTTAACATCTCAGGTCAACAGCGTCCCATTCAACTCAGGACCGTCACGGGTGGCTCGCGGGCTCGTGAGCGGGAGGTCTGGGTTCGAATACCGCCAGGACCGTCTTTCCTGACTGAGGTTTTTTCCAGGTTTTTCTCAGTCCTCATAAATGGCAAATGCTGGGGAGATACCCTAAATTTAGGCCTGGAACGATTCCTTCCTTAAAAAAATAAATCCTCTCCTAATATATCATTTCATCTCATGTATCATCAATGTCCAACGCCTGTGGTGCCTCTGTAGCAAAAACGGGCGTTAAACTCTATTCATTCATCCAACTCAGGGCGTGAAACGGCCGACAAATTTTGCTCAGAGGCCTCTCTTTCAGGCTTGAGGCTCTTTTTCGTGCCGTAAATGTACGACACGGGACCCACGGCTTTACTTCCCTTCCGAAGGGAGCCATACTTAGGATTTTTACGCCCGAAAAAATCTATCGGTCCTGGCCGGGTTCGAACCCGCGTTCTTGGGTGTAGGAGGCAAGTATGGTAACCACTACACCACCAGGACCGACGGGTTGGAAGTAAAATGCCCCATTTTCACAGAGTTTATGAATGGCGGTGTATACATTTTTTGGCACCATCGGTATAACGTGATGCAATTAATAAGTTTTATTTATTTTGTTACAAATTTAATGAACATTGCATTTAAATTAATTTTTACTTACTATTAATAATGTGTAATACTTTTTACTTCCTATATTACATATTACACATATTAAAATGTTTTTTACCTTTTTTAATGCCGGAACATCTTGTTTCTAATGTGATAAAAACATCAAGCAGCTCCTAAAATGCCGAATGTTGGTCATGTAAGTGAATTCAAAAACTAGTAACACTATCTGTATAAAATTGTGAAAGTTGGAAAACTTCCAACCGCTTTTTAAATATCGATAACACATTTTAAGTACTCCGAAGAGTTTATCCGATAGTGGGACTGGAATAGCCCTTGAGCATATTTATTCACTGGGATATTTAGCCTCAAAAAGAACCAAGTTAACAAACTGAAAGATACTGAACTAAAAAGCATATGCTCTCAAGAACATTTTCGAATAACATAGACCATATTATTTTTATTCATTGTGAAATAATAATTCAGAAGAAAATTAAATTTTATTGTCTTAAATATCTAATTAACTATATTCACTATGAATTAACTATATTCAATTATTTAGTTTTATGTGAATATTTTATTTTATGTCCACTAACTTTGTATTGTTATATACATTATTAATAATTTATTTAAATACTGGGTGTTCATTTTCAGTTGTTAAATAGCATTACTTTTATCAAAACTCTCCCTGATAATAATTTCTTTAAAAAGTGAATTTTTATAAATATTAAACGAGGAGGAAAATTGAAAAAATTCAAAATAGAAACAACATATCCGATTTATTTGTAACATATTCAGTTTTGAAGCACTACTTTACATTTTTTGTCTTAAATAAACTTTCAGCAAACTGAAAAAGAGAAATATTAATTGCAGGTTTGAAAGTGCTCGTATAAATATCGCTGCTGAATAGCAAAACAAGAGCCCGGCTATATGGGGAAGCTCTGAAAAAAAAGTATTAAATATACTATGTACAAAAGGTAGAGCAAATTGCACCAACCTAACCTAACCTAATCTAACCCAACAATCTCCAAATGGAAGTTTTGCTTTTTACCGAAAATTCTTTAAAAGAACAGAAAAGTTCAATGAGTGAATTCCGGAAATAGATCGAATAATACAATATAAATAAAACTAAATATCTTTTATATACAATTTAGGTTGCATTCTGACATACTTCTATTAATCATATTAACACCTGCGGAGTAGGTGTAAAAAATGGCTAACTTTAGCGTCGCATATACTTTGGAGTAGAAAATATTTCATTCAGCAATTCGAGCAAGCGGATTCAAATTTGCTTCAAAGTTTAAGATTGATTATCTAGTTACTACTCACGTACTCAGCATAATGTGTTAAACAAGGAGAGAATATTTATTAGAGTTTTACCAGTTAGCAGTTTACAAATCATGTTAAATTGAATAGCATAAACACAAGTGTTTAATTGCTGTAGCTAATTTTGAATTGCTCCGTATTTTCTTATGATTCGTGACAACCACATATAAAGTCCATGTTACCTGATGTGTTGCAATGTCTGGCGGACTGCATCCTCCAACCTTCCTCGCAACAAACTAACTACCCTGCTATTCTGCGGGTCCTCTTCTGCTCTAATCACCCTCCCGCAACTCTTCCTGTCCCCTCGTTATCACCCACATAATCCACAGATGACTTCTGCATTCGTCGTTTTTATGAAACTCAAAGTCAAGGACACTGTAAGTTTTAAAATTTCCCGGAGGACATGCTAAATGTTATTTTACCGTAAAACGTGGAAACGTATCAACTTGTTGCCTTTAAAAAATTAAGCTGTTATACTTTTCTCAACATTTCATGCAAATGTTTTGTATAAAACAACAAAACAAAGATAAATATTAACGGAATATAAAATTTTATACGACAGAATATGCATTCTTTATCTCTCATGCTAGAGTTTAAATTTTGTATTTGTTTATTTTAATTTAAAAGTTATTGCAAATAACAGTGGACAGTCGTATTGAAAATCGAATATTATAGGGCACCGTGTTAATGTTAATTGATTTTAATACTATTGCATAAATAAAACTCCTTTCCCAATATATCATTTCATCTCATGTATCGTCAGTTTCCACCGCCTTTGGTGCTTCAGTAGTAAAAAGGGGCGTTAAAAAGTTAAAAAACTTACATTATAGTAGATACTGGAATTGTATTTCCTCGGTTAAAGAAGCATTGTATAGGGAAAACACATCCTGACTTGAATTAAGTTCGTTAATATAATGTTACTTATTTTATTGCTAGTGTTTTCCTTTACATTCTACAATTATAACATTTTTATGTTCCATTTATTGTCGCTTTGACTGTATTGGTATTCCCTCGACGTCTATAGATTGTTTTTTTTTTTATTTGTTTTATTTACGAATGCTCTTTAACATCTCAGGTCATCAGCGTCCAATTCTATTCAGGGAGCGTGAAACGACCGACAAATTTTGCTCAAAGGCCTCTTTTTTCAGGCTTGAGGTTCTTTATCGTGCCTTAAGTGTACGACACGGGACCCTTAGCTTTACTTACCTTCCGAAGGAAGCCGTTACTTTGGATTTTTACGCCCGAAAAAATCCATTGGTCCTGGCCGGGTTTGAACCCGCGATGTTGGGTTTAGGAGGCAAGTATGCTTACCACTTCACCTCCAGGACCGACAGATTGTATACTGAATACTATAGTGGTAAGTCATTAATGACTGAAATGAAATGAATTCATGATGGCGCAAATGAACTGGGAGTCCTTGGCGCCTTAAAATTATCTCGCATTAATCTTCTCAAGATAATGGAAAAACTCTGAAAAAAACCATAAATAGACAAATTTGCCTGACCCGGATTCGAACCCAGAATTAGTAGTCGCAAACGCTACTAATAGATAACGGAAAAGGCCAATACCGCTTTTTTCCCTAATTTCGCGGTGATTTTGCTGGCAAACGTTGAAGGTTTGCACCAGTTTCTATTAAAATTTTTGCACTGAAATAATAAACTCAAGCTTGAATTCATTATTATGAATCGCAATTCTGGAGGGTATCAATTGATCAGAAAATTTATGATTCAATTCGTCAAGTACATTATGAATTTAATACAACGTTTACAAAAAAATACGTACGTTGCTGTAGAGTAAACGGTGCAACTATTTTCGCAAATGAATATATACTGCCGTCGGACCGGCAGCGAACAGGTTCAGACAGTTAGGCATGATAAACGGGGAGTTGAGAGAGAAAGCACGAATTTCACGAATTTGTTCACATAGAGCAAGGTAACTGGAAGAAGAAATACGTACATTTAGAGCACAGCAAGACAAGTTATTTCAGCTGAGTCAAGAAAGATTTTTATTTGTTTTATTTACGGACGCTCTTTAACATCTCAGGTCATCAACGGCCCATTCAAATGAGGGTGTAAAACGAACGACAAATTTTTCTCAGAGGCCTCTTCTCTCAGGCTTGAGGTTCTTTTACGTGCCTTAAAGTGTACGACACGGAACCCTTGGGTTTACTTACCTTCCGAAGGAAGCCATACTTAGAATTTTTACGCCCGAAAAAATCCATCGGTCCTGGCCGGGTTTGAACGCGCGATTTTGGGTATAGGAGGCAAGTATGCTAACCACTACACCACCAGGACCGACAAAGAATGCTTTCTATCAATTGGTGACGAAACAAGAAATTGTGTAATATCAGAGTTTAAGTTTTCTGGATCTCATCTTCGCTTCAATCTTAACTTTCAATAAAATTTACTGCCGCAATTGCAGATCGCAGTTTTAAGCAATTTTGTCGCAGCAGGAGACGTGGTCTACTGCTTCCGAAGGATGGAAATCAGGAATAGCGATGCAAGTGGAATTTCGAAGACGATCAGTCAGAAGTCAGCCAGTAAAATGAACAGGATTAAAGAATAATCGGTGTAAGCTGTACCAGCAAGGTCCCAGTATCGGCAGTCTTCCAACGATAAATGGGCTCGACCCAACATTTATTTTTTCTCTTTTTGCGGCTAGGCTAAAGCCAGTAATTAGTAGCAGCAAAATACGCTAATTAAATTTATTACTTTGTTATTTGCTTGAACTATCCCCTCCTCAAAGTTCGCGTCAGTAGCAGACAAGGTTACCTAAATTTTATTGTCATCCCATTTTTGTTCCTGACAATATTCCGAAATATGATACACCACTTATGCTTGTGCATACTCTTTCAATTAACGATATATCTTTTAGGTGTGCATGTTTCCCAGAACAAATGTAACACTGATTGCATTTGTACCCTGACACACAGGTGATGTACGGCATTTGAAAAGCACAGAGCACCTGTTGCCAGATTTGGCAAGAACAACTTATGTCAAGTTGCATAATCAAGAGTGGGTTCAACTGCACAGATACTTCTCTTTAAACTACCTGCCGGGAAATAAATTAGAGTGCGTTTCACGGCATACCAGTCTAGTTAACGAGAAGTTAGAATCTTTAAAGTTTAGATGATGGTTAAGCGGACCAAAAATTTTGTGGTTTATTTATATTGTAAGGAATGCCTTTTATAAGATTTGTGTTTTAAATTTACTATGCATAATTATCTCAAAAGAGAACATTAAAACAAAAAAAGAAAAAATTAAGATCATGCATTTATGATGGAGATCCATAAGTTTCCAGCCAGCATATAAAAATTATCGCCTTCACAAAAGCCTTATCTGGTGTCATGCCTTATCTGTTAAGTAAATAATTGCAGTTGTAACTTCCGCTCCGCTGTGTTCATTTGTTCAGATATAGTTTCGAGCTGTTATTAAGTTCTTCACAAAAGAAGGACTTACTCCAAATGAAATTAAACAGCGATTGGACAGTGAGTATGGGCAAGAACTCCCTCATATTTTACCGTAAGAGAATGGGCAAACTTTTTCGAATCGGTGGAGAAAGTAGGGAAGACAAAGAACATGTCGGCCCTTGGAGGTCCTCACTCCTGAAAACATCGCTCTTGTGGAAGGAGAAATTATGGAAGACTGGCGACTCAAAGTTACAGAAATAGCAGCAAGTTTGGGCCTTTCTAAAACAACAGTCCTGAGAATTATTCATGAACATTTAAACATGAATAAATTTAGTGCAAGATGGGTGCATAGACTTCTTTCCTCAGCCCGAAAGCAGTAACGAGTCATCTGTTGTCAGGCGTTTTTGGAGCTCTGCCGTGGCAACGAGAGAGAAGCTCTGCAAACCATTGTTACAGGAGATGAAACTGTGGTCCTCTTTTATGTCCCTTGTCCAAAAGATAATAAATAGGGTGGCGTAAACCTGGCGAAGCACCGACTGTAAAGGTCAAGGTCACTCAGTCAACCAAGAAGATCATGGCCACAATCTTTTGGGACTGTGAAGGAATACTCTTCATTGACTTGCAGGAGAGGAACACCACAGTAAATGCTGGCCTATTGCACAGACTACATGCTTCCATCAAAGAGAAAAGGCGAGGAAAACTGAGTGGTGATGTGCGCCTTCTTCACGACAACGCGCCTATGCACACAACTCTTGTTGCAAAGACAGTTGTGAATAAACGTTGCTTCAAGAAGATCGACCATCCACCCTAAGCCCAGAGTTAGCTCCCAGTGACTATTTCCTCTTCTTAAAATTCAAGATGGATCTTCAGGAAGGAAATTTAAGTGTGACAAAGAAGCGATGGATATTGTTTTTACCCTTTTTCCAGACAAGACTTCTGATTTGGGGGGGGGGGGAATTGAAATGCTAATTCAAAGATGTGAGAACTGTATTGCAGTAAAGGGTAACTATTTTGAAAAGTGAAATATAGTTTTTGTCTTTATCATAGCTAGAAAATGGTTAGGCCGGAAATTTTTGGATCTACCCTCGTATTATAATTTTTAGGAATAATAAAGCTTCTCTATGTAAGAAAATACAGAATTTATTAAATATATTTTTGTTATTTTATTTTATTAATCTAATTTATTTAATTATAGTGTTACATTGTCCTTTTATTTAGTATATATATATTGTTAAAATGTTTTAATTATTTGTTTTTTTTTGTTATTTTTTTGCTATTTCATATTGAAATGTTGGTTCTGAAGGCCTTATATTAATATTAAGTACTCCGTACATAATTAAGTGCTATTTATAAATCAAGTGTTAAAAGAAGACTTTTATTTTCACAAAGGAAACAACAGGTGTATCATACATTATTTGTACACGTCTCTATATATTCACCAATAAATTAGTAATTATATATTAAAGTTGTTTCAGTCATTCCGAAAAGTTCCTTGTTTCAAAGAAATAGGTCACATATTTGTCAGTAGGAGGAGCAAGTTACCCAAAGCTCTGGATAATGTTACCCAATATCGAAGCGGTGGTAATTAGTGTTTTTTAAACTTGTTTTGATGGGGTAAAATTACAAATTAAATTTTCATTTAGTTAACGTTTTAAAATAGGTCACTTTATTTGTCCGCTTTTGTTTGGCTAATCTGATACTAGAGGTGCACACTTTGTAAGAGCAAAAATAATAGAATGAAAACAGTTCATTTTCATGTAACGGTGATCGGCAGCAAGGAAGGGTATTTTATCATTCTCCAGTGCTCTCCAATGGCCCGTCTTAACTGTTAGTTATTTTAAAAGCTTTTTTTCGAAAGGTAATCACGTGGATTGTTTTCATGTTAAAATGTATCCAAATAGCTTTTCTTTAGTTTCCTCATTTACGGGTCCTAATAGTTTTTCAGTCATGGAAAGAGACACTATCTCCCATTTAATGCCCAGGAATGAGATCGAGGATGAATGCATTAGCTTGTTCGACCTGAGTCAACAGATGGGAAATGTTATACATCAGGGGTTGGAGGGGTTGTCTACAGAAAAATTAATTAGAAACGAATTTTTATGCATGACTTGCAATATTGCATCGTCACTTACCCCTACAATTGCGGCCAAAACAGAAATACCATGTGACCATAGTTTATTCAATTTCAATGGTTATGGATTACCGATTGCCGTTTTTGCAAATTTTTTGTGCTACAATATGAAAATGAAATCTGATTTGACTTTTGTTATATTATTAATGCAACTCATGCGCTCCTATCGTCACATCTACGAAAAGGAAAAAAATTTAATAAAGCAATGTACTTTTAAAATATATAAAAGTAATAATAATTATTACTATTGCTGCATTTTCTTTGTGTGTATAGGTATTGATTTAAATTCCTGTTTAAAATCACATATTCTCCCGCTGAAAGACTCTATAGTTATAGAATATACTTTGGCTTGCGTAATGAGAGTATAAGTAGTTTTCTTCCAGCGTGACATGGTTCCAGGGTTGACAACATCTACCTAGCAAATAAATCTTAGAAACAAATTTATGTAATTTAACCAATTGCAATATGACCTGATTTTGAAACCGCCACGAAGGATACAAAAATTAGATATATATGTAATACAACATAAAATGCAGCTGAAATGTAAGAGCGTCGGCAGAGCAAGCCAAAAGGCCATAGTTTAAATCCCGGCCGGGACCTTCAGTTGTTCTTATCTGACTGTCATTCCAAACCTAATACACTTTTGTGTGGGTAAAAAAAAAAAAAAAAAAAAAAAAAAAAAAAAAAAAAAAAAACCACACACACACGTGACCGTCTCCATGGTCTAGTAGTAACTTTTGTGATATTAACCTGGAGGTCCTACGTTCGAATCTCGATAAGTTCAAGCTGTCTGAATATTTTTTTTCCTACTCTGAGAAGGTGTATGCCAGCTAGCTTTGAGGCACACAGGAGACTCCAAGTTCCTTTGCGTCATCATTAATTCGTTTCATTTCATTCATTTCTACAGATTTACACGTATAGTATTCTACAGACATGGCGAGAAAAGCAATGCAGTCAAAGCGATAATAGATACAAATGATTAAAAAAAACACATTTCATATAAAATTATAAACTGTATTCGCTAAATAGATTAATAATCTTCATATTGAGCATAAAACCAAAGGTGGTAATAGAGAAGTATAATAAAAACGTTATAGTATTGAATGTTACAAAATACTATTTATAGTTTTGAGGTTCTTGTGTTAAAAAACAAATAACTAATAGTTTAAATGCGTTTCTATTCTTTAAAATACACGTTTTGCATTATAGTAACATTGTCTTAGTAATTAAATATATACATTTATAATAGAAGCACCATATGTAGAAAGGATAGGCACATATTATTTTCAAACGTTACAGAGAGAAAAAAAAAACAGAAAAAAAAACAGAAAAAAACCAGAAAAAAACCAAAAAAACCTGATTTTTCTTTTCAAAAATACGGTGGTAACAGCGTATGTTTGTTCTCTAAACAATTTCACTTTCTTATGCACAAATAATATCCCAAAAGAAATTTATTGATTAGTTATAAAATAAATTTAAATTTATGTTCTACTTTACACAGTTGAACTTTTGTGATTAAATTTATAGTATCAGTTATAAGGGTATATTTAAGAAAGAAAAATAACTTCCGATTTCAGAATAGATGGGATATTGTATGCTGTAGGTTTACAGTCTTATTAATACATGAAATACATAAAAAAAAAAAAAAAAAACATAGGACTCTTATTCTATCAGCCTCCTACTATAATGTAAACAGAAGATTTGGCACAAAATGTGCTTCATTTTCAGTTCCATAGCATCTTTTACTTGCAAATTTCTTCCCACTGAGGGTAGGCAGATATCTTATTTTTAGTAGTGTTTAACGCCCGTTTTTACTACAGAGGCACCACAGGCAGTGGACACTGATGATACATGAAATGATATATTCGGAAAGTTTTTTTTAAGGAACCAGGCCTAAGTTTAGAGTACCTCCCCGGCATTTGCCATTTATGAGGACTGAGGAAAACCTAGAAAAACCTCAGGAGGACTGTCCTGGTGGGATCGGAACCCCTGACCTCCAAATCACGAGTCCGCGTCTTAACGACCTCGGCCACCCGTGGCGGTGTGGATATCTAAACAGATATCCCTTCGTTTGTGGAACATATTTTCTATTCGGTTGAAATTTGTTCGTGAGATGGCATTATTATCAGCTTAAACTTTTACTGTAATAAACCAAGGTATAGGGTATTAATAACTTTTTAATTCCCTCAGCAAAATAAGACTTGTCCAGCTGTGAAAAAAAAGCGTCTGTCTCAGTTTTAACCTGCTCATTTGATGTGAATCTTCCTCACCCAGCTTTAGGTTTGGGAACAAAAAGTAATCGCTGGGAGCGAAATACGGTGAATATGGTGGAAGTGAAAGTCATGCAGTTTTGCAGCAACAATCCCAGACGTGTATGAAGGCGCATTATATGAAAGAATATACTCTTTTTAGCACTTAGCCCAAATAGCATCTTTCAGTTGGTCCAGTAGTGAAGCATAATACTCCCCGGTGATGGTTCTGCCCTTCTGGAGGTAGTTTACGAACACTACACCATGAGAACTCCAGAAAACCCTAGCCACGACTTTTCCTGCAGGTGGAGCCGTTTTTGCTTTCTTTGGTGAGTGCACTTTCACCTGTTGCCACCGACTGCTTGGACTGCTCCTTCGTCTCTGGCGTGTAGTGATGAATCCGTGTTTCATTTAATGTTATGAAGCATTAGAGAAATTCATTTAAACAAGTCTAAACACTCTTAAAAATATCCATTACAATGCGTTTTTCTTCCATTAACAAATACAGCGCCCTTCGAGCTGAAAGCTTTCTCATACCCAAAGCTTCGAGTAAAATGTAGTGAACACGGCCTATCAAGGTTTTTGCAATGTGAGCGAACTCGCGTACTTTCATTGAGTATGCATTATGAATTTTTGTCACAATTTCATAGGTGGTGGCAGTTTTGGGACGCCCTGATCATCTTAAATGGATGTACGACCACACTTACATTCCACAGCCCACTTTTTAACGGTCGAAAACGAAGGTAAAGGGTCCTTTAATGCAGGATCTAACTCCCTTTGTATTTTGTTGGGGATAAATCCTTAAAAACCTAGTGCTTTAATAGATATTTCAGTTTTTCAGTTTTATCCATTTTGTAGAAAATATGAAAACTAATTGTTTACACGGTCGTCACTTTACAGCGCACCAACTTAACAATTATCATAGTAATTTTACCACGTTCACGACATCTCTGAGTCAGGCCGAGAACTTTTAGAACATTTCTTTTCTTCGTTTTGAGTATTTTCTGAACCCTCTATCTCCCCATTGAGTGTATTTGGGATATAACTTCCTGCATAGTTAATGTAGCAATTCATATTACACATCCATGGCACAAACTTTGTGGTGTAGTGGTTACCATACTTGCCTCCTAAACCCAAGACCGCGGGTTCAAACCCGGCCAGGACCGATGTATTTTTTCGGGTGTAAAAATCCTAAGTATGACTTCTTTCGGAAGGGAAGTAAAGCCGTGGATCCCGTGTCGTACATTTACGGCACGAAAAAGAACCTCAAGCCTGAAAGAAGAGGCCCCTGAGCAAAATTTGTCGGCCGTTTCACGCCTTGAATTGAATGAACGCTGATGACCTGAGCTGTTAAAGAGAGTCCGTAAATAAAATGAACAACAATGCCATTAACTAATTTTTGTAAATTTTTCAACACGTGCCCTTTCTGCACTGCCTACCTCAAATATGTTTTGCATAAGGAAAACTAAGTTTAGTACTATTAATATATCGACATGGAGGGCACAGCTTGTTACGACAGGGACTCGTGAGCGGCAGGTTTGGTTTTTGATTTCCTGCCTTGTTAGGTTTTTCTCAGTCCTCATAAGTAACAAATAAACTTACGTCTAGAACGCTTCCTTTTTTAATTAAAAGAATTCTTTAGAAATATAATATATATATTCATCTGTCTATCGCTGAATGATGCACCAAAACTAATAACAAATGTAACCAATATTTTAAAAATAGCTGTTTATATGTGATTTTTATTATATAGTAAAAATTTAAGTGATTTGTGTTAAACACTGCACAATATTAAGCTTAAAACTGTAAAAAATAGTTTTATATTTAAGTTTCTAATGTGTTATAAAATTAGCAAAACTTTAATAAGTGCAACTATTTCAAATAACGTTACTATCCTTACTTTTATCGAGAATGATGATTAATTGTAAAAATCTGTTCATTAGAATTAGATGAGCCGGCCCCTTTTAGCACTCGATAAAATGGTGCAAATCTTCTCGACAGCCGATAGATTAAAATTTACCCTGAAACGTGTTTCTGACAGAGCTTGGGTAATTAAAGGCTTAGAGAACATCTGTCGTTTTCACTTTCGTATGAACTGTTTTAATGTTGTTAGCAGATAATGGTTACATTTTATACCGCTACACGAACATTTAAAATATTTATATCAAGCATTTTAAAACAGTAAATTGTAATGTTCATACAGATGCGTTTCTCCTTTGTTTCTTTGTGAAAACGATTTCGTTTAAAGGTGACAGTTTTAACTGAAGTTAACTAATCAAGATTTCTAAAAATATTTGTGCAATAGTAAACAGCATTTATAAAAAATTATTAGTTAAATGCATTCTGAAACATGCTAAGACAAACAACCTGCATTTGAAAGATTTCGAACGGTTGAGAAAATGTTGAAGGTAACACTGGAATTGTGAGGTTCTTTCTACTGGTTGTAGCTTAAGATGGAATCACATATCTCGTTCCTTGTGATTTCTAGAGATCGTATAAGTTCCTTTGCTTTTGTATTCTTAAGCATACTACAATTTCATTATTTTACAAAGTATAAAAGAATCTTCCGGAGCTGTACCGTCTTCTCTTTTCAATGGAACTTCATCTTTATTCTCAATGAAAATCAAACTATTGACGCCTGCTTTTTCATTTTTTATCTGCAGTCTTCTCTAGAACACTATTTATGTGTCTACATGTTTTCTATTCTATATCTCTAAAATATATTTCAATTCATAATGGGCGGAGGAAATATATTGTTTTACTTAGTTATTGACTATAAAATTAAACTTGTCTTACATATAATGTAACTGATATCTGCAAAAACTTTTGAAGTACTACCTATTCTAAAAAATTTTACAGGGATACAAATATGTGCAAAGAATTTACGAGTACAAAAAGGACTTGATACTAAACATTATGAGTGTTTTCCGGAACATTCAGTAAATTTGTGTAACAGCCATTAAGACTTGCGAACACAGCATTTGTCAGCTAGAACCGTTTTCGTGCACATGTAAGAACATCCTTTCTATTTGATTATATACAGATTAATATAAATTGTATACAAAAGTTATGCCAATATTATGTATTGTCATTTATATAATAATTTCAATTATTATACTAGGCCTTTTTCACCAATATTATAACAGCAATTTTAAAGGAGTTACCTTGTTAGTTAAGCCCTTTAACTTAGCGGGAAAAGCCAAAAAATGTATACACACTTCAATTAAAGAAAAAACTGTTAACAAAACAAAAATGAATTCATACAAACAGAAAATGATGAACACCAATCATCTTAGACTTTTACAGTTAAAATAGTTACTCAAAATGCCTACAATCGGCGTCGATACACTTCTGAGTACGTTGAACTACTGATTGAGCAACGTTTGCGAAAGTGTCCTCAGCGATTGCCGTTTCAATTTCTTCCCGAAGAAACATCCTTAAGATTTCCCAATAGGCAGAAGTCCGACGGAGTTGGATCCCAGTCTCAAGTACAAATTGCTTTGTAGATTTCTTGAGATGAGTGCTCAAAACATTGCAAACCCGTAGCCGAGGACGCGGGGTTTGTTGCTGTGCGAGGTCTCCCAGATCTGTTCTTGTGAACATCGCATACGGTACCATGAGTCTCAAATGTCTCGAATGCGTACAATTGTTACTCGCGTTGACGATTCTGTTCTGTACACACTTCTCCATTGTCTTTGAACTTCAACAACATTCTCGGTTTTCCAATACCACTTCAAAATTGCTTTCCGCTGTTCAAACGATAATCTTGATTCCATTTTGTTGTAGCAACGCTAGCATAACGTAATGTAACATCTGTTTACAGAACATCATACGATAATGTTGGCTTCATTTGTTCATTGTTGATTTACCTGTCACGTAGCAACGCTATCATAATGTATGTGAATCACATCTTTTACAGAACATCATACTACACATTGCTGATATTTTTTCGGTTCAACTTTGAAATATATTAAATAGATATTACTGTGAAAGTGTGTATACATTTTCGGTACCCTGATATTTAAGGAAGGCGTATGGAATTGGAAACTTTCCCGAAACAGATTCACTACATTGCAACGCAGTGCACCTTAATTGACAAATTTCGCCCAACTGGATAACTGAAGGACGCGTCGAACTCTGGCATGTCACGAGTGTTAACAGAAGAAAAATTGCTGGACATTAGCAATGAATAAAAAAAAGCTCAACGCTAATTACTGCAGCAAGAGAGGATGGCTAGAGTGCCCCGAAAAAGAACTTTCGTTGACATGAATCAAATACAAGAAACATACTGTCCTGTGATTACTTTTGCTTCGGCTCAGTGAACTGTGTATTCCGCATGTCTCATTCTTTTCAAGTTACACAAAAAATCAAAACAGGTGAAGCACCATTACATTATCAGCAGGTTGATAAGCGAAGTATTTTTGTACTCTATCATTCACACTCAACTGATGGTAAAACATCACACAGAAAGGTGGTGCTATAGCACGGTTATCAACTGAGGGCTGCAATGAAATATTTGGTAAAATCATCCACAATCTCAAGTTCAACTAAACTAGACATTCGTCAAGAGCATCCCTAATTTGACTGATGAGTGTCTTTGCATGTAAGTTACTTCCAACATTTATCATCAATTGGAGATTAGTCACTGCTTTTGGAGTGTAAGTTTTTTTTGAGTAGTGTTTAATGCCCGTTTTTACTATTGAGGCACCACAGGTGGTACATGAGATGAAATTATATATAGGGAAAGGATTTTTTAAGGAAGGAAACGTACGAGGCCTCAGTTTAGGGTACCTCCCTGACATTTGCCACTTATGAGGACTAGGAAAACCTGGAAAAAACCTCAGTCAAGGAGGACGTTCCTGGCGGGATTCGAACCCCAGACCTCCCGCTCACGATTCCACGCCTTAACTACCTCGGTCACCTGTGAGGGTAAGTGTTCGTTGTGGCTCTCCATTTTGGTGAGAATAATTATTCGTTTTAGAAGTGTTTTAAAATTGCAAGATTAAGTTATAGCATATAAAGATAAAACATAATCGAAGAAAATGTTCTAGAATTGTAGAGCCTACTACTTCTTTAATCCTTTATTGTAGGTAGAAAACAAGTAAAACTAATTACATTATTATTTTGTGAGGACCCAGCGTTATTCAGCAGGCTTCAGAAGAAAAAGTTAAAAGAATATTAAAGGAGTTTCAAATCGATAACGTGACTTAATAACACTCGTCTATGCCACTTTTGCATCTTAGAGAGAATCAAGACAGACTTGAATTCGTGCATATCGCATACATTTTAAAGAAATTTGAGAAAACTCTTCCATATGTTTCAATGAAGGAACGGTTTTATTAAAACTCTTCCACAACTGCATTACAGTAGTTTTTACTTTTTTCACGAAGTTTGAGCATTGTCTAACTGAAAATAATACATAAGCTTCTCTGTGGGAAGGTAATGGCATCAACGAAAACAGACACTTAACTTACCATTTCCATTCGGCCCTCATATATATTAATAAAATTATCTTTCAATTTAGCGTCACGACTCACTGTTTACTTGTCTGTGTATCACGTGACAATAATTCACTGCCGAGGTGATGCGCAACCAATTCTGCGGACACATAAATTCGTGTTAAACTTGCTGTCATTGGCATTTCAAACATTTTGTTTACAATTCATTGTCAACACCAGTCCACTAAATTCTACTCTATGCTCATCTTCTCAATGACAATTTCATGTTGACCTCAATGGCCCCATCCTTTGACATATGACAAGAAACTATAGTGATCTTGAGAGGTGGTCACCTTCAAACAGAATCTTCACAATATGAACGCAATAGACGTAGCCGCAAAGAAGATAACAGATATATGTTATATCATAAGATGTTCCGAAATTACTGAACAATTCCCGAGCGTAGCGTACAAAGTGTAAGGATCTCAGAACCTGTAGTGATTTTTTTTCTGCATTGATTATTGTTGCTTTGATTGCATTAATTTTCTCGCGACGTCTATAAATTGGACATGAATACTGTTGATGTAAGTCTGTAGTTATGAACGGAATGAAATGAAATGAATTATTGATGCCTTAAATCTATTTGGTATTCACCTTCTCAGGGTAAGGAAAAACTTCGAAAATAACCTTACAAACAGCTTGACCTGAACGGGAATCAAACCCAAATTTCCGGATTAGTAGTCACAAACTCTACCACTAGACCACGAGGCGATCTAATGATATTTATTAGAACTACTTTACTAATAAAATTATAATAAAAATAACAAATTATAAAACTTGATTAGAAATATTAATAATCGTATAAAATCTTTAAACTGCCTGCCATTTATACCTTCCTATTCAGTAAGTGTGAGTATGGAATAGACGAAGTTCGATTACTGCAATTGATTAAGTCACTAATGTCAACTCAGAAAAAATAAAATAGATGTTTAACAAACGGTTATATATATATATATATATATATATATATATATATATATATATATATTTGATTAGTGTTTAATGCCCGTTTTTACTACTGAGGCACCAAGGCGGTGGACACTGATGATACATGAGATTAAATTATTTATTGGGAATGGATTTTTTAAGGAAGGAAACGTTCCAGGCCTACGTTTAGGGTACCTACCCGGCATTTGGAATTTATGAGGATAGAGAAAAACCTGGGAAAAAACCTCAGGCAGGGAGGGCTGTCCTGGGGAGATTCGAACCACCTCCCGCTCACGAGTCTACGCCTTAACGACCTCGGCCACCCGTGGCGGTCTAATAGTGATGTGCTATTGTGCTATGTGCGTAACGAGAGCCGATCTGCTGAAGTCGTTACTTATTTTTCTCCTTTTACCATTTTGTGGCATGAATTTTAGCTCTTGCGATGAATCAATTCTTGCGCACGGGTTTCTGGGGATAAGTATTACGACACTGAGGAGGAAATGCACGCCCATGGGGTAAAATGATTATGGTAGAAAAATTATGATATAATTACAGCGATATGCGGCTGTGTTTGGTTGAAATTCAAATGTAGTTCATTTATAGAACATATGAGGTCAATAAATGAAATAGTCAGCACATTTACAATTAAATCAAATAATGCTCAAGTAATTGTTCATGGAATTTTTAATATTTCCAGATTCAACAGACAGTTTTAGGTACCTAGCAGTCTATAATTCTTTTAAATACTATAGTAATATAAAATGTATGAATATATACCTACAGGGATCTTAAAATTATAATTTGAATAGAAATTAAAAGGGAAGTATTTTTGAGAAACCCCCAGATATGAGGGCACACTAAAAGTAATGTAAATTAAAGTAATGACTTTTAATATTTTATTTGAAAATGGGTGCAGTTACTTGAGCAAGATAAAAACTGATAACTTGCTACAACCTTACTGTTCATACCCAGATGCTCATTTTTCCATATTATGGCAATGGCAATGAAGATGAATAACTTCTCCTAATGGGTGGTTAATTTCTTGATATAGTCACTAGAGAATGTTTCACTTTGATGACGAAACCACAACCTAACTTTTCTCTGCGCTGCATCGTCAAAATCAAAGTGATGTCCCCTCAGGCTTTCTTTAAGTTTTGGGAACAGATGAAAATCTGATGGCGCAAGGTCAGGAGTGCATGGAGAATAAATAACAACAGAGAAATCAAGATGTTTAAATCATTTCTGTTGTCATTGTATTGGTGTGCGGACGAGCGTTGCCATTCTATAGCAGAGGCTGCTTCATATGTGGATTCAATTTTTTAAGTCTGATAGTACGTTATTGCTAGTGCCTTTAATTCCACTCGCATCACACCTTGTACATTCTGAAACACCGGGAGCACGAGTTTGCCTGCTGATGGCACAGCCTTGCATTTTTTGGGTACAGGTGGTCTTTGTGGCGAAACTCGATGGATGACCTCTTGTTTTCGGGATCAAAGGGGTGTACCCAGCTTTCGTCACCTGTGACAATGTTCTTTAAGAATGCATGACCTTCCTGCTCGTAGCGCAGAAGCAATTGTTGTCCAATTTCTTCTGTTTCATACCAGGAAGGAGTTTTCAAGACACTCATCGTGAGTAAAGTTTTCGGAATCGCAGATCTGCAATTACCCCTTGATTGCAGCTGTTTCTGCAATATGCGATGATTCGCTCTAATTTCATTGACACGATTCCGATGAGCGTCATCAGTTACTATACGCGGCCTTCCAGCACTTGGTTCATTATCAACATCGCACAGTGCTGATCTCGACACATTTATCTCCATAAACCAAAATATATAAATAAATAAAAAGTAAAATTGAAAAAAAAATATAATCTGCAATATTCAGTCCCGGCACCTTGTTACCTATTCCAGGACGAGCATTTTAAACGTAATCATTTATTAACTTTCTTTTCCCAGAATACAAAATAATTTTACAGATTAAATCAATAATTATATAAACGAAACAAACACACAGCGTAAAATAACATTAAACATTTCACCACCAAAAAACTAAATTAAACAAAATTACTAAAATAAACAAAATTACCAATCTACCGGAAGCTAGTATAGCCAATAGCTGGTAGCCAGTTAACTGCCTAAACTAAAATGTTTCATCGGAAATGACCGCCACGGGTGGCTGAGGTCGTTAAGGCACGGACTCGTGAGCGGGAGGTCTGCGATTCGAATCCCGCCAGGACCGCCCTCCCTGACGGAGGTTTTTGCAGGTTTTCCTCAGTCCTTATAAATGGCAAATGTCGGGAAGGTACCCTAAACTTAGGCCTGAAACATTTCCTTCCTTAAAAAAATCCTTTCCCAATATATCATTTCATCTCATGTATTATCAGTGTTCACCTCCTGCGGTGCTGTAATAGTAAAATCTGGGTTAAACACTATTAAAAAAACAATAACTCCTGAAGTTTAAGTGATATCTTGGGCGGAGTGTAACAATATATTTTACTAATAACAAAGATGTAGCGGATTTTTTTCTCGCTCTTTTAAAAAATATTTTATGCAGATACCTGCTTATATACCTTCTGTTTTTCATTCGAAAAAGCATTTAGGATCCCTACTAGTTATTGCTACAAAGTGTCTTAAAAAGATGCATTCTTTAACAGTTTTAATAAAGAAGATTATGACAAATGCATCCAGTGACTCTGAAGCTCAAAATTTATATTTAAAATGTCATCCTTCGACAGATAATCCCTAAATAGGAAAGGAAAACAGAAGACGTGAACATAGATGTAATCAACATTTCATAGCGCTGAAGGAGCGAATGAAAAATTCGCTTACGTAGACAGCCACCTATCATCATATAGTACGTCAACTGTTTCTGATCGTCAATGCTTCAACGTAATATAGCAGCCCTCTTCTCCCTCAAATACTGCTACATTGTAAGAAGAGCTCTTCCCATGAAATACCACAAGTTCTTTGCATTTCTTACACAAATAAACTAAATATAATGTCAAGACACTAATACTTTGCAGCAAGCCGCACATAAATCTCGAGTGCGTCGTGTGAAAGACGAGCAACGTGACAGTTTCACGGAAACAGTTAATGTAACGTACTTTACTATGCGCTTATGTCTTGGAGTTTCACCATCTGTCTGCCACAAAGGACTACGTTTTATGTTGTTGCAGCTCAAGTGCACTTTCACAAGATTACCTATGAGAGATGACATCTTTACTGCTGTTAATCATGTTGTGCTCTTGTGCAACACGATGGTTTACCGCAGGTGCAAGGGCGTGACAAACGACGTCCTTCAAATACCCACTCAAGTCAAAGGTCGCTCTCGAGTCGACCTCATCACCAACACCAGGCTTGTGCAGGCTGATTTATTTTAAAGGGAGGAACAGAAAACTAAGAACAAAACAAAGTTGGGTCTAAAATTCTGGGATGATTTTTTTTTGTTTTTTTGAGCAGTGTTTAACGCCCCTTTTAACTACTGAAGCACCACAGGCGGTGGACACTAACGAACCATGAAATGAAATGATGTATTGGGAAAGGATTTTTTTTAAGGAAGGAAGCGTTCCAGGCCTAAGTTTAGGGTACCTAACTGGCATTTGCCATTTATGAAGACTGAGGAAAGCCTGAAAAAAAAAAAAAATCCTGTCAGGGAGGACGTTCATGGCGAGATTCGAATCCAGACCTTCCACTCACGAGTCCGCGCCTTAACGACTTCGGCCACCCGTGGTGGTCTGGGATGATGTTGAAACTCAGATGACCTCTGTAGTAATTTTTTTTAATAGTGTTTAACGCCCGTTTAACTAAGAGGCACCATTGGCGGTGAACACTGATGATACATGAGATGGAATGCTTTATGGGGAAAGAATTTTTTAAGGAAGGAAACGTCCAGGAATAATTTTAGAGTATCTCCCCGGCATTTGCCTTTTATAAGGACTGAGGAAAACCTGGAAAAACCTCAACCAGGAAGGAGGATTATGGCGGGATTCGAACCCCAGATCTCCCGCTCACAAATGCGCATCTTTAACGACCTCGGCCACCCGTGGCGGTCCTCTGTAGTCTTGCGGTCATTGGTGGTTCGACCCTGGCTCTCAAAATTTTTTCCGAAGGTGAAAGGTCTGAAATGGAATCAATTCGCGACTATAAGAGAAGCAGCTCAACTGGTCTAGTAAACCGAGATTAAGATTGGGATTGGAAGGCCTTCGTATAATAATAATAATAATAATAATAATAATAATAATATATTTAATTGTTTGCTTTGTGGTGCTTTACTCTAAAATTTAATACATTTCAAAATAAACTTGGTAGCACAAAATTAGGAAAGACCAAATTTAAGTGTTTCCAAATAACATCAGCTCCAGTTTTAAAACTGGGGCAATGAATGAATAATACTGATAAAAGATTTGTTGAAAGAGCAGAAATGAAATGGAAAAAAAATTAGATATAATGCAGGACACCTTACACAAACCATGCTGAACTTTAAAGAAGCATTAAAATAATGAATGTAATTAAAAAAAGTGCAATGTCAAATTCTCTTAGAACTCTGTTATGTGTAATGTTGAATCTCCGAGGAGATGAGCTTTTCTTTACATATAATAGGTCTAAGATCTACTTCGAAAAGATGATACAACAAAACTATCTAAGGAACAACTTTTCTATTAAACTTTCTAATAATTATGAATGGAAGCTGTATAAACAACATTGACAATATTTATATTAATAATACACTACAATGGTACATAAAATCAAAATGAAATTCCCTATAACGAAACACTTGTGTAATTTTTATGGTTCACAAAAATGCGTAAAATTGCTCGAAACCTTTTTGGCATTGAAGAAATGTGGTGAAAAAATTTCATCTTGTTCAAAATTCTGCCAAGGATAGGTGATCGACAGTTTCGATGTTTTCAATGCCCTCTTAAAACTTTCTGTTAAAAGTATCGCAAAAATGTTCGAAGGTATTCGATCTGGGGACTGAGGTCACTAGTATTGCAGCATTGTGTCTTTCTAATCGCCTAGAAACATATCCTGCATCTCATACAGGGTCAGCCGCTTCAGCAAAAGGAAAACCCACAGGCTGTAAAACACTTTGAATGTACTTGTTTGCATTCATTGTTCCACGAATGCTCTTTTTGCCATTATTCTTGCACATCACTAAGGTCTTTCCTTTGATTCTGTGACCTTCCTGGTTGTCTTCATATGCACATTTTCCTGGAATCTGGATGCAGATCGAAGCATGCATGATTCATCTATGAAGAAAGCTGGTTGCATTGTTCTTGTTGTCAATTTACAAGCTCCCAGCACTGTGGATTACGACGAATCGTTGGACTGCGGGAATGGAGTAATATTTTATCTTGCAGTCTATTTATAACAGTTTGCGTTAAACAGAAAATATGTTAATATTCTATAAGACACTTTCTCACTTGACTGCAATTGATGACATTCTTTCTCTCAGAGTCATTGTGAAGTATTTGATAAGAGGAACCTCTTGCCCATAAAAGTCATTATGTGTATGCACCAATTGAAAAGTCAACTTTCGTCACTGCATTCCCAGGAAAGATGACTTTAACGTGTATAGGTTGTCCTATAATGAATGCAAATTTTGTTTAATAATAAAGCACATTATTTAATTGAAAAGTGCTAATATAATTAAATCAATATACACCATAACTTTAAACACGAAAAGAAAAAAAAAAAAAAAAACCTCTCAGGCAAATGTCCTCGACGGTTTCGTTGGCACACTTTCACTCTTTTGGCAAAAATGTACACGACTTTAGAGCAAACTTTCGACTGAATTACACCCATGACACTTCTAATTTCTATCTTGAGTTGAGGATGGCTCGTTGATTGTCCACACAAATACAAGAAAGAAAAAAGAAAATAGTCACATGGTGTCAAATCACACGATCTCGGTGGTCAAGTCGGTCCTGGTGGTGTAGTGGTTACCATACTTGCCTCCTACACCCAAGAACCCGGTTCGTACCCGGCCATGACCGATGGATTTTTTTCGGGCGTAAAAATCCTAAGTATGGCTTCCTTCGGAAGGGAAGTAAAGCCGTGGGTCCCGTGTCGTACATTTACGGCACGAAAAAGAACCTCAAGCCTGAAAGAAGAGGCCTCTGAGCAAAATTTGTCGGCCGTTTCACGCCCTGAATTGAATGGGACGCTGATGACCTGAAATGTTAAAGAGCGTCCATAAATAAATCAATCAATAATAATAATCGGTGGTCAATTTTAGTCGTCGTTACTTACACCTTCTCGGAACGGTTAATTGCTGAAAACTGCGGCGAATCAACTTAAAAGAGCTTGTAGCAACGCTCTGTCTGACGAAGGCAACAAACACTCCTTACCGATTGACGAGAACGTCCAGGTGATTTGATGTTCTCTGTCGCTTCTGAATCTTTAAATTTCCTTACCACTCTCTGCACTGTTGACACGTTAGACGCATTTCGTCTATCAAAAATTACACAACGTCTTCGAACGGTATTTGCATAACATTCATCGCAATTAAAATGTATTTTCAGAATCTGGAGGCATTTATTCTTCATGTATCGATCCATTTTAGCGGATAACAATACATACAAATGACAGTCTTTAATCGCAATACAAACAGACGACAATCTGTGAAATTTCAGGATCGGCAACCTAACAAACCGACATAGGCGCCAAATTTAACAATTGCGTTCATCACATAATTGCGTTACAAAGTCCAATGATACATTTTACAAAAACTATTAGATAATTAACAGTATATTAAAGGCAACACAGTCGTGTATATTAAATATCGGAAAACCTGCCGCTATTTCAATATTAAAAATATTACATGTGAATTAACTATGCTCTCTTGCACTCCCCTGCAGCTAATCGATTGTTTCATTGGTAGTCAGCTGTTTTTGAATGGCAGTCTGTGCAGTTTCATGTGAATTCATAAAGTAGTTACTTTATTTTATTATATTTTTTGTGTGTTCACTGAATGTAAAGGAAATGACCACTATGCAAAGCATACATTTAAGTCTTTTACTTTGCGACCATTGGAAGAGAAAATAGAAGTTAAAAAAAGCTGGGTAGTCAAAAGCGAGGTATTAATTTGAGTCAAACTGTTATTACAAGATACACAATGCTTTTTGTAGAGACATAATTCATCCTGCGGATTTCAGTTTTACCAAGTTTTTCTATCCTGTCATAACAATGAAAGTCTAAAGAGATGATGAATGATTTTTTTTTTGATAAAATGAATACTTAAATGAGCCCGGAGTCCAAACTCTTCAAGTTACCTAGTATTCACCTTTCAGGGTAAAAACTCAGGACAAACCTTATACATACAACTGATATTACGGAATTCGTACCCAAGGCCTCTAGATTTGTAACTTTCTGTTTTGCATTTTCAGCCACTCACGCATGAGTGTAGTCGGTGCTGGTGATGTAGTGGTAACCATGCTTGCCTTCTAAACCCAAGATCGCGGGTTCAAACCCGGCCAGGATCGATGGACTTTTTGGGCGTAAAAATCCTAAGTATGGCTTCCTTTGGAAGGGAAGTTAAGCCTGGGTCCCGTGTCGTACATTTACGGCACGATAAAGAATCTCCAGCCTGAAAAAAAGGCCTCTGAGCAAAATTTATCGGCCGTTTCACGCACGCATTTCAATGGGACACTGATGACTTGAGATGTTAAAGAACGTCCGTAAATAAACCAAATCAAAAAAAAAAAAAAAAAATCAACGCATGAGTGTTAATTTCAGCTTTTAGATCTAGTAGTTAGTGATCTACTTTCAGCAGTAGCAGTACTAAAGTTGTGCACTCCGGGTTTATGCTGCCGCGAACCGCCGCTATAGTTCATAATTACCATATGCTTTATCTGGAAATTTCAGCCGTTAAGTTTTCACTTTTTAAAATATTGGCTACGATATCTAAGACACAAAAGATGGATTTTGATCAAATTCACTCATTACAAGAGAGAACATTGACTGCTTCTTTATAAAGGTCTGCTTATTAAAAGGAAACGATAATAACAAATTCAAGAGATCCAAAGTCAAGGGAAAAAAAATCAACCAGACTGCTTATCTAAGCAATCTTGAAATGCGCATTTAGCACTTGGATCCTTCCAAAATTGCATTCTTTTTTCAGTATTTAAGACGATACTGGTAAGCAATTTACTACATACTAGTAGTATTAATAGGTTTATTTCTTCAGGATGCAGTTTCGTGAATAATACCATAAGAAATGAAAGATACACAAATTTGAGTTACTTTCGAACAAGACTATTAGCCAAAAAGAGTATTTTCTCGTCTTCTAGCCTATTTTAAAAATAATTTAAAATTCTTATATTTCAAAGTAATGTTTTCACAGTTTTATTTTACTATTATATAAATATATTCAAAAGTTTAAAAGTTATTTTCAGCTCAGCACACTCTTTGACCCAACAAACGTATTAGACTACGGTAAATATCCTTAGCAACTTCGCTGTAACAATTACACTCTCCGGCCTCTGACCTTACAACACTTCGAATGAAGTACTCTAAGACTGCTGTTTCTCGAGCTCTCGTGGGACACTTCTGGAGAGCTAGTTTAAACTCTCGTCTTGACAATACTTCTTATCTCAAAAAGAACTGAATAAATTGTGCACAATGCCTGGAAACGCCAGGGAAGTTTAGCAGAGCTAGCGCCCAAAGAAACAACAAAACGAAATTAATTTTTTAAAAGTTACCTAAAACACTGCTGAAGTACGTCTGCATTCTTGGAGCTATAAGGTACTTAATACTGTTTACTCATAAAAACGTGTATTTCGAAACAACTATTTTTATTTTTATTCATAAACATCCGACACTGGGTGACGAATAAGTGCTAAGACACATTGTTCTCATAAACCAGATAAAAAAAAACATGTGCAAGTGTTCATAACCTCTATGTTGTTCTCCGAGTGGGTGGGAAGATATCAGTATTTGAGACAGTCTAACAAAATCCAATATAAAGCCCCTACAAAAGTGGGAAAAACCTGTATATGATAAAATGCCAAGGGACACGAATAAATGGCAGCAGAGGAGTAGTGGTAAAAACTTCAACTAAAAAAAAATCTCCAGGTTATGAATGTAGCTGGTTACAGAAAATCAAGATCTGATCTAGGTGGATTGAATTTATTGGAACCACGGGTGCCCCAAGTCGTTAAGGCGTGAACTCGTGAGCGGGAATTCTGGGGTTCGAATCCAATGACCGTCCTCCATGAGGATTTCCACTGACAAATGGCAAATGCCAGGGAGGTACTTTAAACGTAGGCCTGGAACGTTTCCTCCTTAAAAAAAAATCCTTTGCCAATTTAACAAATTTTTCTTTAGTCTAATAATCAATTACCGTTCAATAATAATTATTATTAATTTTATTATTATTATTATTATTATTATTATTATTACCCTTCTAAATAGGGGAAAAACAATAGTTTAAGACAGTGAATACTAATAGTGCAACAAATTACGAAAGGACGAAAGTTTTAGAGCCTTTCTTTTGAAGCAGGAAAAATTATGCTCTGTAAGGCATGTCATCAATTTTTTATTGTTTTATTTATTGTCGCTTTTAGTTTATTGGCCTTCTCACGACATCTGTAGATTATGAACGGAATACTGTAGGTATTTTTTTTTTTATTGTTTTATTTATGGGCGCTCTTTAACATCTCAGGTCACCAGCGTCCCATTCAAATCAGGGCGTGAAACGGTCGACAAATTTTGCTCAGAGGTCTCTTCTTTTGAGGCTTGAGGTTCTTTATCGTGCCGTAAATGTACGACACGGACCCACGGCTTTACTTCCCTTTCGAAGAAAGCCATACTTAGGATTTTTACGCCTAACAAAATCCATCCATCCCAGTCGGGTTTGAACCCGCGATATTGGGTTTAGGAGGCAAGTATGGTTACCGCTACACCACCAGGACCGACAAGTATAAGTATGTTGGGATGAATCAAATGAATTTTTTGGCGCAAATGAGCTCGGAGACTGGCGATTTAAAACTGTTTGGCAGGGTAAGGAAAATCTTCGGAAAAAAACTTACCTAGATAGCTTGACCAGACCGGGATTCGAATCCAGTACCTCCGGATTAGTGGTCGCAAACGGTACTACACTACAGAGGACATCTCTTATTGCCTATTCATTTCTTAATTGTTTATAAACATTGTTTGCGCTCGCTACTTTCTTAGAATAACCAAAAATTCAAAAAGGATTTCTCTAATAAACCTAATACAGTTGTTAACGTCTTTCATATTGTTATTTATAGCATGTAGTGTATAATAAAAAGTCATGATATATTGCTTTGAGCAGTGGGGTTTCTTTATTATTACCTGGTTTGTTAATGAAATAAAATATTAACTATTTTAGTCTAATTACGAACTGAATTTATATATTATCCGCATTTCAGTGATATGAAAACACAACCAAAAAATGTAAATACTGTGGTTATTGAACTGACAAATTTAATATACAGAGGGTGCCAAAAATGTATATACACATCATGCAAAGATCTATGTTAATATAACAAAACTGAACTCACACAAATAGCAAATGATGAGCACTAATCATCTTAGACTTTTACAAGTTACAACAGTTGCTCAAAATGTCCACCATCGGCTTCGATACACTTCTGAGTACGTTGAACTACTGATTGAGCAACGTTTGCGAAAGTGTCCTCAGCGATTGCAGCACCTGCCGTTTCAATTTCTTCCCGAAGTGTTGCCAGTGTAGCTGGTTTTCTACGGTATACAACATCCTTAAGAGTTCCCCATAGGTAGAAGTCCATCGGAGTTGTATAAGGAGAACGCGGTGGAAACTCAATCGGACCTCTTCGACCTATTCAGTGCCTTGGAAGATTGTCATGAAGGTAGGCAAGTACATTTCCGTGTTAATGTGGTCGTGCACCATCCTGTTAGAAGTAAAATTCCTCATTTTCATAGAGTGTATGAATGGCGGGTAAGACGGATGTGCGTATCATGGCCAGTTACTGTTCCTTCAAAGAAAAATGGTCCAATTAGACCTAAATGACAACCCACATTAAACATTAATTCAAGATAAGTTAACAGCCTTTTGCAAAATAACATTGCGATTGTTTGCATACCAGCAGATACAGTTATGCCGGTTAACATCATACGATAATCTTGGCTGCATTTATTATTATTGCTTACGATAATCTTGGTTTCATTTGATTTACTTGTCACGTAGCAACGCTATCATAATATATGTGAGCCACATCTGTTTACAGAACATAATACTACATATTACTGTAGTTTTTCGATCCAACTTTGAAATATATTAAACAGATATCTACTGTGAAAGTGTATATATATATATATACTTATATATACACTTATATATATTGCATCCTTGGTATATACATAACATTTATATAAAGTGAATGTATACATTATCTTAGAACATAACCAAACATTTATTATCATATAGTTATTGTACTGATAAATTTAATATTTACGGTCATCTATTAACGTCACCTTCACTGGGTTTAGTAGCTGGTAGACTTTAGAAAACATACGTTTTTATGCATAATAGATGGTGAAGACATTTTTTTTCCTTTTTATTTTTTTGCTCCAGACGTAGTTTCTTAACCTGACAATCACAACATAATGCATGCAACAGGAACAGACGCCAGGGGAGGGGGAAACCTTTTCTCCATTTTCACAACAAAAGCAACGCGAGGTGCATCCGGGAAATGACATAGGTAAAAAAAAAAAAAAAAAAGTGCCTCACAGTGCTCTAGGCTGCATTATTATGAAAGGCTACAAGGAACGTACAAAGGGAACGGCGCTGAAAGTGAATTATCTATTGGGCGAACCTCGACACCTCCTATAACCACTTTCCATTATATTACTCTGTTACTTTTTGCTTAACTATTTTGCAGTTCGTATCAATACCACTCGGTATTTGCCTCCTTCTTCAGTCTGTCATAAGGTAATTTATGAGCAGTAAAGCAAATATGTTTTCCTGGAGACACCTACAGAGAAACTTAGGCTCTTATGAGTTTAATGCATACAGATAGGATAGTAGTATTATGTCCTATCGTTGAAAACAAAGCTACAACAGGCTACCTCCGTGGTCTAGTGGTAAGAGTTTGTGATCACTAATCTGGAGGTCCTGGGTTCGGATTCCGGTAAGACTAAACTGTTTGGGAGGATTTTTCCAAAGTTTTCCCTTATCTGAGTCTTAAGTATGCCAAGGACTCCAAGTTCATTTGCGCCATCATTAATTCATTTCATTTATAACTACAGACATACACCAAAAGTTTTTAGTCTACAATCTACAGGCGTCGCAATAAGACCAATGGACTCAAATCACACACACACACACACACACACACACAAAGACGACGGTAAAATTACCTAGTCGTGATGTTTAATTCTTTTATAACAACAGAGTTGCAAGTCGAACGCCATCTTGAACTATGAATTACCTTACAGTTTTTGCAATGATATATTTTTAAACAATATATTTTATTCTCTCAGCTTAAAACAGGATAAATACTAAATATTGATTTATTGTAGCCACAATTTATAATAAATATTAGTTTATAATATTGTACTGATTGAATACTGAAACAGTTTTTCTTTGCTTGAAGTGTGTATACATTTTTTGGCACCCTCTGTATATACCTACTATTATATTCAAAATATGCCATATTTTAAATTGCAGTGCACATTAAATCAAATCATACAGCATAAAAACAACAATACTTAACAAGTATCAATTTATTACACATGTATTGATCACCAAAATACACATTGGGACAAACATGCTGAAGCACGAATTTTCAGGAAACGTGTATACTGTAGGATTACGGTCCTGAACGTCAATATACTCCACGTTTCTTAATTACACGAGAGCTAACACATGCATGACAGTAGCCGTTCCATTTTAATTAAGCTCACAACATTTTTGCATTACAGTGGCTGCGAAAAATAATTTTGTAAATGGAAAATGCATTTCGTAACAGAAGCATCGCAGTCGAACGTTTCGAAAAGAAGAATTCGATACCAATAAAATATTTTTTTAAAAAAATACAAAAGAATATTTTCAACACAGCTGTTTGAGACATGTGCTTATTAGAAATAAGGTGTTAACTAAATTTAGGACTTTAACATATTTTACCATATTACAATTGCTGCAGGATCTATCATAGGATAATAAAAGCTTGAGAAACCCAACTGATTCATCATGCTCTGAGAATAAAAAGAAGAAAAAAAAAACACCTTAAATGTTATTTAAGGTATTTTAAATAACAGTTAAAATATAATTTCTGTCATATTATATTTCTACTTTGAATCATGTTTATAGAATTTTAATATTAAAATAATATCGGAAAAAATTTAATGTAATTGTGGAACTGTGTTCCATTAAGTTTTGGTCACGTAGACTGAGGTATAACAGGAACCAATTCAACACTCTTGTTGAAGAAATCACGATCTGTTACTATGAGAGTTGCAAATTAAGTCACAGTTGGGAAGCATACATTTTCGAGTGTGGGTTATAACACATGAGGAGATCTAACATCAAACACTTAAGTTCACTTGAGGACAATATTAAATGGAGATAATGCCTCGAAAAAAACTTTATTGTTAACAATTAGCAATGACAGATTTGGTCTACTCGTGTGAAAGAATGAAGTATAACGTCCGTTTTTACTACTGAGGCACCTTAGACGTTGGACACTGATGATACATGAAATGAAATGATACATTGGGAAAGAATTTTTTTTTTAAAGGAGGAAACGTTCCAGGCCTAAGTTTAGTGTACCTCCCCGGCATTTGCCATTTATGAGGACTAAGAACAACTTGAAAAAAACTCAGTCCTGGCGGGATTCGAACCCCAGACCTTCCGCTCACGAGTCCGCGCCTTAACGACCTCGGTCACCCGGGCGGAAGATTATAAAAGTTGACAAGTAGTGACATTTTTATAACTTGCCAGTATATAAAGTGACAAGTGATTGTTTCATATAACGTACAAATATGTCACATATGACAGGTACAAAATTGTTAACTTGTCACAAAGCAAAGTGTCGTTTCATAAAGCTAACAATTATGTAAAAACAAATGACTGTGTTGCTACAGCCATATTCATAGAAACTTTAGTTATATTCATTCAAGACTCTTTGCTATTTACCGAGTATTAATATTTACTTTTGGTTTTAAACAAATACGTGAATTCTGATAAAAAAGTTAACCTAATCTTCAACGTCATTAGATTCTATAGTCTTGAGTCGTCTTTCAGAGGTTTGTTATCCTGCGACGGTACCAGTTTCTCGATTTTGATACGAAGAGTTTGGTGATATTCATTTCCACGGCTAGATGTTTTTGAAATTTCTTGCATGCATGAAATGGACCATAGATCGAAACAGATGGTAGGTAATCTGAAGGCGCAAGATAGGGGCTATAAGCGAGGGTGGTAGCAATACAATCTTTTCCATTTTCTTGATTTTTTTTTTGGTTGTTTGGGCGGGGGGGGGGGTTGTCCTACTGCAACAAAACTCTATCCTGGGTATCTCTGTCCTAAAAATTCATGAACAATTGTTGATAATAAAGATTCGCATGTAATGCACTCCCGTTTAGAACGAACTCCCAGCGAATCACACTTTCAAAATTCCACCAGACATAAATTATTTAAGGGTCGACTGATTTTGTTTGGCAGGCTGACGGGATTGAGCCATTGTTTCGAGGGGTTGTTGCGGTAATATACACGTAACAATTCTCCTGGTAAACATATCATCCATGAGATTTACAATAAACTTACAAAAAATATCAGTTTTACGTTGGGCCTGTTCAGGTGTCAATTCATGAGGTAAAGATCTACAGCTTTTGTATGATTTTAAGTGTTTTAATCTAACGATATATGGTATTTTTGAAGCACTAAGCTCATACGAGTGGTTTTTTTTTTTTTTTTTTTTTTTTTTTTTAGCTCTGCCTGTATTCTTAATATTCCAAAACTTAGCTCTTTCAGGACGCAGTTAAAACTTTACTGTTTTCTTCTCAATTATTGAAACGCTGGAACCAATTTTGTGCTACACGCTCACTAACACCGCACTAGGTGGCCGAGGTCGTTAAGGCGCGGACTCGTGAGCGGGAGGTCTAGGGTTCGAATACCGCCAGGACCGTCCTCCCTGACTGAGGTTTTTTCCAGGTTTTCCTCAGTCCTCATAACTGGCAAATGCGGGAAGGTACCCTAAACTTAGGCCTGGAACATTTCCTTCCTTAAAAAAAAAAGTCCTTTCCCAATGTATCATTTCATCTCATGTATCATCACTGTCCACCGCCTGTGGTACCTCAGTAATAAAAATGGGCGTTAAACACCATTAAAAAAAAAACAAAGACGCGGAGGTCTGGAATTCGAATCCCATCAGGACCGTCCTCCCTGACTGAGGTTTTTTACAGGTTTTACTCAGTCCTCATAAATGACAAATGTTGGGGAAGTACTCTAAATTTAAGCCTGGAACGTTTCCTTCTTTTTAAAAAAAATCCTTTTCCAATTTACCATTTAATTTCATCATCATCAGTGTCCACCGCTTGTGGTGCCACAGTAGTAAAAACGAGCGTTAAACACAATTAAAAATAACGCTCACTGATGACACTTTCTTCATCCACTTCACACAATCTTCGAGCCGCGGCAGTAGCTTTATAATCTTTTTTCTTTTAGTGATTTTAAAAGGACTCTAATCTCAAACTTTGTCACCATCCTTTTATGATGTATTAATAACTGACGACTGAAACATGCTCACAAAATACACAATAATAACCATGGCATGCTGTATATAACATCGCCAAACAAAAGAAAAGCATTGAAATCTTACAAAACACCAAATTTAAAAACTGGCATTTCTTATGAGATAACATAATATTATATCTGAATGTAATTAAAACTGAATAAGTGCTATGTGTTTATAATACTTGTCAACTATTGATATTGTTTTCAGCATATTATTATCGATTGTAATAATTGATATCAGAAGCATGTTCTCCTACGCTTACCGCGTATTTTATAATAAATGTAAACAAGCAATACAAACGATAATGGCTGACAGCGTTTACTCAGCTATGACTACAAAGCTTTCTATTGTAAAATTGAAAAAATAACTTTTTACAAACTTATGTTCATTATCGTTTAGGCTTTATCGTATATCACATTAAGGCTAAACTTATGATATCGTAAATTGGTATAAATTATTGTTGCTGCATCTGCTATAACAGGTAAATATTCTCCTGTCGAATTTGTTTGATAATTTTATAAATATGTCAGCATATCACTACTGCATGCGACAATTATGGTTCATAAAACATGTCAATATATTTCTGACAAAATGACATTTTTTACCGTCACATTAAATTTTTATGAAACAGAATATGACAATTTTGTAAATTTGACATGCTTTATGAAACAGAAACTTGTCAAGTTATTGACTTGTAAAACTATTGTCTATTTAATTGTCAGTTGTTGTGAAACAGGGTTCAGAAATAAGGAATAGCATTGTTCCACTGTAGGCAGATGAGTAGGCATTTTAGCAAATAACCCTCCCCCTTCTGGACCCCATTCCATGAAAGTATTAGTACAAGATCTTGCAAAGTATGACCTTGTAATTTACTGTTCCACAAAAAAAGTGCAATACTTTTAAAGTATTAGTAAAAACGTTACAAGTGCCTTCATATAAGAGCAAAGTGCAGGAACAGCTGTTTGCCATAAGTCGACATACCTTGAATTAGGTTATGTCCACTCCTCACTAAACCCAAGATCGCGGGTTCGAACCTGGCCAGGACCGATGGATTTTTTCGGGCGTAAAAATCCTAAGTATGGCTTCCTTCGGAAGGGAAGTAAAGCCGTGGGTCCCGTGTCGTACATTTACGGCACGAAAAAGAACCTCAAGCATGAAAGAGAGGCCTCTGAGCAAAATTTGTCGGCCGTTTCACGCCCTGAGTTGAATGGGACGCTGTTGACCTGAGCTGTTAAAGAGCGTCCATAAAAAAAAAAAAAATCCACTCAAGGATTTTTAATGCACAGAGAGGGTTATTGTCGTTTCTGCTAAATGGGTTTGTATTTTTGCTCAGATGTATTGATAATTCAAATACTTTATTATGCACTTATTAATATTCAAGTGTAATAATCCACTTTGAGACAACGGGGCATAACTTTCAGTCGAGAGATGGCAGAAGAATCGAGCTTCCCGATTGCGCTCGATTGTTTATTTTACTAACCCATTTGGTGATTTATACTTAATTTATTTCTTTACATTGATTGACAACAACATTCTCATTATGAGCAAAACAAACTTGGAAATTGTGTAAAAATAGTTTATTTTAAAAGAGATTGAAAAGAAGTTATCATGGCATATAACAAGAACCTTAAAAATACATTAACTTAGATGCTGGTCTTAAATATGCAAAACAGAAAATGCCAATATCAGTCATAAGCCATACTTTAATTGCACTTAACTTTATCATTGTATGCAAATACTTATTTATTCTTTCTTTATACACATTCCTACTCATCATTATCATCACTTTCGCTAATACTTAGCACATTTGAGCCAACTTACTCCCAAAAACATTAAAAGATAATAAATATTGTGCTAGTATTTTTCCCACACTTTAGCGAAATGTATACAAATTACCAGTGACCGACTAATACCAACACTTCTGTGGAATAGAACAACGAAAAATCATTTGTACATTTGCAAGTATGGAGTTGTAAAGTACAAGCGTAGCAGAAACCTTTATGGAACAGAATTTTACTAATAACTACAAGTTACAAGTCCATATACTTGTATTGTATTACAACCTATTTTATGGAACAGGGCTCCGGTCGCGATTATGTTACTGGTTATCAGTAACATCGAATTAATTTTGTTTCTTCAAACACGTGTTTATACTGGGGGCTGAAAAAAGCTTAGAAACTATTTTTGAAAAAATGTAGACTGTATATGTGAGCTAAGCATATGAAGTTACTGACATAAATAATTTAAATATTTTTTTAAAAAACAAGTTTTTATTTTCTTACATATAAATGAACTAAAAAGTATAAAATAATTCATCCTAGACAAATGCAGATTTATAACCCATGCAAATTCATAATATCAAATTTTTTTTTAGAAAAATTCTTCCAAACGAAAATAGTGGGGTGCATACAATAGTTTGTCTGAACCTTTTGTGTGATTGATTTAAACTATAAATACCCTTACAGTTATTGGACATCGCGTTGTTTATTTTAATAGTTGCTATGGCGACTGTATTGTTATCAAAATATAACAAAAAGAATTCTAATCATTTGAGATTCAAATAAAACGTTGAAATTAAATATAAACAAAGTTATACTATAATTTATTTATTGTATTGATAAATATAATACAGTCAAAACCTTCGTGTTTGATATTGCGCTGTTTTGCTTTCAAAACTGCGGAACCATATTTTTGAACCGCGAAACTATTGAACCATGATAATTACCGTATTATATTGTATTGTCATCCATTTCTGACCTATGTGCAAATTTTCAAGTATCTTATTTAGAAGTGCATGAAAAATTAATTACAAAATTCCACCCGAACAGACAAGAAAGCCAATTAATAAAAACGTTTGAACAATAAAGTTTATAACCATCTAATGAATGGAAATTTAAAGACAAAAGATGAAGAAAGCATCGCAAAGCCGAATATTTTTATAGAGACGCAAACACTTGTTGTAATAATACAAAGAATGAAACGGTACTAGGTGTTTTTCAATAATGTTCTCTTTGTAGTATGCATTTATTATGAAAAAAAAAAGCAGCAACCACTGATTTAGTAAATTTTGACCAAATGGTACATGCCCTTGTAAGTTCTGGTGTTGAGGTTTTGATACTACGCATTTTAGAAAGGCAAACATTTTTCGTTAACATCTCTGAATGCTAATGAATCTACCAGTGATATTTAACTGGCTCTTCATTTTTCATGATTATTTCTGAAGATATCGTAACATACAAGCTCTCAGTCAGATGTTATCTGAGTTGCCCAACAATCAAATTGATCGGCATGTGAGTTTTGGTCGGGACAGGAGATGTAGACGACCGGACATTAACTTTTCGGTCACGAACGCAAAGATCCTGACCTAAGATTACATAAATTGTCCGTAGACTGCTTTTCATTGCAGCCAACAGAGATATTAAAGAACATGCCAACAACATTACTATATCAGCATCTCTAGAACGACAAAGCAAGATAAAATGTTTTAAGCAGTGATACCAGATTGTATAAACTAAATACGAACAGTTGGTAAATAGTTGGACAACTGGGGAAGTTATTCCTTAAAATACCTGTCTTAGTGTAAATTAAATATTTATGGAAATATATTAAGATAAGTCATAAATTACCATAAAATAATACCAAACAGCTTTACAACCAATTGACTGAAGTCCATTGCCTTTTCTCTGAGCAGAATATTCCCAATTTACCTCACTGCTATTAGTTTTCCTACACCCGCTGCGTAGAAGATTCTAGACTATTGTCTTGGCCAATATAGCACCTGATTAAACTTTTCGTTATATGCGAAGAGTTTCCTCAAGGTGAGCAATTAGCGGATTAAACAGACGATTATCACTACCTAACTAAATAAGGCAACTCTTGCAAGCTTCAGAGTGGCCCATAAAAAACCGGCTACTCTCCTCGTAAACAAAATGGGTATTGTAGTAACTGTGGTGTAAATTTACATGCAATTTGAAAGGGCTTCTGAGCACTCGTGCTTGAATATGCGCAAACATAAGATGTAAGACCGGGGCAGTTTTGGTTGCGTACGCAACTGATCTTATTGTACGTCACTTTTTCATCAAACCCTGTACACTGCTCTTTACGGGAACAACAGCACGGGGAAATTTGGGTTAAATATTCTTCTGTGATTTCTTAATGAAACCGCTTGAATGGACGCCTCTACTTTGCAATACTTTGTTGCAGAGAATATATTGGCAGCGTACGGCTGTGAACAGTTCCTCATGGCACAATACTCATCCTTATGAGAAACAGTCAGCAATTATTGGTTGTGATAACACAGCTTCTTTATTTTTCCTTTCTCCTCTCCGCCAGTACTTCATTACCTGGCTCGCCGTGGCTTTGGCTGTACGCATATTCGAAACTGACTTGTCGTGACCTGGACGGTCTTTCGTAGACAATTCAGTATGTCTTCTGTTTCATTTGCATACGTTGAAATAATAGTTCCAGAACGTCACTTTTTAAATAGGGTTTAAAGCCCTATCAGTGTCCAACAATGATGATACAGCAGAAGAAAAGAGAAAGGATATTTTTAGCGTTCCAGGCCTAAGTTTAGGGTACCTCCCAGATATTTGTCATTTATTAAAACAGAAGAAAATCTGGGGGGAAAAAAAATCAGGCAGGAAGGGCGGTCCCGGCGGGAATCGAACCGCAATCCTCCTCCTCAAGAGTACATATCTAAACGATCCCGGCATCCTTGTCGGTAATTCATTTTCTGTTTATCAGTTAGCTTTCTGAGCGCTCATCTTAAGCAGGCTGTTCGAAACGAAAGGTTTATGCTGTAAGCTAAACTATGCCTTTTGCATTAGCTGTACTATCTTTGATACTCATCTGTGTCTCTTCGAATTATCTCCATATGCTGCAAAATTTCCTAGGTTGCAATCTAAACATAACACCACATCACTGATCATTATAACCAGTGAGCGGCCTCGAACGGATTTATCGACATACCACATATTCCTTTACGTGATAATCTATGCTTACAATAAGTAGAAAGAATCTCTAAATAAATATATTTTGTAGCAAGTGCTTTTGCCTTCAAAAATGCACAAGAGTGCGATGATTCACATTTCTAGATTCTTTTGAGCTCGCCATATACGAGGGTAGGTCCATAACCATTTTCTAGGAATGATATAGAGAAAAACTATATTTCACTTTTCAATATAGTTACCCTTTATTGTAACACACGTCTTACATCTTTGAATTAACATTTCAATCCCCCCCCCCAAATAGTCAGAAGTCTTGTCTGTAAAATGGGCATAAGCACCCCCATCTAGTCACTAAGAGGTACATCTGGGCTGTAGGGTGGATGATCGATATCCCTAAAGCCACATTTCTTCACAGCTTCCTTTTCAACAAGAGCTGTGTGCACAGGCGCGTTGTGGTGAAGAAGGCGCACACCACCACTCAGTTTTCTCTTTGATGGGAGCACGTAGTCTGTATAGTAGGCCAGCATAGTACTTCCCACTTACTATGGTGTTCCTCTCCTTGCAGTGAATGAAGAATATTCCTTCACAGTCCCAAACAATTGTGACCATGATCTTCTTGGTTGGCTGAGTGACCTTGACCTTTAGAGGCGGTACTTCGCCAAGTTTACGCCACTCCATTGATTCTGTTTTAGATAAGGGATCACAATAGAGGACTATAGTTTCATCTCCTGTAACAATGGTTTGCAGAACTTCTCTCTCGTTGCCACGGCAGAGCTCCAAAAATGCCTGACAACAGATGACTCGTTGCTCGTTTTGGACTGAGGAAAGAAGTCTAGACACCCATCTTGTACTAACCTTAATCATGTTTAAATGTTTATGAATAATTCTCAGGACCGTTGTTTTAGAAAGACCCAACCTTGTTGCTATTTCTGTAACTATGAGCCGCCGGTCTTCCACAATTTCTTCTTCTACAAGAGGGATGTTTTCAGGAGTGAGCACCTCCAAGGCCGACCTACAAGCTCTTCGTCTTCAATGCTTTCTCGAACCATTCCAAAAAGTTTGGCCTAATCTTTTACGGTAGAATATGAAAGGGATGCCTCCCCATATACATAGTACAATCACTGTTTAATTTCATTTGGAGTAAGTCCTTCTTTTGTGAAGAACTTAATAACAGCTCCATATTCCATTTTGAAAGTATCACAATCTTCTACACATAGTCTTCTTTATGTAACTGTATCTAAACAACTGAACACAGCGGAGCGGAAGTCACAGCTGCAATTATTTACTTAACAGATAAGGTATGGTATAGCACCAGATAAGGGGTTTGTGAAGGCGATAATTCTTATCGGCCAGGCCGGAAATTTATGCACCTATTCTGGTATAATGGTGAGCTGTGCATGCCTATTAATTATTTGTTATTTGCTACCTAATGTAATATAAAAATAGAGTGGGCTGCCCCCTATTGAAGCTATTGGAAACTATTTAAGTGTTTATCTGTTGTCACGTCCATTTTTTACCTACCCGGATTTTCCCATGTCTTGTACTCTTTCTAAAATTAAAAATTAATGAAGAGGATTCATTTATTGCTATGCATACCAGCATTGGCTGCCCATTTCATACAAAACAACTGTACTTCCTAATAGATTTTCATCACTCAACCAACGTTGGTAATGCATGTTTTGATTTGGTTTATTTATAGACGCTCTTTAACATCTTAGGTCATCAGCGTCCCATTCTATTCAGGGCTTGAAACGACCGATAAATTTTGCTCAGAGACCTCTTCTTTCAGGCTTGAGGTTCTTTGTACATACAATACGGGACCGATAGTTTTACTTCTCTTCCGAAGGAAGCCATCGGTCCTGGCCGGGTTTGAACCCGCGATCTTGAGTTTAGGAGGCGAAAATGGTTACCACTACACCACCAGGACCGACTGATAACAGGGTAATATGGGTCGTATGAGGCCTATCATCCGGTTCCAATGCAATTACTTTTTTCGAGAGCTTCTACAGAGGGACGAGCATTGTATTAAAGAAATTTTAAGTAGAATGTCGAATTTTCTGTACTATGCCACGATACGGTTCTTATTTGTAGTTATGGTACCTACTCGGGAGTCAAATAGTTTGATCATGCAAAGTCCTGATATCTAAGCAATGAAAAAAGACAACCCATGAGTGCACAGAACTAAGTATAACAAGAGACAAAGCTTGTATCCATAGAAACTAACGTGTACTGACCAAATGCGATGCCGTTACATCAGCCTGCAGTACCCCGCTCAACAAACGTGGAATTCATTGTTCAACGAGTAACTTCGAAATCAACAATCTTGCAGACTGGCACGGGATATTTTCGCCCAATGAGTTTCTTAACAGAATTTACAACAAAATCAGTCGTTGAGTGTCAAGTAGATATTTTATTTTACTCCTCTGAAGATGTCTGTCATAGAGTAGGACGCAATGTTAGGTGACCAGAAACATGAATTGACAATTAGACCACGGAAAAGTTAAGATTCTCAACAATAGTTTTTAGTATGATACATGAACAAAGACTTGTGCAATAGGCCTTTAATAAAGAATCTGAATGTGACGTGGTTTTTATTTATAAATTAAAGTGATTTAAAGCATGCCTAGTTTGAGAAATCATTTTCAAGTGACGGCACTATAAATAAAGCTGAAATGTACGATTAAAAACGACTAAAATTCTGTTTATACACAGCCATGCAATGGTGACTATACCTTAAAACTAAGCAAAATTGACTATTAGTTTATATGAACCCTTTGCTTGGTTTGGGTCTTCTATCAATTCTCTACAAGCTTCTCAAATATTAACTAACACTATACAAAAAAGCTAAAATTATAACTTGAAAGAGAACTATAAAGTAGAGCTCAAGCATGAAAATACCTTATTAATACTTTCGATTATATTTTTCTTGTAAGATTATCTTGATATAAAATTTGTCATTTAAATAAATTAGAGATCTTCACGATTGACAAAAGTTATTGTGATTGTATAGTTCATGTCTTATCAATGATATTATTACAACAGCCGATTCATATATTAGTGAGCTAAATTTTACGAAAGAGTTTTAAAAACTGATATATTTTAAGTATTTCATTTGTAATTAAAAACGTTACCACGTAATGTAAATGCATAAACATAGAAAAAGACGTAAATAGAAATAGTAATAGCAATCACGAGCTTGAACATATACTGAAGATGTCAAAAATGTATACACACTTTTACAGTAGATATCTATTTAATATATTTCAAAGTTGGACCGAAAAAACAAGAATAATGTTTAGTATGATGTTCTGTAAATAGATGTGACTCACATTACGTTATGCTAGCGTTGCTACAACTAAATGGAGCCAAGATTATCGTTTGAACAGCGGAAAGCAATTTTGAAGTGGTATTGGAAAACCGAGAATGTTGTTGAAGTTCAAAGGCAATGGAGACATGTGTACAGAACAGAACCGCCAACGCGAGTAACAAATGCACGCATTCGAGACAAATTTGAGACTTATGGTACCGTATGCGATGTTCACAAGGACAGATCTGGGAGATCTCGCACAGCAGCAAGCCCCGCGCACTTGATTCAATGCACTGGATAGGACAAAGAGGTCCGATTGAGTTTCCACCGCGTTCTACGGATATAACTCCGTTGGCCTTCTACCTATGGGGAACTCTTCAAGATGTATACCGTAGAAAACCAGCTACACTGGCAGCACTTAGGGAAGAAATTGAAACAGCATGTGCTACAATCGCTGATGACACTTTCGCAAACGTTACTCAATCAGTAGTTCAACGTACTCAGAAGTGTATCGCCGCCGATGGTGGGCATTTTGAGCTACTGTTGTAATTGTAAAAGTATCAAAGATGATTAGTGCTCATCATTTTCTGTTTGTGTGAATTCAGTTTTGTTATGCTAACCCAGTTCTTTCTTTGCTTGAAGTGTGCATATATTTTTGCACCCTCTGTATTTATAAATTACTGATACTATTTTACTTTACTAAACATGAAAGTGTGTATTGCATTTAGAGAGAATGCCAGTATTTTCATATTAGATAAAACACGCGAACAAGAGTACAAAAAATACTCGATGAGTCATTTTCTGTTTCCTGGATGCGTGCAAACATATACAATGCACCTGCAGCGCAGCTATGGAGAATCGAAGTTGATATCCGAGAACAGGAAATTGCTCTATCGTGTTAATACCATAACGCGATGGAATCGATATTAAAGTTCAGGTCATGTACTTCTGTTGCTGCCGCAGTAAAAAAGAACACACAAACACAATTCTACGTTGAGCATTGTTTACTATAACAATATATACAGTTTTATCGGACACAATTCCAATAGAACAGTCAAGCTGAACTTTATAACCAAGTTGTGTGTGTGTGTGTGTTGCTGCTCAATTGCTAATACTTTCAGTCATTTAAAGGCAATTGACTACATAATTCTCATAAAGAGCAATTATGCATTTAAAAGTTAGTTACCACTGAAAGCAACTCTTGCGGCCTGTAAACCTTTAAAATTGTACACTATTTAAACTAAATACAAGCAATTTACATTATTTTTTTTTTGCTTTTGTTTTCATGGGAAACAAAACTACTACAAAACACTTAAGGACGGCTATAAAGAAAGAATTTTCTTACTTCATATAGAAAATGACTACGTACTGTTTTCGACAGCTAAAAGCGATATCTACTGCTTAGTTGAGCTAGAGAAATAAGAACCAATCAATTAGAGAAGTATACATAAACAAGTACATAGACTACTATACATTTACAAGCCATGCCTCCCTTGCTGCTTCTTTCGCTTCTTGCCCAAGGTTTCTTAGCTCAGCAAAGGACAACCGTTGCATTCATTTAGCGATGGAGACACGGTGTGAGAGAAACTAAACGTTTGCACTTAAAACAAAAACAGAATAGGATAGTGATCTGTTTCGCTGCTTATACTTTAATCTCTGGTTGCAGCACACAGTAAAAACACCTAAATCATGTTTCGACACACACACACACAATAAAAATAAAAATAAAGCAACACTATCAACAATGTAACAAATTAACAGTAATTATGATAGCAGAAAAAGATAAAACACAAAGAAAAAGTCACACTTAAGATCGCTATATTTCGGACTCGTGGAGTCCTTCTATGGCAAGAAGACAAGTGACAATAAACAATAAAGTCTATGAGAAAACACAGAGAAAGTAAGAAATAAAATTAAAAGAATAATAGATAAATAGTAAAAAAGTCAAAAGTTAAACACACAAAAGCAAACTAAACGTAATAAGCAAAATAAAAGCAAATGCAAATTAAACTTAATAAGCAAAGCTAAAAGTAGCACCAGAGGTGCACACAATATATAAGAAAAATAAAAAATAAAGCAACACTACCAACAATGTAACAAATTAACAGTAATTATGATAGCAAGTCACTTGTCTTCTTGCCATAGAAGGAATGCACGAGTCCGACACATAATGATCTGAAGTGTGACTTTTTCTTTGTGTTTTATGTCTTTCTGCTATCATAATTACTGTTAATTTATATATATATATATATAAATTAACACTAAAATAAAAGTAGATAAAGATAAAACACAGAGAAAGAGTCACACTAGAAACTGCTATATTTCGAACTACTGCGAGTTCTTCAATGGCAAGAAGCTAGACAAGTGAAGGTGATAAAAGTAAATATTGAGTATCAAAGGTATATATATATATATATATATATATATATATATATATATATATACGGGTGGCCGAGGTCTTTAAGGCGCAGACTCGTGAGTGGGAGGTTGGGGTTCGAATCCCTCCAAGGACCGTCCTCCCTGACTGGGGTTTTATCCAGGTTTTCCTCAGTACTCATAAATGGCAAATGCCGAGGAGGTACCCTAAACTTAGGCCTGGAAAGTTTCCTTCCTTACAAAAAAAATCCTTTCGCAATATATCATTTCATCTCATGTATCATCAGTGTCCATCGCCTGTGGTGCCTCAGTAGTGAAAACGGGCGTTGAACACTACTAAAGTAAAAGGTACTTTGTTAATCGTTTCACATTGCTTGCGGAATATAATTCCTCCTTTATTATAATTAATGTTCTGTGCAGATAATTTAAATGTTCAAAACGTAAGACTGATAACACAGAATTGCAAAACATGGTCAATGGAATTGCTGTTTACCTAGTTTTGTATGTTGATTTCAAATGTGATGAACATTTTTATTGTAACAATAAGGTCTTTGCACAAACTGAATCAGAAAATATGGAGAAAAAAATTAATTTACATTCCTGTTTAAACATATACAAAAAGATGTTAAAAGTCTATCATTTACCCTTTGCCAACCTTTTAATAGTTCTCTACACATTATAGGAACCAAAAACAAAAATATTTTTTCTCTCTTCTTTTTCCTGGTCACTTAGTTTCACATCAACACATGTATAACACATTTCCTTAAGAACGTATGTTAAGTTCGATACATTTTCAAAATTCCTGCAAATGCAAATGCAAATGGAAAAAAAAAAAAATCTAATACAAATGAAAAAAAAAAAAAAATAAAGAAAACTACCTAGTAAGGAAACAGTAGTAAAAATTTACCTTGTTTTAATAACAATTTCACAAAAATTCAGTTCCAATCGAGTGTATGTAGGGACAACATTACAGAAATTATTATAATATAACAATGCATAATATTGAGTCATAATTATTTTATTATTGTAAAGAAGTAGAAAGATTCGGAGTTCAAAGGAATAAAACAAAACACAAATTTTAGTTCGCTAATTCTGTATATATTTACATAACATTTTTAAAATTTAAAAACTGCTTTTTGATGGAACGTTTTGACTGTTTTTATTAAAAAAAAAAAAACGATCCACATCTGTAAGAATGAGCCTATAATTTTCAATCATCCCCACCCCCAATTGTAGGCCTATGTAATCTGTGCCTATGCGTATATTAATAAGTTATATATATTCATAACAATTTTGAACACATTAAATATTCAAAATACGCCGACTCCTCATTTTACCAATATTGGAAACAGAAACTCTTTATTCGTAGGTATAGAAGAGAACAATAAATACTAGTAGTATACATTGTTGCAAGTCATTCAATTTCGGCTGCAGAGGTATCGCTTAAATAATAAAACCATGTGTGTACAGAGTTCATAGTTTCGCGGCACCGCCACAGGTGGCCGAGGTCGTTAAGGCTCGTGAGCGGGAGGTGTAGGGTGCGAATCCGGTCAGGACCGTCCTCCCTGACTGAGGTTTTTTCCGGGTTTTCCTCAGTCTTCATAAATGGCAAATGCCGGGGAGGTTCCCTAAACTTAGGTCTGGAACGTTACCTTCCTTAAAAAAATATCATTTCATCTCATGAATCATCAGTGTCACAGCCTGTGGTGCCTCAGTAGTAAAAAACGGGCGTTAAACAGTAATAAAAATATAATGTATAGTTTCCAGGCAATTTTCCTCGAAACGAAGGGGAAAATAAAAAAAAAATGCTTCAGACAAAAACTGAAGTACTCTTAGGGGGACATAAGATAGCGACCTTAACTCGTCCTTAAAATTCCTTTCTTAATGCCACTTCAAGGTCAAATTAGTTTTTTTTTTTTTTTTCAAATGGATTGGTGTATTTTCTTTTCCGGGAATGGAAAAAAAAAACCATTCAATTTCCAGTATAAAAGTTCTAGTACATCTATCAGCTGGGGGTGATAGGTGATGTGATATTAGACAAATAACACAGCAAATGTTTTTCACTCATTTTCACTTCTCTCTCTCTTTTATTTTATTATTGCTTGAAGGAAACTCATTTGTTTATACGCAGATGCTCATTTGTTGATATCGGTACACAAACAAGTGCTCATCATTGCCAATACAAACCTCAAAGGACATTATTCTCAGGCAGTTCCTCTTCGTTTTTCAACCATGGATGTTCGATACACGATCAATATGATTTACACTTATGACGAAGCTCATAAGAACGCTAAAGCAGCTTGCAACTTATAAGGAGATCGATATCCTGAAAGGAGGCAGCCATCTGTTACAAATGTTCCACGACTTGCAAACTTACTCTCCGAAACGGGAGGTGTCGCATCAAGAAAACGCCATCGAATGAGAAGTGTTACTGGGGAAAATTCCGAAGTCTCTGTATTAGCTGCAGTTGCAGCAAATCTTCATCGATATTTCCGTCAACTGGAACGTGATTCGGGAATCTATCTCTCAAAGGAGGGAGACGAAACGTCACAAATACCGTCCATATTACATCAGCCTACATCAAACACTTCATGGGGATATTTTCAGAAGTGTGTTGAATTTTGCTCACAGCTCTACTACAAATTCAAACGGAAACTTTTCCAGCATACGTAAATTGATGCCAGTAAAGTAAAAGTGAGTGAAAAATATTGGCTGTCTTATCCTTCCAATATCACATCACATATCTCTCCTAATTGATAGTTCTACTAGAACTTTTATACTGACAATGAAATGCTCTTTCCATTACCGGAAAATAAAATATACCATTCCATTGGAAAAAAGCAATTTGACCTTTAAATGATGGCAAGATTTAAGGCGATATTTTATACTTCACTAAGAACACTTCAAATTTGGTCGGATACATTTTTTGATTTTTCCCTTCATTACGGAAGAAAATGGCCGCGATACATAAATACCTGCCTCTGTATATGTATAAAGATAAAAGAATGAATGCGCAAGCCATTGAGTGTCCCGTGAATCAGAATATAACGCAGTATTTCAATATTACGATAATTTGATTGATTTGGTTTATTTACGGACACTAACATCTCAGGTCATCCGCGTCCCATTCAATTCAGGGCGTGAAACGGCCGCAAATTTTGCTCAGAGGCCTCTTCTTTCAGGCTTGAGGTTCTTTATCGTGCCGTAAATGTACGACACGGGACCCACGGCTTTACTTCCCTTCCGAAGAAAGTCATACTTAGGATTTTACGCCGGAAAAAATCCATCGATCCTGGCCAGGATATTATGTTAAGAAAAGTTTTATTTTTTAAAAGCAAATTTGTGATAATATGTTTTACGGCGTATTTTTATAATTTTTTATTTTCAAGTTATGTGAATCGAGCAACAGATAAACACGTTAAACTTAAATCCTTTTGAGAGCTATCTTTAGATTTTATTATTGGTGGTGGTGATAATAGTAGAAGTAGTGGTAGTGATGGTAGTGGTAGTAGTAGGTTTATTTAAGCACACCATCTGTGGTCTTCAACGTCTCATTCAATTCATGACGAGAAACGGCTGATAAATTTTTCTCAAGAGGCCAGTTCTTTCAGTCTTGAGGTTATTTTACGTGCCGTAAATGTACGACAGGAAAACAACTTCCTATAAAACCCAAATATTCAGGCCGAGTTTTTAGCCCACGATCTTGGGTCTACGAGGCAAGTGTGGTGACCACTAGACCACCTGGACCGACTTATCATTTAAATTTTTATTCACATTAGCATTTACTAGCTTAAAATTAATAAAAAATCATTAATAATCCAGTTATTTTTCAAAGTCCAAACAATTGTTGTGCTCACAGATACGTAAAATACCAGTTACGAGGTTAACTTTACTTAATTTTAAGAAACCTTAAAAAAGTAATAGTATAGAAGGGTAAATAGAAATTAGTGACGTTTGTAATTATTAATAATTATTATAATTTCTTCGAATATTTAAAGTATTCTAGTTCACAAATAAACTCAAAATTAAAGCTACATTTCGTTCCTTTTATTAAATTTTTAAACTAAATAGTTTTATAAATTATATGCGTAAATGAGTTAAACAAATTTAAGAGTGATTGTTCATTATTTTATGAACGAAATATTAAAATTTTACTTTAATTATTTGGCTTATTTACGGACGCCCTTTAACATCTCAGGTCATTAGCGTCCCGTTCAATTCAAGACGTGAAACGGTCAATATATTTTGCTCAGAGGCTTCTTTCAGGCTTGAGGTTCTTTTTCGTGCCGTAAATGTACGACACGGGACCCTCGGCCTTACTTCCCTTCCGAAGGAAGCCATACTTAGGATTTTTACGCCTGAAAAAAATTCATCGATCATGGCCGGGTTTGAACCCGCGATCTTGCGTTTACGAGGCCACCAGGACTGACTTAAAATTGTATAGCTACATTATTCTAATAGAATAAATTGGGAACTAAAGTGCGCAAATCTAAAAGCAATTTATTTCCTTATATAACTGTAAATAATATGCAAACATTCATATTAAACCTAAGATAGCGGGTTCGAACCCGGCCATGACTGATGGATTTTTTCGGGGCGTAAAAATCCTAAGTATGGCTTCCTTCAGAAGGGAAGTAAAGCCGTGGGTCCCGTGTCGTACATTTACGGCACGAAAAAGAACCTCAAGCCTGAAAGAGAGGTCTCTGAGCAAAATTTGTCGGCCGTTTCACGCCCTGAGTGGAATGGGATGCTGATGACCTGAGCTGTTAAAGAGCGTCCATAAATAAGTCATTCAAAAAAAAAATTCAAACATTCATATATCTATAAATACACATTTTTATTTATATTTTTCATGTAGGTTAACGATCCATGTAGCAAAGATTTGTAATATATAGAACAAGGTAACAATAAAGAAGCACCTTCTAAAATATTAATTTGTGTTTGAAAAATATGTAAAAATATAAATAAAAACAATTTTCCTTTATTCGTTTTTATGGTTTCATTTCCCTTCTAGCTTTCTTTCTATCACTTACGTTTGGACACAACTACACCTTAAATGTATAGACGTATTTACAAAAAGACATTACGAATAAAGCCTTCCAACGCAAATTAATTTAATTAATTTCATTACTACATAACTGATTTACTTGGGGAAAAAATGTTCAATTATGCAGTCTGAAATTCTTACTCTCTTTTCAAACACAAAAACATATATTCATACTAAATAATGTTCTACTTCTTTTTTCGCGTTATATATGACGATAATGTCTTCATAGCAAGAGCTGGCTCAATGTAAAGCACGCTGTTAAATTTGCTGCGCTCCTATTGGAGAGCGAAACTGTGCTACGCAGTTGAGTTTGAATGGTCCATCTGTACGTTTTATTGCTTTATCCACAGAGTGCGTCTGTCGGTTAGCACTCGCATAAATTGAAGTCTAAAGCACTCTGCCAGTATTAACACAAGGACAAGTAAAAAGATACGCAGTAACAGTTGCTCGTAGCAACAAACGCCGCTCCCTGATGTACTGAGAGCAATGTAGATGATGTTTACAATAATGTACTCCTTAAATTAAAATTACACGAGAAATTCGTGTAAAAAACTCGGACATGCAATCTCTTATGTTTTGACTTTTTTGTGAAAACAAAAAACTTAGATCTCTGTGCAAGACACTGTTTTAACACTGTTTTAAGAATGCCAATTTCATGTATGTGTATACATACATACACACAAACACACACACACACACACATATATATATATATATATATATATATATTAATGAAAAATAAAAATAAAGAAACACTATTAACAATATAACAAATTAACACTAATAATAAAAGTAGATAAAGATAAAACACTGAGAAAAAGTCACACTTGAAATTGCTAGCTAGCTTCTTGCCATTGAAGAACTCGCAGTAGTTCTAAATATAGCAATTTCAAGTGTGACTCTTTCTCTGTGTTTTATCTTTATCTACTTTTATTATTACTGTTAATTTATATATATATATATATATATATATATAGAGAGAGAGAGAGAGAGAGAGAGAGAGAGAGAGAGAGAGAGAGAGCCTAAAATGTATACACACTTCAAGCAAAGAAAAAACTGTGTTAACATAACAAAACTGAATTCACACAAACAGAAAATGATGAGCACTAATCATCTTAGACTTTTACAGTTACAACAGTTGCTCAAAATGCCCACCACACTTCTGAGTACGTTGAACTACTGATTGAGTAACGTTTGCGAAAGTGTCCTCAGCGATTGCAGTACGTGCCGTTTCAATTTCTTCCCGAAGTGCTGCCAATGTAGCTGGTTTTCTACGGTATACAACATCCTTAAGAGTTCCCCATAGGTAGAAGTCTAATGGCGGTTCTGTTTTGTACACATGTCTTCATTGCCTTTGAACTTGAACAACATTCTCGGTTTTCCAATACCACTTCAAAATTGCTTTCCGCTGTTCAAACGATAACCTTGACTCCATTTTGTTGTAGCAAAGCTAGCATGACGTAATGTGAGTCACATCTGGTTACAGAACATCATACGATAATCTTGGCTTCATTTGTTAATTTTTTATTTACCTTTCACGTAGCAACGCTATCATAATGTATGTGAATCACATCTGTTTACAGAACATCATACTACACATTACTGTTGTTTTTCGGTCCATCTCTGAAATATATTAAATAGATATCTATTGTGAAAATATGTATATATATTTTGGCACCCTCGGTATATATATTACACGGATGAAAGTGAAATATCTCTGCACATTTTCAGAACAAAATGGTCATGTTGTGTAAAACAAAAAGGTGTGATACCATATTGTGGAAAATGTGTAGTTTTCTTAAAAAAAAAAAAACTTTTATTCCTCAAAAGTTTAACACCATCTTACAGGCTAAACTACTCCATATTTGATCTTCATTTCATGTTATTCAATACAAAGTCTTTCTTCGGAAGGGAAGTAAAGCCGTGGGTCCCGTGTCGTACATTTACGGCACGAAAAAGAACCTCAAGCCTGAGAGGCCTCTGAGCAAAATCTGTCGGCTGTTTCACGCCCTGAGTTGAATGGGACGCTGATGACCTGAGATGTTAAAGAGCGTCCATAAATAAATAAAAAAAAAAAAAGAAGTCTGATTTTTTTTTCTTTAGTTTTACTATGATTTTCATGTAAATTAAAGGAAAGAACAGCAAATTGCATTATCGTCTAATTTGATTAGACTTGGCAAATATGCTATTTTTCTATGAATTTGTAAATTTTCACTTACTATTGAGATACTAATAGCCTACATTATTGCTGTGTAGGTCTTTTCTCGAAAACAATTGCCTCGTTTTATATTAAAACATTATTTTACGTAAATGTAATAAAATTATATTCATAAATCATGGACTAACTAAATTTACCAAAAATTATTTTGTTGTCATATTAGCATACGCTTCCATAAAACAAACGAAATGTCACATAATGATTAAAGAAAAAATAATAGAATTCTTTAATACACTAAAATGACTTTAAATATTTTTTTGCCCTAATGCTAAGGTTGTAAGCAATTTCTAATAAAAGAAATTTTCTGTAAATTTAAATCCATATTATAAGATAATTCTTGAAAAATATTGCTTGCTTTAACTTACTTCTCTCGACTTAGCAGGTGATATTTCTCAGAGAGACGACGTGTTCTATCTGACTTACAAAACTGAACTGACTAGATTTTTGGAAAATATGAATAAGTTGGTACGTTTTCCTTTAAATTCTTTGCAGCAAAACAAAATCTTCTCAATAATAATTAATATGCAACACATTTGGTGGGAAAGCATGTCGCATAAATATCTTTGTACGAATATATATATTATATGGATGTTAGAACAAAAAAATAATAAAAGATTAACATATGGTTATTTATCAGCTAACGAAGAGCTCTTGATGCATAAATAAAAAGGAAAATAAATAGTCATAAAAGACGTAAACAAATTGGTAAGATCTAAAGAAGTATAAAAAATATCTTCTAATGAGTGCGGGTTAAAAAATTCCACATTATTATTTATTTACTTTATATTGGTATTACATGAGCATTTCTGTAATAAAAGCCAGGAATTCAATAACCGCACAAATTCACTTTTTTGCACTTTGAGTTATATATACCGTGATAATCGTCTGAGCTCTGTTATTTGACATTCAAAACAAAACACATTCCAGCATTTTCCACATGCTACCGACATTCATTTTCATAAACGTACAAACCCACGATCCTGTGTTGATCTGGAAAGCAGGCAGGCAACTGAAATAACACACTGTTAAATGTTTCAGTTAACTAACTGCTAATGACAGATTTGACTATATGCATCATGTGTGCGGAATAAATTCATTCATGTCATGTGATCTATTTGCTCAAATAGAACCATATAAACGTAAACAGGGTATTTATACATAACTGATGATTGGATAAGTAAAATATAAAACTCATTAAAAACACATATAGTTTAAGGCGAATGTAGATTGATCAAGGGCATGCAACTTTTTTTTCTAAAGATAAGAAAACCCTTCCCGATGATGAAAGGCAAGAACATTTAAAGTGGTATCTTGGAGAACAACTACAGATCAAATATCATAACAGCGAGGAATAAATGAAATATTTATAATCCAAAGGGAAAGTTTGATGAAACTGACCTGGAGAGAGCTTGCAAAAATTAAATCCCCCTGAACATGTTAAAGCAAGGAATATTATAAAAACTATTTTCCTAAATTTTATCAGAAAAGCAGTCTCATTTTCAAAGCCTTCTGAACTAAAATGGTTCCTAATGCTGAGGATTCATGAAGTGAAATGTTGAATTCAAAGCGAAGGAACGAGATATGCAAGTTAAATTTTGTACTTTCTTGTATATTATTAAAAAAATAAAGACGAAGTAACTGTTTTTAATTTCAAACATTGTTTCACCAAGTGAGCATATATCGATTCCAAAACAATGTGAAGTACAATCTTTTCCATAACAATTTTATCTTCTTATGAATTTTGTACACGCAAAATACCGAGGGTGCCAGTAGGTATGTTCAAAGTTGGACCGAAAAACAACGGTAATTGTAGTATGATGTTCTGTAAACAGATGTGACTCACATACTGTATGATAGCGTTGCTACGTGTCAGGTAAATCAGCAATGAACAAATGAAGCCAATATTATCGTATTATGTTCTGTAAACAGATATGACTCCCATTACGTTATGCTAGCGTTGCTACTTCAAAATGGAGCGAAGATTATCATTTGAACAGCGGAAAGCAATTTTGAAGTGGTATGGGAAAACCAAGAAAGTTGTTGAAGTTCAAAGGCAATGAAAGAGTGTGTACAGAACAGAACCGCCAACGCGAGTAACAATTGGACGCATTCGAGACAAATTTGAGCCTCGTGGTACCGTATGCAACAGGATGGTGCATCACCACATTACCACCGAGATGTATGTGCGTACCTTGATGACAATCTTCCAAGGCACTGGATAGAACGAAGAGGTCCGATTGAGTTTCCAGTGTTCTCCGGATCTAACTCCGTTGGACTTCTACCTATGGGGAACTCTTAAGGATGTTGTATACCGTAGAAAACCAGCTACGCTGGCAGCACTTCGGGAAGAAATTGAAACGGCATGTGCTGCAATCTCTGAGGACACTTTCGCAAACGTTGCTTAATCAGTAGTTCAACGTACTCAGAAGTGTATCGACGCCGACGATGGGCATTTTGAACAACTTTTGTGACTGTAAAAGTCTAAGATGATTAGTGCTCATCATTTTCTGTTTCTATGAATTCAGTTTTGTTATGCTAACAAAGATTTTTCTTTTCTTGAAGCGTGTATACATTTTTGGCACCCTCTGTATATGCAGTCATCGTTATTTTAACATTTGACATTTTAAATTAAGCAAAGCTTTATTTGAAATTAAATATAATATGATGATATAATTTCAAAATTATTATTTTGAAGAGATATTTCGTTTTTATTCGTTTCTTTAAAATTTATTCAATTGACTTGTATGGTTATAGAAGTCATAGCTTATAATATTCTTCACTAAACGTATATTTCGAGAATATACCTCTCGAGCGAGGTATATCTAAATACCTAAAAGCGAGCCATTTTCCCATGTTATAACAAAGATGTATATCATCATTTATATCTTTTCTTGAAGTAAGAGAAAATAAAGTAAAGCTTTATCGTGAGAGAAATAACTGCTAAAAGAACGGAAATTGTGCAACAGAATTATGAATGTTCAGGGAGTTTCGGGAGACCGGATATTAAACATTCCTAAAGAAAATATATGCCAAGTTGTGGTTTAAAGTATTTAGGAAAGAAATGTGAGAGGAGACAACTTCGTATTTATGTTGAAAAGAAAGAAAATTTGCATACGTTACATATTTGTAATCAGCTTATATGTTAAAACTGTGTAAAGAACTCTACGACAAAGCTATCGCAAGGACTGTAATGTCAACTGAAGGAACGTTGTGAGATGGCATTTCAATTGTAGTTCTTTTATTGTGTAATTAAATTTAATAAATATTTTATAATATGAAATAAGTATTTTTGCAACAATTTTTTAACATTGTGTATATGTTTTATCACTAGAGATGGAACAATTCCTTCGGAACTAAGATATCAGTATAAGCCTCACACGAGGTTAGCTTTAAATCAAATATTTGAATTTAGTATAAACAGATGAAATAACCTTATTAAGGGCAAAATTTTTGGGGGCGCGGTTTAACCCGGATTTTACTTATTTTAAACCTATTATTTGGAATTAAATGACTTTTTATTTTGTATTTAAATGTTTTGTTCATTTTTGTTTGGTTTATGATATCGAGAATGCTGTTGTTTACATCGGAGCGCTAGGCACAGCTCAGGGCTACATTGTATGTTGTTACTTTTGGTTTATTTGGGGAGGACCTTTAACATCTCAGATCATCAGCCCATTCAATTCATAGTGTGAAACGGACGATGAATTTTCCTCTTCTTTCAGGTTGAGGGTCTTTTACGTGCCGTAATTCTACGACAAGGGACCTACGGTTTTACTTCTATTCCGAAGTGGGCCAAATTCATGATTTTTACTCACGAAAAAGTATATTGTATGGTTGATGCCAAGCCAACTTTGCGTCCATGGTGGCAAATTTTCCATTACCGTTCATCATATAGTTTATTGATGATCGCCATGCAATTAATTCTTTACGAGTATATACATTTCTCCTGAATAGAAACCTCAAAGCTCACCAGATGAAAGCCAGGAGTCGCAGATGTTTTTGGTCACCGAGGATGAGGCTTATTCTGCAAAAGTTTGTTCTCGAACCGAGTCAGTTCTGGTGGTCTGGTGGTAACCATACTTCCCTCCTAAACCAAAGATCGCGGGTTCAAACCCGGCCAGTATCGATGGTTTTTCTGGCCGTAAAAATCCTAAGTATGGCTTCCTTCGGAAGGGAAGTAAAGCCGTGGGTCCCATGTCGTACATTTACGGTATATAAAAGAACCTCAAGCCTGAAAGAAGAGGCCTCTGAGCAAAGTTTGTCGGCCGTTTCACTCCCTGAATTGAATGGGACGCTGATGACATCGCCACGGGTGGCCGAGGTCATTAAGGCGCGGACTTGTGAGCGGGAGGTCTAGGGTTCGAATTCCGTCAGGACTGTCCTCTCTGACTGAGGTTTTTTTTCCAGGTTTTCCTCAGCCCTCATAAATGGCAAATACCGGGGAGGTTCCCTAAACTTAGGCCTGGAACGTATCCTTCCTTAGAAAAAATACTATCCCAAAATATCATTTCATTTCATGTATTATCAGTGTCACCGCCTGTGGTGCCTCAGTAGTAAAAAAGGGCGTTAAATACTACTCAAAAAAAAAAAAAAACGCTGATGACCTGAAATGTTAAAGAGACGGGATCTTTCAAACGCCACTTCAAACTTTAAACCGTTAGAAGTATTGCATTACTTTATATACAAGTAGAACATTACACTACTGGGAAAACGGGATTTCACCTTTTCACGTCTTCATGTATCATTTCTGCGTTATTTATTGCATTGTATTAAGGACTGTTGTTTAAGAAAGGCCCAACCTCGCTGCTATTTCTGCAAGTTTTAAGTCGCCGGTCTTTCACAATTTCTTCTTCCACAGGAGCGATGTTTTCAGGAGTGAGCACTTCCAAGGGCCGACGTGCACGCTCGTCTTCAATGCTTTCTCTAACCATTCGAAAAAGTTTGGCCCATTCTTTTACGGTAGAATATGAGGAGGATACTTCCCCATATACACCGTCCAATCGCTGTTTAATTTCATTTGGAGTAAGTTCTTCTTTTGTGAAGAACTTAATAACAGCTCGAGACTCCATTTTGAACATGTCACAATCTTCTACACATAGCCATCTTTATGTAACTATATCTAAACAACTGAACACAGCGGAGCGGAAGTACAGCTGCAATTATTTACTCAACAGATAAGGTATGACAACAGATAAGGCTTTTGTGAGGCCAATAATCCTTATCGGCGAGGCCGGAAACTTATGAACCTACACTTGTAATTTCCAAAATGCTGTGCATGGCTTAGTAGAAAGAATGGGGTATACTGAACATGAGAACGGCAGAAATTATTAAAAAAATCACATTGTTTGCACAACAGTGATTTTTTCTCAATTATTGTAATATTTATATAACTTAAACGTTTTTGATTTTTTCAGTATTCTATATTTCAGGGGTGATTGACCGCTGCGCAGCCTAGATGCTTTCCCTTTCTCCGAGACTAGTTCAATTGACCAATGACAAGCTGAACGCGTCCTAACTTGAGATAAAGTGATCTTTCACTTTTTTCTACATTGTCTCTTAGGTTGTGTTTTCATTATGCTTGGTATATAATATTTTGGCGATACTATTTAAATTCTTATATTTTCCTAATTATAGTTGGTAAGCAGTAATTAAAACCGAATTTTGCTCAACAGATTTGCTACTCAGTTATCTCTTTAATATTTACAAATGTTAAGTGCCTAAACCTGTGGATTAGAATGGTAACTGCATTTTGGTCGGAAACAATTTAATCAGCAAATACAAAGGAGAGGTTTACTGTGCAGGCATACCAACATAAATGCTGCGTTAGGGTGAATTAATCCATTAAGTCGTTACGGCACTAGTTAATTTAATGTGAACATAACTTTGTTATGTATACTTCAATTATATTTACCAAAAATTTACGAATTCCTAATTTTCAAAACTGTAATTTATAATTGCAACTTCAGAAGATATATTTTATAATTTTATTATCAAATAATTACCTTGACTATTTGAATCTCATCTGCGGCTTTAAAACAACTGTCCAAGTGTCTTTTAGAAAGCTTTGGTTTTTAAGAGATTTGAAATGTTTAGCGTCACATTAAGTAATTAGTTTTTACCTTTTCTTTCCCCCTCTCTTCTGTTCCTGTTACGCCCACTTTTCTAGAACCGGCTTGAAAGCACTGTTTATTGCTGATTGGTTAGAACACTTGGCGTCTTCTTTCTTCCTTATTTCCTTGACTAGCAAAGAGGTTTGGACGTCTGTTCCTCTCGGAAACATAGTTTTTTTTTTTTTTTTTTTTTTTTTTTTTTTTTTTTTTTTTAAAGGAGACCGAGCGAGCGGTTTGTTTTGTGATAACTTTTATCTGTCGGAAACATTTTCTTTCGTGCCCTTAATATTATATTCTTAGCAAAGGTAAACTTTCTTGTCATATAGTACCAGTGATCCAAATATTGTTGATTAAATTTGTAATTAAGTAATTCTTGGTTAATTTCAGTAATCCATAGGACTTCTTTGTCAGATTATCTCAAAGTCAGATATTGGTTAGTCTATCAAGTGTTCCAAATTTAATTGTTTTTATTCTTTATTGCTAAATTTGAAAAATATTACGATAAATATTTCAATATGTCTTATTTTTATTGAAATTATGATATTACTGTGCACGCCTCTGTATTGACTTTGCCAGATTGAAAAGAGCATTTGCTGAAAATTTTAGTACCTTAATGCATGTTAATTAATAACTTGGATAACATTGTTTTAGAAAATATTTTTCTCCCGTGACATATGGTACAAGCTTTTTTCAGGACTAAAACCACTGGGAGTATACCGCATCAGTAAACAGGATACTGAGAGAGTGCTAATATTAGTGACAAATATTTACTCTACGCTCTTATAAATCATTGATAATTAGCATAAGCAACGCGTTAGAATTAACGCAATATCGTAGATTTAATTTCCATTATACGTTAGCATTCTGCAGTAATTTAAGACAGCAAGGTTAAATTTTTAACCTTAAAAGTAAAAATCAAACCTATATTTCTTAACTAATTAAAAAAATTAAGACAGAAATCAAGAAATAATAATACAAAAAAATCCAACTTGCTAAAATAAATAGAAAATAAGTAGTCACTGTGTAAACATTTGCATAGCTTTCCAGAATATTCTTAAATAATAATAATGATATGCTTAAAATTATAGAAAAAAACAGTACTCCGTTTTATATGGAGCGCCGTTGTTACTTTGTTAAATTGTTCCTCTCCTTTTCCCTTCCTCCCAATTCTACGATCACTATCCCGTATGTTACTCGGCCCTGAACTCTATTTGTTGGTCTAAGCAGGTGCTGCAAGTACTTTTCGTTTTCGGTAAGTGATGCCAAGCTTTCTGGCTGTTAAACCTATTACTTGTTCATTTTTGGTTTGAGTTGGTTCCCAGACTTGGGGATATAGCTTTGGAGCAACCATTGCGCGGTCGGCATTTCAGTAATCATTCCTCGTCATTGGTGTCTCCTGGGTGGCTACCTCTAAATTTGTTAGGGCCGAATGAGTTTTACTTTCAGTTCCTCATCCAGCCTTTGTTAGCACTAAACACGTTGAAAGAGATTGCAGAAAAATTGTTTTCCTGAGCGAACCATGATAAATACCGTTCGTCACGCGTATCATAGCAACGTAAAACAAATAAGAATCTAAATAGCTGTAATCTCAGCTATAGGAAAAGAGATAATCAAGTCTTGTCCCGTGCTATATGGCAGTTTATGTTAAATATCACAGATATGAATTGAAATGCATTTTGTTCTTGTTCTTGTTACAATTTCCTGAACTGGGAATAATTTGTTAAATCTGGTTTCAAGGGAATTCTTGATTGAATGTAAAGTCAAACATTTGTCTTTAAGTTTTATTTTCACTGTGATTTATTGAGAAACGTTTTTTTCTTTTTTTCAATGGATAAAATGTTTATATAATGGGAACTGCTTCGGTATCTGCTACAATTATTTGATTGGAAATCATTGTTATAGTGTAAACTAAATTTAAATATTAGATCATAAATGCTTCTGTTTCTCCCTTTAAAACGGGCAAATAACCTTTTCTAGAGCACAGAGGATAAAGAAGCGGCAAATAAATTGGCAAAAGAAATTTACTTTAAAGGACCTGAAACTTTCTACAGCATAAGCAAGTAAACTGATAGAACCGCAGTATATCAATGGACCAACAAAGAACATTAGATTGAAGAACTTTCCTAGTAAAACTGGTTAAATTCCTATTAAAATATCCGATATCACGCTGACTATGGCGTACTGAGAGAGAGATAGAAAGTAAAGCAGAAAAGCTATTGGAATTATATTGAACATTCCGAAACCTTGGGACAATGGGACTTTATAATGAGCATCTCGCATGCCGTCCACGAGGGTAGGTCCATAAGTTTCCGGTCTAACCCATTTCTAGGCATGATAAAGACAAAAACTGTATTTCACTTTTCAATGCAGTTACCCTTTATTGCAATACACTTTGGATATATTGGAATAAACATTTCAATCCCCCCCCAAAAAAATAATCATTAGTCTTATCTGTAAAATGGGCATAAACAGCATCCATCATTTCTTGTTAAACTTAAATTTCCTTCCTCAAAGATCCTTCTTGAGTTCTGAGAAGAAGAAATAGTCACTGAGAGCTATATGTGGGCTGTAGGGTGGATGGTAGATCTCCTCGAAGCCACATTTGTTTGCAGCAAGTGCTGTGTGCACAGGCGCGTTTTCGTGAAGAAGGCGCACTCCACCACTCAACTTTCTCGTCTTTTCTCTTTGATGGTAGCCGTAGTCTGTGGAGTAGACCAGCATAGTACTCCCCATTGACTGTGGGGTTCCTCTGCTTGAAGTCAATGAAGAGTATTCCTTAATAGTTCCAATAGATTGTGGCCATGATATTCTTGGTTGATTGAGTGACCTTGGCCGGTGCTTCGCCAGATTTATGCCACTCCAATAATTCTCTTTTGGACAAAAGATCATAGTAGAGGGCCATAGTTTCATCTCCTGTAACAATGGTTTGCAGAACTTCTCTCTCTCGTAGCCACGGCAGAAGAAAATGCCTAACAACAGATGACCCGTTGCTGCTTTTGGACTGCGGAAAGAAGTCTAGGCACCCATCTTGCACTAACCTTATTCACGTTTAAGAGCTCATGAACAATTCGAAGGACTTTTGTTTTAGAAAGACCCAGCCTTGCTGCTATTTCTGTAACTTTGAGTCGCAGGTCTTCCATAATTTCTTCTTCCACAAGAGCGATGTTTTCAGGAGTGAGCACCTCCAAGGGCCGACCTGAACCCTCTTCTTCTTCAATGCTTTCTCGACCCATTCGAAAAAGTTTGGCCCATTCTTTTACGGTAGAATATGAGGGGGAATTGCTGTTTAATTTCATTTGGAGTAAGTCCTTTTGTTAAGAACTTAATAACAGCTCAATACTCCATTTTGAACATGTCACAATCTTCTATACGTAGCCTTCTTTATGCAACTATATCTGAACAACTGAACAAAGCGAAGCGGCAATTGCAGTTACAGCTGCAATTATTAACCTAACAGATAAGGTATGACACCAGATAAGGGTTTTGTGAAGGGATAATCCTTATCGGCGAGGCCGGAAACTTATGGATCTACCCTCGTATATGAAAACCTGGTGAGAATGCACAACACATCTTATTACAGAGTGAAACTCTGGAAAGAAAATAACATCTCTATTAGGATCCAGTTCTTTAGGAGATGTATTTGCTAAAATTGTAGGAAATATTCTAGAGATCACTAAAACTCTAGACAGGATATTATGCATGAATAATGTTTAACGTCCGTTTTTACTAGAGGTACCACAGGCGATGGACACTGATGATATATGAGATGAAATGATATATTTTTTAAGGAAGGAATCGTTCCAGGCCAAAGTTTAGTGTACCTCCCCGGCATTTGTCATTTGTATGAACTACGGAGAACCTGGGAAAAAACCTCAGTCAGGAAGGACGGTCCTGGCGAGATTCAAACCCTGGACCTTCCGCTCACGAGTTAGCGCCTTAACGACCTCGGCCATTCGTGGCGGTAAACTCTTAGATAAGAAACTACAAAGCTAGGAGGATTAAATCAATGGACAAAATGCCTTTGTGACTCAAGTGTCAAAGTGTATTATTACATACTTTAACGTCAATTAATAAACCTTTTCTAGGCGAGAATGCAAATAAAACAATTTTCTTTTGCAAGAAATGCAGTAGATGTTGGAATGGCAAATCTAACTGTATTGAAACCAGAGTAAGCCACATTCTGAATTGCAGTAAGATGAAAACTTTGTTATTAAATGAACGGGAGGTGAAACCTACTCTAGAATACGAAAAAGGCAGGCACAACTTGAACTGTATAAAATGGGTGAACATACAGCCATTCATTGGATTACATATATAAAACGGTACAAAAAACACAGAAGTAGATTAGTTTGCGGCTAAGTGGATAAACGGCCTACACAAATTCCAAGCTTTTTGAAACTTTAGACGGATTCTGAATGCGTTTCCTCTTCATACTTTACAGAAGCGATACGATGTCTCTGTTTTGTTTAGCTGTAACCTGCGTTCCAGTGTAAACAGAGGACTGACGCGAAATGCTTTAATTGCCACTAACAAGCTCAGCTATTCGGCTTGCGTGTTCCCCTGCTGAGATAGCGAGCGACATTAATTTTAATTGTAAAAGAAACAGCACGCAATACTGTCTTCCCTCGTTATATTGTCTTTAGTTTTCAGAGATTCTTCAATGGCATATCATGTAACCTGACTGACGACGATCTTCTTCTTGTTCTTCTCTTTATAAGTTACAGATCTCGTGAACTGATTTCGATCTTACCATCAGGTTCATCAAGACCCCAAAGATTTTTAAATCAACTTAGCTTGCACTTGCAAACTTTAGAAGGGTTTTTTTTTTATCTTCACATATGTTTTATGGTCCATTACTGCAACTAAATTACTTCTGTTCTTTTTTATGCTGTGCTTTCACAAACCTCATTTCGCAAGCTGCCATTCTTTTATCTTTCTCATCTTTCAGGCTGTATTACCGTAATATAACACCCCTCTTATTAAATTCCTTCACAAGAACTGTGTAAACAAACACAATCTAGATAGACTGGAAAGAACAGGCATGCAGATAAAGTGCATATTACATAATTTAATGGGGTATTCGTTTCTTTCTCTTGTGGTATGAAAGTGGATTAATGCATTTGGCTATGGGGAAAAAACGTACTTAATTTAAAGTCTTTCAAAAATAAGCATGAGTTTCATTTTAAAAGGAAAATAACTTCATACGATACCAATTAAATTATTTAAGATTAAAAATAGTGTTCTTATTTTTAATTACACATTATTGTTCACGTACAGGGTGCGGCAGATACAATGACCCATTTCACTACTATCCAATATGTTAAGGGCTTGAGTGTGCTGACGAACTGATCGCATTAAATGTACATGCTTAGGCTTTCACGACCGGCGTTAATTCAATAAAATAAAGTTTCCGGCCTTTTTGGCCGTGGTGCAGAAGATGTTTTAACACATGATGTTTCGCTCGTCTCTCCGTCGGGCATCTTCAGAGGATAACTAAAAATTAGGTATCTGAAGTTCCACTCCTCTGAAGATGTCCGACGTAGAGATGGGTGAAACATCAGGTGTTTTAACATCTTCTGGACCACGGCCAAAAAACCGGAAACTTCATTTTGTTTGATCGCGTTAAACTTTGCTCTAGAGCAATCTTACTGTTGTCATGTTTATGGAGAGTGAACCGTAGGTGACTTTCAATTGGCTTCTTGTTTCAAGCAGATGTCATGAACTGCCTGACCCATCTCGTAACCGCCTTCCGTGACGGAGCTTGTCCGTTCCGACCCATGTCGAAATATTGCCGAAACTGAAGCTGCATTCTTACGACACAATCACCACATTTGAAAAATATTTCAATTTCAAACGCACCATGTTCATTCAACCTGCAGTCCATACTACTGACTGCCAAGTATGTGCAGCGGAGCGAGCGGCCAAGGTCATGCAATATGGCGTACAGAAAATGCTTTGAACTGCACTGCACAAAGGTGCAAACAACTTCTCTTTAAGATGCCTTGACCAACAATAGCGCACGATTTAAAATGGATCATTGTTACTGAAGCAACCTGTATAATGTTTACTTTCCTGTCTTAAATACAGATTGGAAAGGATCTATATATTTGCTCTTACTCTGAAGAACATTGCGTAATTCTGAGGATTTTGTTATTGATTGAATACATTTTGCAATTTCGATATCCATTCCTGAGATAATCACGGATTTTAAGCCCATGTTGCAACGCAGGCTTTCAATTACTTGTTAATTTCTTAGCTTCTACAACGGTCATAACAACGTAAAGAAGATTTTATCTTTTGGACACCTCTTTAAAATACATTCATCTTTTGTTTAGTTCACATTGAGAAATGCTGGTTATTTCCTGGAGGATATTTTGTTTTAATTCTTCCAAGGTACGAGGCTTTCCCCTGTATACGGTAATTTACCCCGGAGATAAAACTTGCAAGGGGTTAGTTAGGTCATGGTCACAAATCCTTATGTAATAACTATGTCATACTAAAACACCTTTTGAATTTCTCTTATCAAAATATCTTCTGTAGGAACTGTGGCAGAATATTGTAGGAAAACGCGAAATCACGATTCCTGTGGGTTAATTCTCTAAAAATATGGCGGGGAGCAAAATTGTATTCGCGTATGGCACAGTTGTTTTATGCTGTTGTAACTTTAACAATTTAGTAGACTTTGCACAGAGTGGTTAAGAAATGTCTGCGCTCTACGTTAGGTTTCTTACGCGTAAACCGAAATTTAGTATAAAGATTGTGATAAAAAAGATAAAGATAAAGATTACGCACTGGAACTTTTACAGCCAGAAATATTTCTTCAAATCGTCTTTGAACTAGAGGAACTGATTTAACACATATGAATAATAAATAAATAAATACGCGTTGCGCAGTAATTTATATACAGAGGGTGTCAAAATGTATACACACTTTCACAGTACATATATATTTCAAAGTTGCACCGAAAAACAACAGTAATGTGTAGTATGATGTTCTGTAAACAGATGTGACCCACATACATCATGATAGCGTTGCTACGTGACAGGTAAATCAACAATGAACAAATAAAGCCAATTATCGTAAATCAACAATAAACAAATGAAATCAAGATTATCGTATGATGTTCTGTAAACATATGTGACTCACATTACAGTATGATAGCGTGGCTAATGACCGCCACGGGTGGTCGGGCGCGGACTTGTGAGCGGGAGGTCTGGGGTTCGAATCCGCCAGGACCGTCCTCCCTGACTGGGGTTTTTTCCAGGTTTCCTCAGTCATCATAACTGGCAAACGCCGGGAAGGTACCCTAAACTTAGGCCTGGAACGATTCCTTCCTTAAAAAAAATATCCTTTCTGAATCATTTCATCTCATGTATCATCAGTGTCCACCGCCTGTGCTGCCCAGTAGTAAAAACGGGCGTTAAACACTACTCAAAAATAGCGTTGATACAACAAACTGGAGCCAAGATTATCGTTTGAACAGCGGAAAGGAATTTTGAAGTGGTATTGGAAAACCCAGAATGTTGTTGAAGTTCAAAAGACGAAGAGGTTTCCACCGCGTTCTCCGGCTCTAACTCCGTTTTACTTCTACCTATGGGAAACTCTTAAGGATGTTGTATATCGTAGAAAACCAGCTACACTGACAGCACTCTGGACCACCGAAAGTTTACAGCGAATTGGGCGCCGCAACAGAAGGCTCAGCGCATCATGACATATCAGCAATGGGCTTGGAAGGTTTCGGCGAGAGCCACATATTTTATCCAAAGTCATCATTTATGGCGAAATCTGGTTACAACATGACGGCCCATAAACTAAACATGAAAATTCAGAGCCTAACGCTAAGCTATATGCAGTACCATATTCTAGACAGAGAAGGCATCCTGTACGATAAGTGTTGACATGATTACATCCTGTACGGCTATTGCTGATTACTACTGTGGTGTATTGGCAGGATCACTGAAGATAAAATCGCCCAGAAGAGACTAAATTGAACACGAAAGGGATGAATCTCATCGTATCCGCACCATCGAAGAATTAGGCATTGAGGTCATATCACCCATTTTATTCTATAGACCAAACAATGTGTGACAGTTGTGGTCATTTTGAAAGTGATGGAGAAATGCTTGATTGATTTGGTTTATTTACGGACGCTCTTTAATATCTCAAGTCATCAGCGTCCCACTCAATTCAGGGCGTGAAACGGCTGTCAATTTTTGCTCAGAGGCCTCTTCTTTCAGGCTTGAGGTTCTTTATCGTGCCGTAAATGTACGACACGGGACCGACAGCTTTACTTTCCTTCCATACTTAGAATTTTTACGCCCGAAAAAATCGATCGGTCCTGGCCGGAATTGAACCCGCGATCTTTGGTTTACGAGGCAAGCATGGTAACCACTAGACCACCAGGACCAACTGGAAAACTGCAAGAGTATACTGAAGAAATTTTCCAACAAACAGGTTTAGAGTGTGTTTTAAACTGTCATTTGATCAATAGAATGATATCTATTGTGGGAAAATATTTTGTAAGATTGTAATAAAAAAAAATGAAGGAGATGTGGTCATTATGTATCAGTTATAAAACCAATGCATTGTTTTTATTTCTTCCTCTTCCGTTCTGCACGATAACAGATAATTATGGATATACAGGTTGGTAACAGAAATATTATTATTTCACAACTGCTGAGGGGCAAACCAAATACAGAATGCAGATTGTCTACTTATTGTTGGTGTATTATGGGGAAGTGCAGACTGTCACCGCGGATGAGATCGGCATGCACAACTTCACACAAGAAGAGCTTCAATGCTATGGTGTCACGCCTCATTCCCGAAGCTAAATAAACGAAGGCCAGTTTTACTACGTGCCAGATTAAGACTCGCGTTCTCTGAGATGGATATGCTGAGTGTTTTGCACTTACGAGGAGAACGATAGCAGTGAATACGGAACAATACTCAAGTGTCCTCAAGGACCCATGAAAACAAAAGAGAAAGAAATAAAAGAAGTTCACTTTTGGCGGGACACGCTCCGGTATATACCACTCTACCTATAGCAGAGATCTCGCGTCTTTGAAATTTAATTCATTTAAACCGTTGAAGCTTTTAGGAGGGACACAGCTAACCAGTGACGAAAAAAATCATGTAATGCGTTCGAGGGTAATGAGACAGGGTCAAAACGGTCTCAAGAGGTAACCAGACCAATAGCCTCAATGCAATTGCAAAGTGTTTTTTTTTTTTTAATTGAGATGAGCTAAATAAACGACTTCCATTAATTTGCCCTGTTCTTAACAAACAACGTCACATGTGAATTGTATTTTGACCTATGCCTTCGTCAGAATAAACAACAGAACGCCTGCATTCTGAACTTTGCACGATTAGTAACTGCTAAACACCTTTGGATCAAAGTGAATTCACAGTTTCTCTGAGAACCCAGGGGACATGTCGAGAGCGACAGAATTCCTAAAGAGGATGACGAAGCATTCCAGGGCATAAAATCAACTTTTGCGCTCTTTCCTTAAGTTCACAGTGAAGTTTCCTCCGTGTATCTTGACAGCTGAAAATGAATGTAGCCATATTAGGTGTTTAGTCTTCGTCAATGATAGATAAAGAATGTTTTATTTGAGGGAAAAAATTACACAAGTGTTTATATTTTGGCTAGAAATATAAGTTAATATCATTATATATTCTAAGCATGTCTAGATGACATTTATCACCCATAATATTTCTCTTTTTTAGTAAAATATTTCTTTTTTTATTTGGTTTATTTACGGACGCTCTTTAACATCTCAGGTCATCAGCGTTCCATTCAATTCAGGGCGTGAAACAGCCGACAAATTTTGCTCAGAGGCCTCTATTTCAGGTTTGAGGTTCTTTATCGTGCCGTAAATGTACGACATGGGACCCACGGCTTTACTTTCCTTGCCATACTTAGGATTTTTACGTCCGAAAATAATCCATCACGGAATCGAACCTGCTACCTTGCGTTTAGGAGGCAAGTATGGTTACCACTACACCACCAAGACCGACTAAAATACTTCGGGTGACCAAAAAAGACCTAAATCATAGTTATTGCGAAAACTTGAATCTCACATCAGCTCCACCGGGAGTTACTACTCTTGAGCTGCGTACAACGGACGACAAAACCATGAAAAACCAATAGAAAACGCACCTTAATGGTCCCTTTGTTTTTACTTATTTAGCGCTAAGTTTGAAATTTAACGCCGCGTAACATACCCAGCTTCTCTTTATCGGCAGAACGATTTTAAGAATACAACGAGATTACCGCTGGCGGAAAGTAGCGATGATGCAATTTCAAATTTAAATTTCATATAAGAAAATTAAGTGCCTAGAATTAGAGCAACAAAGAGCTCACGATTATCATATTTGGCATCTAGACCTAAGTATAAAATACTTTTATTCTCCCAGCATTGGAATTAAATGTAGTTCTTAATCACAACAAATCGCATGGAAGTAGATTATACTTTAATAACTGCTCTCTACTCCGAATGCTCTGTTCAGGGGTTAAGTTATTTGGTAGATTGAGTTTAAGTCCTTTTACCTTTCCAACCCTGGTCATGAAATTGAAATAATAATAATAATAATAATAACAATAATAATAATAATAATAATTCAAGCAATTCAACGGCGATCTATATGTGTGCAGGTGACTTTCATCCCCTCCTTTTAAAACAGAGGGAGGGTAGAATTCTTTAAAAGAAAAAAAGAAACTAGGTAATTTGTCACAGTCAAATCGATGGACCATATAGGCATGTGAGCATGCGCAAATATTCTTAGTTCAGTCATTACTTTTGTTCTTTTTCCCCCCTCCCATTTTCTTTATGTCATGCATTAGAATTATAGCTATAAGACGGTATCAATATATTCTATCTCTTTTGTAAATGGTACCTGTAGTTTTAAGATAAAATAATAAATAAAATAACATATATTAGTTTCTAGTATTTATTGATGTGGGAGTATAGGCTAAGCTAGATCTGGCCCACCATATGTGTTACGTCATCCAGCGTGTGCCTGAAAAAATGGACAAAACGTATAAAATACTAAAGGTTGTAAAACAGCCATGACAAAGGACGATCAAAAGTAACGTGATAGCTGTTTATTCTGCAACCGGAAATATTTTCTGTCAAAGTAGAAATAAAACGAGCCACAAAAATGAAGTGCAACTAAAAATATCAAAAACATACAAGTGGCATTAATACATTTCAAATCATTTCATATATACCTGATAAAACTCCTTTTCAATTGCCTCCGTGCTGTAGTGGTAGCGTTTATGACAACATAAGTCCTGTGCTCGAATCCTGGACAGGTCAAGCTGTGTAGGTAAGTTATTTTGAAGTTTTTCATTACCCGGAGAAGGGGAATGTAAACAAAACAAAAAACACTCGTTTATCTAAACAAATGAATCAAGACTTTTAAAATCAAATTTATGAATGCGAGAAGAAACACGCATACGACAGTGTTCAAATAGGCATTTGTATCAAGGACCAAAATAAATGTACAAAAATGCAAGGTCAAATATGCTGCTAAAACCCACATGGAAATACTTTATCAGGGGTATATTTATTAAATTATATTTAACAAAAATATTCAAGTAGGAAGTGTAAAAATGTGGAAATAACACATACCTGGATAAACATTTCACTACTGTATAATATAGCAAAGGATGGACAGGTTTTAGATACTTAGCTAGAAAAAAACTACAGGAATCCTATTTGAAAGCTATATTAACCATTTTATGACAATCAATGGTACTAGGAAGCGAGAAGGTAAAATATTGAAGCGGCAACAAGGAAAGGAAATAAAAGCAAACCATCTTATGAATTGTATTTAATAAACAGAGGCAGTCAAGACGTGGTTAATTTAACAAATTTAGAGCTTAAACACGAGAAGTCAATTTTTCCCGAAATAAAAATAGAAAAAGCGTGGAAAAACGAATATTATGCAGAATGATGCAATAAAATTTTATTTAAAGGGAATATTAATAAAATAGCAGGTACTTTAAGGCTTTTTAATTGATACTTTAGAACGATGAAAAATGCAACTGTTGACGAGGCAATGGTACAAAGGAATATGATGTAGATGGTGTTTATGGTAGAGGTTGGCAAATTGGGCACAGAAACGGCGCGTGTAAAGTGTTTTAACCCATGACCTTCCTCAAATAATCTGTTCATTGATGTTTTTCCTTTCCTTTCCTTTCCTTTCCTTTTTTTTTTTTTTTTTTGTGCAGATTTTGACCCCATGAATTATAAATGATGCTATTTACAATTATATTGCCAGGAAAATGTATGCTAAATATTTTTTTTTTTGTATCTCTTTGAAGCTTAAATGCGATTCTTTTAAACATTTCAGTTTTTGCTTAAGGGGAACCGCGATACAAAATTAAAATACATGTTTGCAAATGTGTCCAAATACAAAGATGCATGTGCCTGTCAAGGGATGCTATATGACGGTCGAGTGTGTTGGCTGTTGCTATCAGTTTTATACATGCGATATGTTGGGCATGTTCGCCCCCGCATTGGTGACAGGAGATTATTTCACTCAGTGGAACGCCGTAATATCCACCCACCTCTCGTCAGCCCCCTGCACAGCCGCGCGCGCATTCGCAACGTTGAAAATCAATGGCCTCAAAGCTCGGATCCAGTTGACGCACAGATCGGACGGAATGCGTGCAGGGACGTAACCTAAACGATGCCTAACCTAAATCTAGTGACGTAAACAAAGCAATAGAGCTCACCATTATGTCTGTGTCGTCCATGCTGATACATGTCTCGCTGAAGCAAACAGTCGAGTAAAGGTCCTCTTGTCCTGCTCCGCTCATGACCCTCCCAGCACTGACGGCGAGACGCTTCTCCCGACACAAAACGACGCCGGGTGGCGCATGCGTCTGCGAGATGGCGGGAAAAAGGCGCGGCGAAGGACGTGATCACATGCACGCAAGTGAAGGGTCGCTCCCGCCTCCCTGAGCTATAGCCGCAGGACATTTTGGCACGTTTGTGAAGGAAACTTCGCAGTTTTGTTAACGCCAAGCTAATTGCAATTATACTAGTAAGCGATTAATATAAGACAGTAGAGCATTGTCACGTCAAAATGTTCCTTCATTTTTAACGGTGACACATTATATGCAAGAAAGAGCGACCTTGATTATTATTAAAATTAAAATAAATAAATAAATAAATGCCATTATATCTTCAGCACTATGCTCCTCAGTGTGAGATCTTTACGAAAGATCGACGATTATATGTTAAATAAAATAAATTAATTAATAAATAAAATAAATAAAATAAAATAAATAAATAAATGTACTTATGGCTTCTCCCTAGTGTGAGATCTTTATGAAAGATCGAATATTATATGTTTAAAAGTTCGTTGACCCTAGAGTATTACTTTTTTTGTTTTATTTTTAAATACAAATAATCTCGTCGTGTTTCTATCTCCTTCCAGAACTGCAATTCACAGTTCAGTGCACAACTTAGAGCAAAATAAAAAACATGATAAATAACGTGTAGTTTTAACGGAGGAAAAAACCAGAAGAGATAGGCGCAAATGTTCACCATTTGCCATTAAATCACCCCTCAAAATTAGAACAAAAGTAAAAGAAAACATTAGCAACGAAACCAGAAATATCAGGTAGTCTTTATTTTATTTTATTATTTATTTATTTATTTTTATTTACGGACGCTCTTTAACATCTCAGATCATCAGCGTCCCATTCAACTCAGGGCGTGAAACGGCCGACAAATTTTGCTCAGAGGCCTCTTCTTTCAGGCTTTGAGGTTCTTTTGGTGCCGTAATTTTGTAGGATTCACCCGAGGTTAGATTAAGGTTTATGTGTGTGTATATGAATTAATTACGAATTCCATTTTTCCCAGCTGTCTGTTAAAATAGAATCCCGGTTATGTTGCCATTCTTATATCTTTTTGATATTTCACTATTAACGAGCTTAATTTTTCACTCGTTTTGAACTTATTTCCTCGCATATTCTGTAAGTAATGGCAAGGTTGTTAAAGTACACAGTTGATGTTCACTTTTTTTATTTATATGCTGCCTGGTCGAATTATGAATGTTTTCATGTTGCTACGCAAGCGATGTCGCGGATTATACGATATTATTGAATATTTTTTTCTTATTTTATAAATTATTGTGCATAATTATGTATCGTTTATTAATTTTTCAAAAAATTTAATAAATGTTGACAAGGTTTAAATTTGATTAATTAATTTGTAATTTAAATTATATATTGGATACTATATAAGGAACATTTGAAATTTTCTTCAGCACTAATCTTGTAGCGTAATGGTCTATATCCTTTACTTGTATTTGAAATGCCGTGGATTCAAGTCTGCTATAGGTAAGATATTTATAAGTTGTTAAAACGTGCTTTAGCATAATTAGAAGCATATAAGTTAGTAGATAATATAATAGATATGATGTTACGAGTAGATAAATATGAGTAGACAGATAGAGGATGTGAAGAGATGGAAAGACATCAAGTAAGAAATATTTTCCATTGTAGGAAACCACTTTAGTGCTAGAAGGACATAAGTAACTGATAACCGCATTCTAAAGCAATTAAAAGTTAACAAATCGAGGTGGTATTTATGCAATGAAATTTACTCTTGGATTAATTGAATATTTTATAATTTTGCAGAACACTACTCCCATCTCTTTACGGTATTCTTCTCTCCCTCCCCTACTTGATTATTAAGTAATGTGTATCATATGATAAAACTGCTGTGAAGCGCATAAAACACAATATATGCTTCTTCGTTTAAGGTAATTATAAAACTAAGACAACTCTCCAGTTCCTTAATCAAATTTTTATATCAAAAACGTTAAAATAAAAAAATTAGGTTGTTACATTTTCTAAGTTAAACTTTAAAGTACGAATTTAGGAGAAAAAGAAGTAATAGTAATAATTAAAAATGCTTCATCGTTATTCAGAAACCACTAATAACGAATCAAATCCTAAAAATAGAAAAGATCAAGATTTACCCTCCTTAATTAATGTGTTGTTCTACGTAATTAACTTTATATAAATATTAAATACGGAAATTAACATATATTTAAAAACAGTGCATGTTTTTATAACAGTTAAAGTTTTAATTAACTAGTCTGTTACTTCCACATTTACAGATGACTGCTAAACCACCAAGGGTAGTCGAGGTCGTTAAGGAACGGACTCATGAGCCGAGGTCTGGGTTTCGAATCCCACAAGGACTGTCCTCCCTGACTAGGGTTTTTTTACAGGTTTCCCTCAGTCCTCATAAATGGCAAATTCCGGGTAGGTACCCTAAACTTAGGCCTGAAACGTTTGCTTCCTTATAAAAAATCCTTTCCCAATATATCAATTCATCTCATATATCACCAGTGTTCACCACCTGTGGTGCCTCAGTAGTAAAAACGAGCGTTAAACACTATTAAAAATAAGATGATTGCTAAGCACAATTTGGCTTCAGTAATAAAGCGTCATGTAATGAATTCTATGAGAATTCGGAGTCAGATTTTAGGAGCAAAAACAAAAGCTGTCGATTCAAGCTGTTCCTACTGTATATACTGTGGCTTTAACAGCTAATTCAATTGTTTGTTATCTTCTTTAAACGTGAAACAAACGAGGTCAGTTTGTAACATGGAACAGATTAGCAATGCTGAATATTAAGTTTGGATTTATTTTATTTATGGACACTCTTTAATAGCTTTGGTCATTACCACCCCATTCTATTCACGGCATGAAACGATCTATAAATTTTGCTTAGAGGGATCGTCTTTCAGGCTCGAGATTCTTGTACGTGCCACAAATCTAGAGATGGGACAAGGCCTTATTTCCCTTTGGAAAGAAGCAAATCCACCGACTCTAGTCAGATTTGAATCCGCGATATTGGATCTACGAGTCAAGTATGGTTAGGACTAAACGATGTATTAATGTAGAATATCTTGAAATGTTATCTGTTTATTATGAGACATATCGTAACGGAGCTGTAGCGGCTTGAAACTATCGAGAAAGTTTCCCAAATTGAAGAGAGCGTATCCTAGAATGTTTATTAACCTTTGTCAGGTATGACACCAGATAAGGATTTTGTGAATGCGATAATCCTTACCGGCGAGGCCGGAAACAGAGTATTTTGCAAAGTGTTCTTTCTTTGAAACATCATATCCTAAAACATTCCACTTCAGTATTGTATTATTACAACATTGGAGATAATTTTGAACATACGCCATCTGTTTCACTTTTTCCTGACGTCAACCAATATTTCAGTAGTCATTAGACTCATATTCAACAATTTCTGCAGTAATTATTTCATTTGTTGTAGAACCAATTTTCTAAACTCAATTCGAAAATCGTGCAGACCTATGTTATTTACACATGTGGAAACAGCGTACAGGCTAACCTTGAATTGAGGCGTTGCTATGTATTTGGTTGGTCACAAAAGTACTAAACGAGCATAAGAAATAAAAACGTTCTTGGAAGTAAAATATTTGCCTTAACCTTTAGAAGCGTTTTATTTGCTTGAACACTAAAGTCAAAGATATTACATCATCACTGTGCTTTCCCACGAATGTATGCAACTGCTCAAAGCTCAAGCGCAACTGAATACACGGTCGTACTAGCAACTAGTGAAGGAGAATGCCAAAGAGAGCAGACAGGCTATAAAAACGTAAAAGTTGAAAATAACCGAAATAGAAACAGCATTTTGAAGTAAAATTATTATTATTATTATTATTATTATTATTATTATTATTATTAGTAGTAGTAGTAGTAGTAGTAGTAGTAGTAGTAGTAGAGTAGTAGTAGTAGTAGTAGTAGTAGTAGTAGTAGTAGTAGTAGTAGTAGTAGAGTAGTAGTAGTAGTAGTAGTAGTAGTAGTAGTAGTAGCAGTAGTAGTAGTAGTAGTAGTAGTGGTGGTGGTGGTAGTATATTATTATTATTATTATTATTAATAATATTATAATAATATAAAATGTATGTTTAAGCATATATCTTAAAACGTGTAGAATATTATGAAAACATTTTCTGCAACAGAATTTAAAGGTATTAAGAATATTCACACATGTGATGTTTCTTAATCTTGCAATTTAATAACAAATTATCACAGGCTGTTCTGCAGTGTAATACGAATGGTCGAATTTCCATGTTTAAATAATTTAATAATTATTTATAAAAACAATTATTTCCTTTAGATGCTGATATGCCAAACGTTCCATGTGATGCAGAATATATAATTTTGAACGAATTAAATTGTTAACACGCCTATTAATTTTATGCTGAGACAACTAATAGTTGTACAGACATTTTTGCATCCAGTTGTCTCAGAAAAAAGCTAGTTATTTTTAAATATTACTTATTTCAAATTTCTTACATCTTGAAGAATAAAATAGTGTTTTAAAATTCATATGATAATTTTGTTAATATTTTCGGAAAATATGACGTAAATTGAATAAAATCCGCATCTTGTGGAACATTCTGAATGCAAACAATTAGAGGCAAAAACAGGTAACTGGACCTTTTTTTTAAAACATTGGTTTCTCTTAAAGCCCTCCGTGTCAAAAAGAGATATATTATAAAAGTCTAAAGTTCATTAGATATTTAAACATTTTTTTGTTTAAATTTTGAATTACTTTTACCCTTGTATCTTTAAAAGTATGCGATTTTTAACATCTGTGCTGTGGGCTACACCGTGAATTTGGTCTTTCAGCCTTCGGACAGTTATAACACTTCAGGATAAAAGATACAAACTATTGCTGAATAGTTTTATGTGTTAATCTACACAACTGATTAGGCCATGACTGTTGTTAATTTTTACAGTTTATAAAAGTATTATCCTTCAGGTTATTTAAAAATTATAGTTATAATTAAACAAGCTAATTATTGTCATACAAGAGAAGAGAATGAAATTATAATTAATGCACAGAAAATAATATAAAATCACTGGTATTCATTTGATAGTTATAGAGCATTGACACCGCCACGGGTGGCCGAGGTCGTTAAGGCACGGACTCGTGAGCGGGAGGTCTGCGGTTCGAATCCCGCCAGGACCGTCCTCCCTGACTGGGGTTTTTTCCAGGTTTTCCTCAGTCTTCATAACTGGCAAATGCCGGGGAGGTACCTAAACTTAGGCCTGGAACGCTTCCTTCCTTAAAAAAAAAAATATCCTTTCCCAATTTATCATTTCATCTCATGTATCATCAGTGTCCACCGCCTGTGGTGCCTCATTAGTAAAAACGGGCGTTAAACACTACTCAAAAAAAAAAAAAAAGAGCATTGATTATAAACCTTTTCACATACATGGTGTTTCATGTTTCCGCTACTAGGCCTAACGCATCCGACGGCTCCGCACTTCAACCCCGCTTCCCTTGCACATCGCCGCTTCCTGAACCTCTTCCCTGCAGGTCTCATAGTACCAGCAGTATATATTAATTGGTGAAGATTTTTTTAATGGTGTTTAACGCCCGTTTTTACTGCTGAGGCACACAAGTGGTGAACACTTATGACACAGGAGATGAAATGATATATTGCGAAAAGATGCTTTAAGGAAATAAATGTTCCAGGCCCATGTTTAAGGTACTTCCCCGGCATTTGCCATTTATGAGTACTGAGGAAAACGAGGAAGAAACCTCAGGCATGGAAGATGGTTCTGGTGGAACTCGAACCCCAGACCTCCCGCTCACGAGTCCGCGCCTTAGACATCTGACTCAAGAGCAACGCATTTTTTAATCCGAATACGCTCGAATTGTGTGAAATTTATTTAGAGATTTTCTGATTAACGGTTCCCTCCAAAACTGCAATTCACGATAATGTGCCAAAAAAAAAAAAAAAAAAAAAAGAATCTAAAGAATCAGTACAATACAAAACACAACAGCAAATACTTGCAGTTTTAACAGAGAAAAAAATAGGCAAATTAGCTGCAAATGTTAAAACGTTCGTCCACAAAATCACTCCCGAATACTGCAGTACAAGTGCGGGGTTCGGATTGTAAAGGAAAGCATTATCGTGTCAGAATTGTTTTCTCTGTTTGACCCAAGGAGGAGCATTTCTGTATCTTCTATGAGGTGAGACTATATATACGTTTTGTGATGTAGGGTTGAAGTACCTGCCAGAGACATAAAGCACACAGATGAAATTTATAATAGAAAGTTCCGTATCAACGTAAGTTTTACAAATATCCTATTGTAATGTCTAAAATATTTAATCCTTTGTGTATTTTTACTGTGTTATTTATCGTCGCTTTGACTGCATTGGTCTTCTCGCGACGTCTGTAGATTGGACGTGAATATTGTAAGTGTAAGTCTGTAGATATGAATGATGGAATGAAATGAATTAATGACGCGAAAATGAGATCGGAGTTCTTGGCGCATTAAAGTTTTCTGGTATTCACCTTATAAAGGTAAGAAAACCCTCCGAAAAAAATACTAAATTGCTCAGAGAGCTTAACCTGACCGGGAATCGAATCCAGAACCTTGGAATTAACAGTCGAAAACGGTATCACTTGACAACAGAGATAGTCCTTTGAATATTCTTTGTGTAGGAATAAACTAAGTTGAAAAAACTGGTGATAGATGCGTCTTTCACACGTGTTTTAGGGATTATTAAAAACGGCACAACGTGGCGAACCGCAATAAGCAAATGTTTTTATAGTTCATGTAAATACAAAACTTAAAGAAATATATAAAAAAAAATTTTTTAAATGTTACAGAAATTTCAGCACAGCTTTGCCTGATGTTATTGACCAAATGGTTTGCCAAAAGTCAAAGCGATATTAAACTTTCTCAATCATTTGTTGCATATAATTCTTAGCTTTTTGGCAATGAATTCCTTCACTACAGCGAAAGTGACATTAAAAAAAACAAGAGTTTTGAAAATTAAGACACCACTCAAATGTTATTAAAAGTTATACACACGTAAATTGGTAGCAATATGTTTGCTGGCAGTAGAGCTCAGTTAATGTAAACTAAACGGGAAACCTTAATCACAAGTTTAAACTGTTCAAAGAAAACTTGATGAAAGGTAATTAAATTTTCCTGAGTTTTTGAAATTAAGTTGTGGAGTATTCTGCTCAACAAAAGTAGTATTAGTAGTAGTAGTAGTAGTAGTAGTAGTAGTAGTAGTAGTAGTAGTAGTAGTAGTAGTAACAGTAGTAGTAGTAGTAGTAATAGTAACAGTAGTGTAGTAGTAGTAGTAGTAGTAGTAATAGTAACAGTAGTAGTAGTAGTAATAGTGTAGTAGTAGTAACAGTAGTGTAGTAGTAGTAATAGTAACAGTAGTAGTAGCAATAGTAGCAGTAGTAGTGTAGTAGTGGTAGTAGTAGTAGTAACAGTAGTGTAGTAGTAGTGGTAGTAGTAGTAGTAACAGTAGTGTAGTAGTAGTAGTAGTAGTAACAGTAGTGTAGTAGTAGTAGTAGTAACAGTAGTGTAGTAGTAGTAGTAGTGGTAGTAGTAGTAATGGTAGTAGTAGTAGTAACAGTAGTGTAGTAGTAGTAGCAACAGTAGTAGTAATAGTAGTAGTAGTAACAGTAGTAGTAACAGTAGTAGTAATAGTAGTAACAGTAGTAGTAGTAGTAGTAACAGTAGTAGTAGCAGTAGTAGTAGTAGTAGTAACAGTAGTAGTAATAGTACTAGTAGTAGTAGTGTAGTAGTGGTAGTAGTAGTAGTAACAGTAGTGTAGTAGTAGTAGTAGTGGTAGTAGTAGTAGTAACAGTAGTGTAGTAGTAGTAGTAGAGGTAACAGTAGTAGTAACAGTAGTGTAGTAGTAGTAGTAACAGTAGTGTAGTAGTAACAGTAGTAGTAGTAGTAGTAGTAACAGTAGTGTAGTAGTAGTAACAGTAGTGTAGTAGTAGTAACAGTAGTGTAGTAGTAGTAGTAGTAGTAGTAACAGTAGTGTAGTAGTAACAGTAGTGTAGTAGTAACAGTAGTGTAGTAGTAGTAGTAACAGTAGTAGTAGTAGTGGTAGTAGTAGTAGTAGTAGTAGTGGTAGTAGTAGTAGTGGTAGTAGTAGTAGTAACAGTAGTGTAGTATTATTATTAGTAGTAGTAGTAATAGTAACAGTAGTGTAGTAGTAGTAGTAATAGTAGTAGTAGTAGTAGTAGTAGTAACAGTAGTAGTAGTAGTAACAGTAGTGTAGTATTAGTAGTAGTAGTAGTAGTAACAGTAGTGTAGTAGTAGTAACAGTAGTGTAGTAGTAGTAACAGTAGTGTAGTAGTAACAGTAGTGTAGTAGTAGTAGTAGTAGTAACAGTAGTAGTAGTAGTAGTAGTAGTAGTAGTGGTAGTAGTAGTGGTAGTAGTAGTAGTGGTAGTAGTAGTAACAGTAGTGTAGTAGTAGTAGTGGTAGTAGTAGTAGTAACAGTAGTGTAGTAGTAGTAGTAGTAACAGTAGTGTAGTAGTAGTAGTAACAGTAGTAGTAACAGTAGTGTAGTAGTAACAGTAGTGTAGTAGTAGTAACAGTAGTGTAGTAGTAGTAACAGTAGTGTAGTAGTAGTAGTAACAGTAGTAGTAGTAGTAACAGTAGTGTAGTAGTAGTAACAGTAGTGTAGTAGTAACAGTAGTGTAGTAGTATTAGTAGTAGTAGTAGTAGTAGTAGTAACAGTAGTGTAGTAGTAGTAACAGTAGTGTAGTAGTAACAGTAGTGTAGTAGTAGTAGTAACAGTAGTGTAGTAGTAGTAACAGTAGTGTAGTAGTAACAGTAGTGTAGTAGTAGTAACAACAGTAGTGTAGTAGTAACAGTAGTAGTAGTAGTAGTAGTAGTAGTAGTAACAGTAGTAGTAGTAGTAGTAACAGTAGTGTAGTAGTAACAGTAGTAACAGTAACAGTAGTAGTAGTAACAGTAGTGTAGTAGTAACAGTAGTAGTAGTAGTAGTAACAGTAGTAGTAGGAGTAGTAGTAACAGTAGTGTAGTAGTAACAGTAGTAGTAGTAATAGTAGTAGTAACAGTAGTGTAGTAGTAACAGTAGTAGTAGTAACAGTAGTAGTAGTAGTAGTAGTAGTAGTAGTAGTAGTAGTAACAGTAGTGTAGTAGTAACAGTAGTGTAGTAGTAGTAGTAGTAGTAGTAGTAGTAGTTGTAGTAGTAGTAATAGTAGTGTAGTAGTAGTAGTAGTAACAGTAGTGTAGTAGTAACAGTAGTGTAGTAGTAGTAACAGTAGTGTAGTAGTAGTAGTAACAGTAGTGTAGTAGTAACAGTAGTGTAGTAGTAGTAGTAACAGTAGTGTAGTAGTAACAGTAGTGTAGTAGTATTAGTAGTAGTAGTAGCAGTAGTAGTAGTAACAGTAGTGTAGTAGTAGTAGTAACAGTAGTGTAGTAGTAGTAACAGTAGTGTAGTAGTAACAGTAGTGTAGTAGTAGTAACAACAGTAGTGTAGTAGTAACAGTAGTAGTAGTAGTAGTAGTAGTAGTAACAGTAGTAGTAGTAGTAGTAACAGTAGTGTAGTAGTAACAGTAGTAACAGTAACAGTAGTAGTAGTAACAGTAGTGTAGTAGTAACAGTAGTAGTAGTAGTAGTAACAGTAGTAGTAGGAGTAGTAGTAACAGTAGTGTAGTAGTAACAGTAGTAGTAGTAATAGTAGTAGTAACAGTAGTGTAGTAGTAACAGTAGTAGTAGTAACAGTAGTAGTAGTAGTAGTAGTAGTAGTAGTAGTAGTAGTAACAGTAGTGTAGTAGTAACAGTAGTGTAGTAGTAGTAGTAGTAGTAGTAGTAGTAGTTGTAGTAGTAGTAATAGTAGTGTAGTAGTAGTAGTAGTAACAGTAGTGTAGTAGTAACAGTAGTGTAGTAGTAGTAACAGTAGTGTAGTAGTAGTAGTAACAGTAGTGTAGTAGTAACAGTAGTGTAGTAGTAGTAGTAACAGTAGTGTAGTAGTAACAGTAGTGTAGTAGTATTAGTAGTAGTAGCAGTAGTAGTAGTAACAGTAGTGTAGTAGTAGTAGTAGTAATAGTAGTAGTAGCAATGGGCTATTATTGTGGCAGGTTTGCAAGTACACAGATAAGTGTCGCATGCTCTTACACCGTCCCTTTAACAAACTAAAGTTTTATGCAGACCTCGTCTTTTCAAATACACAACTTGTGGCAAACAAAGTTAAGATGAGATGTCTGTCCTTTTATGGCAATTTCAAGGTTTGATACTTCACACTACACCCAAGTGGTACTTACTCGAACCTGAGACCTCTAGATTGACTAATGTGCACTCTGCCATGGCCGAAGTGCAGAAGACTATTGTTTGGTGCGCCTCATTCAATTTTGGTAGTTTACACTTTTCTGGCCTTTGTCCACTTGGCAGGAATAAAGGAATCCTTTCCTGGGGTGGGGGATTTTATTATCCCTGATGATGACATTAGATGGTGGTAGTTAGAGGAGACATACGTGGAACGGTGCATGGCAGGTGAAGTCTTCAGTATTATCACAAGGTCGTGCCTTAATACAAAGAATCCAAGAAGAGATTCATAATATCATGTGGGCACTTCAGTTACCACAGCTATGCATGTCATTTACCGCATTATCGCACCTCGCACAATAAATGATACTAAATCCGTGATCTGCAAATTCATGGGGTAAAATACACTGGGTTTCTTTATTTTTTACAAAATAAAAACCATTCTGCCCTTTGAAAATTTAATCTTAGTTTAATTTATTCATCTTCTTATATCGGGAACTTTCACTTGATCATCTTCTCATTTTCGAGAAAGTAGGACAAATTTTTCTTTAAATCAGAAATTGATCTACATTCGTAGATATAGATTGAAGATAATTAAGATGAACTGAAGTTATAGGCACGAAACGCGGCAGACACGGGTTCGATTCCTAATTGAATAAAAATTTCAACTGAGTTTGTTCAGAGGTTTTCCATCAGGTCTTAAAGTGAATGCCTGGGAAACTTAGACCACAAAGTTCCCTGAGCTCATTGGGCCAAATTATCATATATCATCTCCCCTGCAGCTACGAATAGACAATGGTGGTATTGGAAAACGTATTTCTCTCTTTGTTCATAAAACTAAAACGGCAAAACAAATTTACTGTTTTAAATTTATTTTTACTTCATGTTTCATGTTGAACAGAACCAACGAAATGAAATGATATGAAATGGGAGCAAAAATGTGGCGAAAAGGAAAAATTTATCACGGCATTTGCTTAAATAACATGAAGAAACCACGAAAAAATTCAAGGTCAGGATGCCGACCTTAGAAGATTTGAACCCGGAACGTCCCAAATGCGACCCCCAAGCCTTGTTGTCTTGAGTCACACCATTCAATGTGTTTCTTGTTAGTTGAAGGATTTCCCTTGTGGTTGTTTGCAACTTTAAGAAACTGCCACAGGCTTAGTCGTTATTGCCAATTCAGGTTTTGCAAAAGTGTGGCATTATGTGCTCTGAGAATTGTTCTCAGAATTTAAAGAAAATGATATGTTTTTCAATTTTGGTTCATGAATACGCTAGTGATATTATGATAAGCATTACGAGGAAAGCGTAATTTGTAAAGGAAATTTGTTTGATAGTGTTTTCTTATAGTTCTCCAGATAAATAAGACGAAATTTTCTCCAGATAAATATAACGAACAGTTTACATATAAACTCCAACATAAGTTTAAATATCCTGTTATGATTTGCAATATCCGTGCACGGTCCTTTAAGACTTTTTTAAATGTTCAAAGGTTTAAGGCATTTCTGAGAAAGCTTTAAAGACGTTTTTAACAATGTTAAATACTCGTTTTCACTACTTCACAAAAAGTGGACATGAAATTACGATATAAAGTGGGAAGGAAGCATTCAAAACTTAATTTAGGGTACCTACCCGTATTTGCGCTTGATGAGGACTGTAAAAATCCTCAGGGAGGGTAATTCTGGCGGGATTCGAACCGCAGATCTCTTGTTTACGAATCTATGCCTTAAGGGCCTCGGCTACTCCTGTCGGTAATGATATGAGTAATGTAATTATCTGATGACCAACACGGCGGGTAAACTGCCATCGCTTACGGCCCTCCGAGTTACACCAAAGTCGGGGCGTGCAGGGCAACGCAAGAATCGGTGATAGAAACATTACAGTGATCATCTAATAACTTCTAATGCCTTTAAGTTATGTTCTTATCCATGTTACATATAGATGGTGAAACCCATATTCGTTTTATATACATTTCTGCATCTACTTATGAAATTACTCATTGTCCTTGCAATTACCTTTGAAAAATTAAATTTATATCTTGACGGATGTTTTTAAGTTGCCACGAATATTGAATAAATACTGGTTGTGAAAGAGAATAATTAGAACCTAATATTTTTCATTTAGTGTTCTTAGTACACTTTACTCTAGAATTATACGTGCGTTATTTCTTATTGTTAAATGACTATGCCTTAGTAGCATGAAACTCAAGGCCAACGTAGCAGTTCGGAAAATTCGCCCACCCCGGAGAAACGTATAACCCGACTGGTCTTTAGCGATGACATATTGGTGCATCTAGTCTCCCGTAGCCGCGTTGTTTATGAGATAATTGAAAGGTACGGTATTATATATATATATATATATATATATATATATATATATATAATGTTTTATCCTTATCTACTTTTATTATTAGTGTTAATTTGTTACATTGTTAATAGTATTATTTTATTTTTATTTTTCATTTATATTGTTTGCACCTCTGGTGTTGCTTTTAACTTTGCTTATTAAGCTTTATTTGCTTTTGCGTGTTTTGCTTTTGACTTCTTTACTATTTATCTTTTTTATTCTTTTAATTTTATTTCTGTGTTTTCTAAAAGACTTTATTGTTTATTACATCTTATACCATGATACCTATCCAAGGTAATGTTATCACATTTTGGTTCAACAAATGTAAGTACCATTCTAAACAATTAGCTAAATATACAGGGCACGTTGGCTTTCTTTCTTATTGCGCTATTACTGGTGTGTGTCCTAACGGAATATTAATTCAATTGCCATTGTCCGCTATAGCTCCTAGCACTCATAGCCAATTTCATTTATTTAGGAACCATATCTCCCAACATTTTCTACGGATGATCCTTAATAATTGTCAATATTTGCCGCAATTTCATTTGTCTAATAATTAGTTTTATTAAAATTATTCTGGCATGTTCTCCAAAATATATTACCACAGTTAATAGTATCTTGATGAGTGCTAATAAGTTATTATATTCTCTGAATCAGAAACATCTTCTTAAACTATCGCGGTTATATTTACAATATTTAAGAGCAGGTATTCCTATTCAGTTGAATGCATCTTTTTTCCAAAACTTTTCCCCGCCTCTCGTAGTGTCAGCTCCTGACTTGGCTTCTATTTTCAATTTACCTCGTCCATCTAAATTTTACTCCGGTACTGCATACCAACAGCCTAATAGCAAATGCACCCCTTGTACTTCTCCTACTAGTAATATTGCTGTTGTTAATTTATCTTCTATTTCACTTTCTAATACTGATACATTGCTTTTACAAAAAGGATTATCTTTTGCCCCAACTCCCAAATTTAATCGCCTTAAATTTGTTTCTGATGGCGTTAAATTTTGCCGTAATTTAAGATGGCGTTACTATTGGCATACTAAATCTTCTCAGCCTACTTCAAATGTTACTCCTTGCCTTCTCAAGTTTCGTCTCCCTCCAAACTTGAACCTCCATCTTTACCTTCTAGCCATCCTTTAGAAATGTTTATTAACAGATTTTTAACTTCGATCAGTGATTCTAAATTTCTAGATAAGATCACTCCTAAAGACAACTTAACTTTACGTGAGAAATCAGCACTTAAAAGATTATCTAATAATCCTGATGTTATTATCCTTCCAGCTGATAAAGGGTTCTCAGTAATACTACAGGACATTTTGTCTTACAATGCTGAAGCTTACCGACAGCTTGAGAATGTCACTTATTATGAACTATTGTCTTCCGACCCAACTGTCAAGTTTAATGAAGAAATAGCTTCTTTTATTACTTCTTCTGGTACAGTTGAAGGACTTAGTTCTCAAGATATCACTCTTCTTACTCCTCATGTCCCCCGTACTCCCACCATATATTTTCTCCCTAAAATTCACAAAGAGAACTGTCCAGGCCGCCCAATAGTAGCCAGCTTCGATTCCCCTACTGAACGTATTTCCGCTCTAGTAGGTTGTTATTTACAGCCATTTGTTACGTAGGCCATACTATATCAAAGCTTCCTTCCATTTTTTGAGTTTGCTTAAGAAAGTTGACCTTACGGCACACTCTGATATACTTCTTGCCACTATTGATGTGACGTCACTCTACACTAACATTCCCCATCATGAAGGATTAACTGCCGTTAAACATTTCTTGAACTCTCGAGCACCTCCTCATACCCCATCCACAGATTTCATTTGTCATCTTGCTTATCTGGTTCTCATTCGCAATGCGTTTAGTTTTGATAATAAACATTATCTACAAATTAAAGGTACTGCGATGGGCACCAGAATGGCACCTTCTTATGCCAATCTTTTTATGGCTCGCTTAGAGGAGGAATTTCTTAAGTCAGAACCTTTGGCACCATTATTATGGCTGAGATATATTGATGATATATTCGTGCTTTGGACTCATGGCTCAGAATCTCTCGAGCAGTTCCTTACTAATCTTAACTCCAAATTTTCAGTTAAGTTCACTTCTTCTGTCTCTTCCAATGCTGTTACTTTCCTATATATTGATATTTCTTTATGCAATGACTCTTTTCTTACGTCTGTGCACATTAAGCCTACCAATTTACAACAGTATCTTCATTTTGATAGCTGTCATCCCTTGCATTTCAAAAGATCTATTCCTTTTTCTCTTTCAATCTGTGGTCATCGTATTTGTAACAACTTTTCATCTCTTGACAAGTATATTAAAAACATAGCTCAAAAATTCCAAGACCAAAATTATCCTTCCGCTCTTTTAAAATCCCGTATAATCCCAGCGCACAAAACTTTCCAATGCAAACCTAAAACTTCTAACAATTACTTCATCAACCTTGTTACTACTTACGTGCCTGGAATTGAAAGCATCAGACCTATTTTGAAAGAATGTCACGATGCTTTGTTAATGCATCCATTTTTAAATGATTTTTCTAAATTTGTACCCCGCCTTACTTTCAGAACACCTGCTAACCTTAAAAATATTTTTCGCCGTAACCTATCCCCTCCGAATTTACCACTTCCCTTTGCTGGTTCATATCCTTGCCAATGTAAAATCTGTGCACTAATTATGCCGTGCAATTCATTCCACAGCCCTAATTTATCCAGGGAATTTAACATTTCTTCATTTGCTGCCTGTTCTTCCAAGAACGTCGTATATATGTTATCTTGTAAGCTTTGCAAAACATTTTATATTGGTTTAACTTCTACTGTTGTTTCGCTACGCATGAACAATCATAGACGTTCTGTTAAAACCAAGTCTCCCTTGCCGGTTGCCCAACATGCCTTATCTCACTGTAAGGATTTTGATGATGCTTTTAATCTAACACTTATTGATGCGTTACCTACACAATGCTCTGAAAGTTTACTCAGAGACAGAGAAATGGCAGCTATGTTTGCACATAAAGCGCGTATACCACCTGGTTTAAATCATACATATTAGTTTTTTTCTTCCCACACTCTCATATCTAGTTTCATCTGTTTCCATGCATAACGTTACCTTCGATACTCAATATTTACTTTTATCACCTTCACTTGTCTAGAAGAACTCCAGTAGTTCGAAATATAGCAATTTCAAGTGTGACTTTATTAAGTGTTTTATCCTTATCTACTTTTATTATTACTGTTAATTTATATATATATATATATATATATATATATATATATATATTATATATGAAAAACTATTTTGACTCTACGAAATAAATATAAGTGCTGTTCTTTTCCTGGAAAGATCTTGCTGAAAATGGGCACTTTTAGTATCATCAGAGTTTCACTCCTACAAAGCTAAATAAATCGTCATTTACGATGCCATGCTGCTTAATTGTCATTTGTTTTTCATGAACTAATTACCACATTCTATTAAAACGCTTACATTGTAAGCAAAATGGAAGTTTATGATTAAAAAGGTTCTTTCACCGTCCCTCTGCAATGAAAAATAAGACAAATATATTGACAGATAAGTCAGTCCGTTCATGATATACACGAGTTAGGTGCTCTGGCAAGAGAAAATCGACGTTTTGCCCTTTCATTGAATAATATGATCTATTCGCATGCTCTACATGCTTTATTAACCAGATTTGACTCCCGCGATTACTATCCCTGGGAATTCCTAAAGAGAAATGCATACCAATTCAGGATTTCAGAATCTCTACTGCAGTTGTCGTGGAGAACCATAACCCGCATCTGCGAAAGTTGTTGGATGCTAGAGGATTTGATGTTCAATACGTTGTGGCCTAAGTTTATTTCAATTGAAATAAAAATGCTCAAAATAATGACGTTTTAGAGAAAAATTATTAATATAAGTGCGGTCTGTAGATTTTAATGACCTTATAATAATAAAATAAATGTAAAGAAAGAAAATTATGTCGTCCTACAATCCAATTATTCGGAGATGAATACATATTGACATCTGTTTTTATGATAATTGCGATAAATGCTAATTTTTTTTTCGGAGAATTACTTTTTCACATATCAGCAAGGCCTCATCTTCTACGTCTGTCTCCTCGGGTTCTTTTAGCAGCAGAATTAAATGCTAGCGCTTTCTAAGGGATACGGTTTTCTTCCGTCCTATCTTTTTCTCCTTCCACTAGAGCGATGTTTTCAGGAGTGAGCACCTCCAAGGGCCGACCTGCACGCTCTTCGTCTTCAATGCTTTCTCGACCCATTCGAAAAAGTTGGCCCATTCTTTTACGGTAGAATATGAGCGGGATGATTCCCCATATACACCGTCCTATCGCTATTTAATTTGGAGTAAGACCTTCTTTTGTGAAGAACTTAATAACAGCTTGAACATGTCACAATCTTCTATACATAGCGTTCTTTATGCAACTGTATCTGAACAACTGAACATAGTGGACCGCAGATACAGCTGCAATTATTTACTTAACAGATAAGGTACGACACGAGATAAGGGTTTTGTGAAGGCGATAACTCTTATCGGCGAGGCCGGAAACTTATGGACCTAACCTCGTATCTGCTTCCTTGTTAGGCTATGAGCTTATCCGTTGTTTGTGCTTTATTCACTTACTCATCTATGTCCATGCATTACAATTTATATTCATTCATCTTTAAGAACAAGGGATAGAGTCCAAATATGTCGTGACTTATTACCAACGCTTCTCGTGATCTTGGCAAAGTTTCTTAGTGAAGCCGAAAGTGTCACACAAAACACACGCGCTCTCCCAATCGGATCCATAGCCACCACAGTGATCGCTTATTTGTTTTTCTTACGTTGGAGTTTAACACATGTTGTAACACCGCCTGTCGTAGCAAGGTCAAGGGCAACTTCTAACTTTAGCATAGTGGAAAACACTTTTCTAGGTTAGGAGTGAGAATATTTTTATTGTGTGATTAGCTTAATGTTATCTCAAGCTATGGTGGTTGTGTATGGCTGCTCCATACATTGTTTCTTTCATTATTTCGACTTTTTCACTCTTATTTTCACTAACGCATTGGTTCTAAATGTGTATTTTAGTTCTAACCCTCATCAATTTCTGTATAGTGCGCTGTAACTTTGCATATTTTTCATATTGTGGACACCACTTCTGAAAACTGCGGAAGCTACCTCTTTGGAAAGAATGCTCTTAGCTATTGATGAACTTTAGGGGACCGACCTGTGCAAAATATTAAAAAAAAAAAAAAAAAAAAAAAAAAAAATTAATTTTGTAGATTAATTAAGTTCCTTTCTTTTTATTAACGCAGCAAAGGTGTTTTGTTCTGCTAAAGGCCTGTTACGTAACAGTTTATATGACTCTGCGCGCGGGCAAAATTATCCCTTAAATATTTAAAGTCGTTGCTATCAAAACTGCTTATTCTTGTACATATGGCAATCAAATTGCTCCTTGCATAACTAAATTTCACCAATCATTTTTAAATTTTCAACAAAGGCTCCTGAGACATGTCTAAATAAAAGTAATTACAAGAAAACTAATATAAAGAAACATATGCTCAAATAATATTCCATTTATATTTAATTACAATAAAATGCCACAAAGTAAGAAACTTTTTTATTAAACTACTTTATTCAAATAAAAATTATGTACATATTTTGTAATTCCTGTTTGGAACACAGGGCGCATAAAAATCACAAAATAGATTTTTCAGGAATTATTTAATTTATATGTCTGAAATTGCATGGTTTATTATCATAAATTTACGATTAAAAATGAAGTGAATAGATTAAGAAATGCAGCATTTTTTATTTTCTCGGATCGACCCCCTTTGTGACACCACTAATGAAAACTTATGCAGATAGTCTTTCAAAATAAACATTCCAACCATTGATGAATTAAACATGAAAGAAAAGCAATTCTTTGGCACGATGAGAAATGTATTTTGCAGTATTATCTTAACGACGGAGTTTGTGCAGTTCTTCACGACGGTTTCTGTTGCAATTCTGTCTAGAAATGTGTTTGACAACCTCGTTTAGAGATACACAACGATTCACCTACTTTCACTATCAAAAGCACTCCAATATTATAAGGAGTATTAAGTGCAGAACATTTAAAGCCAATCTAACCAATAGCTCAGGCGAATGCTGGGGTGAATCTTTACTTCCAAGAATTTTCCGCTCTCTCATTTCATTCTGTTTGTTCTGTTACAGGGTCGAAGGTACCAGGGCGAGGTGGGCTGTGGCTCGTGCATTGGGTTTGTATGGAAGCGGAACTTTCGAGGAGCTGAAACTCCTTGGAGGAAGGTTCCCCCGGCGTCGGTGTGTTCTGTCTGAAAGCAATGTTAGAGATCCGAGACCCCATTTACGTTCATGCCTCACTGCTCTTAGATCCTGTCTTCCTAGTGGACCTGCTCCCATTGGGGGTGTACGCACAAACGGCCAGCCGTTGAGCACGACTGAAGTACCAAGTATACTCCTTCACGTTAACCGATGGCTCCCTCTGCTTGCCATCTTTTACGACAAACATGTTTTCAATCTATGAGCTTGAATGCACAATGTGTTTTGTGATTCTAACACTCGTCGAGCAATAGCTTTCGGCCCTGCAATGAACTGAGGAAGTAAAGCATTGGTAAACACTTTTAATTCGGTAGTGCGTATTGCAAATTCTTATTCTTACACATAGTTATCTGACAGAACAACAAATTGTTCTTTTCAGATATACAGAGCGTTAGTTAACATTTTATTTAACATGTTGGAAACCTCTGGGAATTAACAGATGTCCTAAAACACATTCCCATATTTTATTAGTTATTTTTAAGTTACAGCCTCCCCCATTTTAATTTTTTTTTCTATTAGTTTGGGTTTGGATTTATAGAAAATGCTCAAAATGGCCATCATGAGCTTCCAAGCGTCACATCAAGGACTATCTTTCTCTTTCTCTCATTTCAGGTGTCTGCAGTATCTGATTGCATCCTAGTTCAATACTCTGGCGACCGCCAGGAGTGGCCGAGATATGGATTCTTAACGGGACGCATGGGATTTGATTCCCGTCAGGACTGTCCTCTCTGAATGAGTTTTTTTTTTTTTTTTCAGATTTTACTCACAAATGCCGGAGAGGTACCGCAAACTAAGGCCTGAAACATTTCTTCCTAAGTAAAACTACTTTCCCAACTTCATAAGTGCCCAACGCCTGAGATGATGCCTCGGTGGTAAAAATGGGTATTAAAAATATTAAAAATTACGCTTGCAAAGAATACGTCTGGAATATACAATCCTTCAAATGATCCCAAAAATATTAATGTAGAAACCGTATGAATTGAGGCAGGGAGAACGAGCGGGCCAGAATGTTGGTCCCCCACGACCTATCCATTTTTCAGATTCACTGACCTAGAATCGCTATTACACCGCATAAAAATGAGGTGGTGTCCCATCATGCATGTATACGTCTTATTATATAACTGTTCCGCTACAAAGTCAAAATATGATACTGTTATCAGTGTCGCATATAAAACAAAATGATCCATTAATATGTGGTCAATTATTTCAGCCCATTAAAAAACACGGTTTCTGGTGTCTTGTTTCTAAAAACTGCATTTGAATTTTCTTCAGCCCATATATGAATATTATGATAGTTTTACTCCCTAAGAGATGGCTTTGACTCAAATGGACAAAACACCGATACCCCTGGCAAATTATCAGCATACCACAAAATGTGGTTGTAACTGAAAACCAAGCAGAATGAACCATTTGTGTACATTGATATCTGTGCTTGATTTTAGGTCCTTTATCAAAACGCACATGGTTCTTATAGATTAAGTAGCATTCTGGTTTAACTGAGGGTAGAGAAGTTTAAGTTGTGTTATACATTCAATATCGCAGCAGATAGCTGCGGTAGAAAAGCGGAATAGATTCACATCAGTATACTAGTTGATAGAAAGGTCATGCAATAAAAGCTATAGTCATAAATTTACACATAAGAATTTATGTAATTCTGCTGGGTCCTTGCGTGCATCTCACAATTGCTAGACGCTGGCGGCAAAGTATTAACATTTTAACAATTGACAACGCTTTAGAGAAAGCTAAGAGAAATATGAACAGAAGTATCTAATCTAATTTAGGATAAAGAATGCCTAAGAGTTTTAAAAAATAATAGGAATCTTTTTTGCAGAAATTTTTTCCTCACATAGTTACGAGCCTTCCCCTAAATTGGATAAAATGTCATTATTAGAGCACAGTGATTCTAAAATCTGTAAGGCTGTTTAAATTCAGAAACGAACGAAGCAAGATTCATAATATTTAAGAACTGTGTAATATTATAAACGAATTTCATACCTATTTTTTGTATACCAGAATTATAAACGGGTATTAATGAAATAAAAATTAATATTACTGTTTCTTTTGTAATGAATTACTCTTAAGTTAATGCCTTCTTTTATTATACATATGACGTCATTGTAAGGTTGAAAATTATTTACTTCATTTGTCCATTGTTATCACTGTTAGCAAAGATTAATTTCTAGAAACTGCCTGGAAATAGTTTAATCAATGAAACTCAGCAGAAATTTTTTAAAGTGCTCCTTTCAAATGATTTTTACTCATAAGTCACTTACATGGAAAGTGCAAGAGGTGTCAGAAACCAATGCCGAGCAAACGAGGCACAAACAAAGAGCATATTCGGATATGCATGCAGAACAAAAGTTAGCGCCAAAGTGCAACGTGTTCTGTCAATATAAACTGTGCAGGTTTACATACGTAACACAGCCTATTGGCTATTGTTTGAGAATATCAAGTGAAAAACGTGATACAATGTGATGTATAATGTACATTTGTGAATGTCTATGACGGCATGTGTAAAACAAAATGTGCCAAAGCATTGTACACATTGCATGAACATCATCTGATAACATGTGTTACATCATCAATGTTTGTGTCGACATACCTGGTCCTGATCAATATATTCAACATAATAAAATGCATACAAAATTAAAGATTTGAATCTCAATGCCGAAACTTAGAAGTAAAGTTTCAAAAAGTTCTCCCGTTTCCAAAACAAGGGGTGAAGCTTTATGACACTGAGGTCATTTTTCTCCGAAATTAAGGTAAAAATCCACAAAAGCTTCAAACAAACTTTGAATTGTTCTTAAGGGGATATAAAATAGCAGCTTGGAACTTATACGGAGATCGACATCCTGAAAGGAGGCAGTCATCTGTTAGACATTTTCAACAACTTGCAAACTTACACTCCGAAACGGAAGGTGTCGCATCAAGAAAATACCATCGAATGAAAACGCTACTGGGGAAAATTCGGAAGTCCTCACGCAAGTTCCGGCAACTGGAACTGAAGCGTCACAAATACCATTCATATCACACTTTTTTTTATTAGTGTTTAACGCCCGTTTTTACTACTGAGGAACCACAGACGGTGACACTGATGATACATGAGATGAAATGATAAATTGGGAAAGGCTTTTTTTTTAAGGAAGGAAACGTTCCAGGCCTAAGTTCAGGTACCTCCCCGGCATTTGCCATTTATGACTGAAGAAAACCTCAGTCAAGGTAGACGGTCCTGACGGGATTCGAACCCTATACTTCCCGCTCACGAGTTCGGTCCTTAACAACCTCGACCACCCGTGGCGGTCCTATATCACACTTTTTTTTTATTTGATTAATTTACGGACCCTCTTTAACATCTCAGATCATCAGCGTCCCATTCTATTCAGGGCGTGAAACAGCCGACAAATTTTGCTCAGAGGTCTCTTCTTTCAAGCTTGAGGTTCTTTATCGTGCCGTAAATGTACGAAACGGGACCCACGGCTTTACTTCCCTTCCGAAGGAAGCCATACTTAGGATTTTTACGCCCCGAAAAAATCCATCGATCCTGGCCGGGATCAAACCCGCTATCTTGGGTTTAGAAGGCAAGTATGGTTATCACTACACCACCAGGACCGACCCCATATCACACTAGCTTACATAAAGCCCTTCAAGGGGATGCTTTTTAGAAGTGTGTTGAATTTTTCCAATGGGCTCTATTACAAATTTAAAACGATAACTTTTCCATAATGTTATTTTCTGATGAGGCGACATTCATCAATCAAGCTCAAGTGAACTGACATAACATGCATTATTGGGCAGTGGAAAATCCAAGACGGTTACGGGAAATAGAGCGTCAGCGGCAATGGAGCGTGAATGTTTGGTGTGGCATTTTGAGATTCCGTATAATTGGACCGTACTTTATTGGGCAGAAATACAGAATTTCCAGTGTTGCTTGAAGACCGGGCTATACGTGGTATCAAGACGGTGGTTGTCTATCTCATTTCTCAGCTGTAGCTCGAGAAATATTAAGCAGAACGTATCGAGGTCCATGGATAGAAAGTGAGTTGTCCATCGGCCAGCCCGCTCCCCGGATCTCACTTCTCCAGCCTTTATCTTATAGGATACATTAAGGAGAAAGTTTATGAAGAAATACCAACTACACCTGATAATCAGCTCAACAAACAGGAATGTTGAAGAAATGTTGAGACGTGCTCAGTGGCTTTTTGAAACACGTTTTCAAAAATTTATCCACGTTAATGGTCACACATTCTATCATTTGCTCAATGAAATTGTGTGTAATGTGAATATGACATTGTTTGAATTGTAAACTGATACAAGTAAAGCGAAAGTGAGTGAAAAACATTTGCTGTTTTATTTCTCCAATATCACATCACCTATCACCCTAGTTCATAGATATACTAGAACTAGAAAATTGAATACTCTTTCCATTCCCGGAAAAGAAAAAACACCATCCCATTTGAAAAAGGAAATTTGACCTTCAAATGATATTGGGAATGACATTTCAAGGACGAGATAAGGTCGCTATCTATGTCTCCTTGTGAGCACTTCATATTTGTCTGAAACATTTTTGGACTTATCCTTCCTTTTAGGAGGAAAATGGCCGCAACACTATAAATGCATCACCTGTACTTTATTGCAGCGTCTGTAATCAATGTCGCCCGTTTCACTACAGTTGGAGGGTACGCTTTCCATGTAGTAACTTCCGGTGAAGTGCATGTAAAATTGTGCAACTTATTTAAGTTATCCCAAATACTGCTAAAGAAAACAAGCATGTATCTTATATCCGAAGATATTGAAAATGTTGTCCTACTACTCTCACATAATTCTTGCATCTTTTTTTAGAAAAAAAATGTATTCACACATGCCACTTCATATTTCGAAACTGAGTGGATTTAAATTTGAAAGCACACAAAATCACTGTTGTCAATGAATTGCGGGTAGGTGTTCCTAACATTCGGGTGAATTTCTGTAATTATATATTTCGGAACATTAATTAGAGAATAATTGTTCCACGTTTAATATTCTTTACTGGTGAACATGGTGCTCATGTTTCCACCCAAAATAACAGGTATCGGAGAAAAAATAAATAAAAAACCTCGATTTTATATACGAAACTTCCTTGCATGACGAGGAAACCTGTTATGGTGGCGCAGTAAATGAATACATTTATTTATGAGGAAAGTTGAAAAATAAAATGTATGGCACAACTTTCAACACATCAGAATTGAAAGAAAATATCAGGCGAGAAGATGAACTGATGCGTGTGAATACAGTAGATGTAGCAGAATAACATTTCCAATGTCTTCTATCATAAAGTACCTGCTTGTTTTCTTTGAAGTTGTAGTTTTAATTGCGAGAACTTCAATGAGTTGCGGGAAAATGTCATCCGCTTCGCCGGGAGTCACCATTCTAACTGCCGACACACCAGTTGCCGTGAAACGGGCGACAAAGCAATGAAATACCCGGTATATGATTAAATTCTTGTAAGGATGGAAGAAGTATCTCTCCGATAGTTGGATGAGATCTGTGCACTTTCCAGGAAACTATTCTACTTTCAAAAGAACATCGACTGTAGTACACTATTAGTTATTTTTTAATGTAATGCATATGATCAGATGACATTCATCCAATGTGCATTGTTATTTTACAATGCTGAAATCTGAGGTGAAATGTCAAACTGTGGACTAACAACACAAAGTATCGCCTCAAGAAAAGAAATTAAAACCATAAGCTGAAGATAGAAAAATCATGGCAACAGTTTTGAGATACAGGCACTCCAAACGTTAAACGGCTATTAAGGAGAATTAGAAGAGAGGTTGGAAACTTTTCCCCAACAAGGCAATGCCAGAGGGTGCCAAAAATGTATACACACTTCAAACAAAGAAAAAAAAACTGTGTTAACATAACAAAACTGAATTCACACACACACAAAAAAAAAATGATGAGCACTAATCATCTTACACTTTTACAGTTACAACAGTTGCTCAAAATGCCCACCGTCGGCATCGATACTTCAGACTACGTTGAACTTCTGATTGAGCAACGTTTGCGAAGTGTCCTCAGCGATTGCAGCACGTGCCGTTTGAATATCTTCCCGAAGTGCTGTCAGTGTAGCTGTTTTTCTACGGTTTACAACACTCTTAAGAGTTCCCCATAGGTTACTGTTTTAATAATACGACGTACGTTGGTTCTGCTAATCCCAGTTCCAAGGGCACTTTGCTTTGTTGATTTCCGCGGTGAGTGCTCAAAACGTTCCAAAATCATAGCCGAGGAGATGGAGCTTGTTGCTGTGCAAGGTCTCCCAAATCTGCCCTTGTGAATATCGCATACGGTACCCACGAGTCTCAAATTTGTCTCGAATGCATGCAATTGTTATTCGCGTTGGCTGTTCTGTTCTGTGCACACGTCTCTATTGCCTTTGAACTTCAACAACATTCTCGGTTATCCAAAACCACTTCAAAATTGCTTTCCGCTATTCAAACGATAATCTTGACTCCATTTTGTTGTAGCAACGCTATTATAATGTAATGTGAGTCACGTCTGTTTACAGAACTTCACACTACACATCACTGTTGTTTTTCGGTCCAACTTTGAAATATATTAAATAGATATCTACTGTGAAAGTGTGTGTAGCATTTTTGCCACCCTCGGTACATATAACTTTTTAGGAATAATTAAAATAACGAATTCAAATGAGACCAATTGTTGAGCTGTTATTAAAAACAATAAAAATATTACTAGAATTTATCTCGCCAAAAAGTATTCAAATACCAACTAGACTTCAATTAATGACACTTGGAATTAATGAGGTGCATACGGCATAACGCAAGCGTTAAAAATAAGATTGTTTTGAATACTTTTGTAATTTAACTCTATCGTTGGAAAAAAAAACTACGAAAAAAGAAAGTGAAAAATCTGACAAACACTGTATAGTATATAGTGCAGCAATTTTCACAGTCATTCAGGAAAATTACAAATATCTTGTTTTTGTGATACTGCGAAGAACGTTATGCAATTGAAATGTTTTCAAAGCAAGCAATAAGCCACACCTTGTGTTCTACAAACAATTCAATGCAGAATTTGTAGCTCTGGCATACATCAAACTGTTTGGAACACTTCATGATAGATCTGGCATTCCCTACAACGATTTTGGATGCGTCTCATAAAGCAGTGGGAGCAAATAACATTCCCTGTCTCTTTTGGAGCACTTTTCAGTCGCCCTTTGGCATTTTCCTTTTTTCCGCTTTCATAGTTAAGAGAACCTTGCTCTTCATTAGCTAAGAAACGCATTCCTCTTTGTTCTTTTGTTTCCTGCAGTATATTACTAAAAAGTATACAATGACAATGAAAAATACTGGTGTTTACCTTGTGTATGGAAAGTACATAGCAGTTCCTTCCTGTTGAAAGGCTGCACAGACAACGATTTTCATTATTCTTGATGATGAGTTAAATGGGCGATATTTGAAAGGATGCGGCAGAATTTCGTACGTCGATGTCAAGCTTGCATTGAGGGTTGGTGGCAGCCATTTTGAGCAACTGTTGTGAGGTACAAAATGGTACATTAACTCATTTTTGTCAATGATATAGTACTGTAGTTATAACTGTAAATAATGTAAAAACTAAATGTAGTAACATTAACATTACATAAAATAACTAACATAAAGACTAAATGTAAACAAATAGTGTAAATAATCCGGAAAACAGTAACAAGTGATATACTGTAATATTGATTGACATGTTTAAGCCCATATCTCCTTTCGCTGACTTTTTTCACCACCACTGGTGGCCGAGGTCCTTAAGACGCGGGCTTGTGAGCGGGAGGTTTGCGGTTCGAATCCCGCCAAGACCGTCCTCCCTGAATGAGGCTTTTTCCAGGTTTTCCTCAGTGCTCATAAATGGCAAATACCGGGGAGGTACCCTAAATTTAGGCCTAGAACATTTCCTTCCTTAAAAATCCTTTCCCAATATATCATTTTATCTCATGTAGCATCAGTGTCCACCGCCTGTGGTGCCTCAGTAGTAAAAACGGACGCTAAACTTCAATTAAAAAAACCGCTGGCTTTGCAGATCCTAGATTCCCTATCTCAAAATGTTCAGCAGAACATCTCCTATTTCCTGTTTAATTCTTGCACCTTTTTACTGAAACCTCGAGAGAGAAATCATCACTAAAGAGGCATTTTAATAATCCTAATTCTATTATTCTTCTGGCAGATAAGTAATTCTCAGTAATAATACAAGAAATTTCTTCTTACAATGCCGAAGCGTACCAACAGTTACTATGAACTATCGTCTTCCGACTCTACAGTCAAATTTAATGAAGATATAGTTTGTTTCGCTCCTTTTGGTACTGCATGACTTAGTCCCCAAGACATCTCCTAATGCCCTTCGTACTTTTACGATATATTTTCTGCTTAACATTCATAAAATGAAGTGTACAGGCCACCGATAGTAGCCAGTTTCGATTTCCCCACCGAACGCATTTCTGCTTTTGTAGACTTGAGGTATTTGTTACGTCTAGTCATCCCATATCACAGATTCCTACCATTTTTTGAGTATGCTTAAGAAAGTTGACCCTTCGGCACATCCTAATATACTTTCGGCCACTGTTAATGTGACGTCACTTTATACTAGCATACCCCACCATGAAAGATTAGCAGCTATTAGACGTTTCTTGGATTCTCGAGCACCTCATACCGCATCCACAGGTTTCATTTGTCATCTTGCTTATCTGTTTTCACTCACAATGCATTTAGTTTTGTTAAAATGCTATCTACAAATTAAAAGTAGTGCAATGGACACCATAATGACACAGTCTTATGTACCGCCACGGGTGGCCGAAGTCGTTAAGGTGTGGACTTGTGAGCGGGAGGCCTGGGGTTCGAATCTCGCCAGGACCGTCCTCCCTGATTGAGTTTTTTTTTCAGGTTTTCCCCGTTCTCATAAATGGCAAATGTTGGGGAGGTATCCTGAGTTTAGACCTGAAACGTTTCCTTCCTTAAAAAAAAATCCTTTCCCCATTTACCATCTCCTTCGTCATCAGTGTCCACCGCCTGTGGTGCCTCAGTAGTAAAAAAAGGGCGTTAAACACAAACAAAACAAAAACAAAACAAAAAAACCCGCCTTATGTCAACATTTATGACTAGCTTAGAGGAGGAATTTCTTAAGTTAGAACCTCTTGCATCGTTATTATTATTGCTAAGATATTTTGATAATATATTCGTGCTTTGGATCACGGCTCAGAAACTCTCGATCATTTCCTTAACAATCTTAACTTTTCAGTTTTAGTTCACTTCTGTTTCTGATATTTTTTACGCAATGGCTCTTTACTTAAGTTCGTGCACATTAAGCTCACCAATTTACAGAAATATCTTCATTTTCGTAGCTGTCGTCCCTTACAAACTAACAATTTATGTCTGCTGTCTTTGTAACAACTTTTCATCTCTTGATACCTATATTAAAAACCTTACTCAAAAGTTCCAAGATGAAAAAATCCTTTCTACTTTTTACAAGTCCATATATTCCAGCGCACAAAACCTTCCAATGCAAACCTGAAACTTTCAATAAGAACTTCATTAAACTTGTAACTACTATTTACTTGACGGAAGCTGACAACATCAAATCTGCTTTGAAAGAATGTCACGGTACTTTATTATTACTTTTAGAACACCTAACTTTCGTTCCACAGTCGCAATTTATCCAAAGAATTTAGGATTATTTCATTTGGTTTACAAAGCAATTTACATTGATTTACTTTCTATTGTTGTTTCGCTCCATATGAACAATCATAGGCATTCTGTTAAGACCATTTTCTCTTGCCGGTAGCCCAATACGCCCTATCTGGCTCTAAGAACTTCCATGCTGCTTTTATTTTAACATTTATTGGTGCATTACCGATTCATGTCTCTGAAAGTTACCTCAGAGATAGAGAGGTGGCAGCTATATTTTTGCATAACGCATAAACCACCAGGCTTGAATCTTACACATTAATTTTGTCTCTTTTTTTCCCTTTTGTCGTTTGTTTAATCTGCTTCCACGTATTACGTTACCTTCCAAGATTCAATATTTATTTTACCACCTTCATTTGTCTTCTGCCCTTGAAGAAGAACACAAGCTGTTTGAAATATTGCTATATATGTGTGACTATTTAAATGTTTTATATCTATTTCTGTTTCTCTAGTTCTTGCTATTTAAGCTTTTACGTATATGTATATCCATCGTGTACGCGTGTTTAGATATAGGCAGCCTTAAATTTTGGACTGGCAACAATTAAAAATAAACTGATGGAAAAGTTTTATGTCAGGAAGTTCCGCAGTCCTGGATTCCCCACAGCTCACCGCACTGCAACATGCTTTAGAAATAAAGTGAGAGTCATCGGTTCGGTGTTTCCTAAAGAGGACGCTCCAAAAAAAAAAAAAAAAAAAAAAAAAAAAAAAAAAGCGAAGGGTCGAGAAATGCTGACAAGAAACATCTAGTTTTCATCTCTTCTAGTGGCCATATAGTGAAATTGCTTCTAGAGAACCAGAATGCAGGCCTGCTGGATAATACAAACCCAACTGCTTATCAAAACTCTCGATGCATTGAGCAGACGGCCAAATTGAATGTCATTGCCTGCCCATATCCACGAAACTCTGTTGAAGTTGCAGAGATATAGGTTTGTTCCATTCTTCTCGAATGCCATTTTTCTCTCAATGTTCTCTGTGGTTTGTTTCAATTAACCAATATTGAAGCTTAGCCAAAGAAATGTGGTTTCTAAGAATGGAATTTGTATTGCGATAGTGAGTGATTTGAGAAGCTATAATGATATCGCAATAGTTAAATGTTTACGCTTCATTGCATTTACTCTAAAGACTTTCTGAATCATCCTCGTAAACTTTGATTTCTCTTCAATAAAATATTGTAGGAATATCAAGTTGTCGAGCACAAGAAAGAAAGAAAAAAAAAAACTAAAATACATTTAAAATCCTAAAGTATAGGAGTTATAAATTATGGCAAACTGCAGTTATGGGATTAAATATAAATGATAGCAAACTGCAGTTTATGGGATTTAAATCGGAGAAGAATTATATGGGCCATCACTTAGTTGTTGTTGAAACCTTTGGCACGGTTTCATACCCTAGTAACGAATGCCGAAGATTTACAATACGTAAAATAACAAAGTTCACCAAGTGACAAATGAGTTGGCCTAACCAGTTTTAAAAACTGTTTTGGGTGTGAGAAAATAGTCAGCGCATTGTTCTCTGAATGTTGAGAAAGCGAATGGTCAAGAACTTTTGTCTGAGCTCCAAGAAATTTGAACGATTTCTACACATGAGCCATAAATGCGCCAGTTCCACTTGAAGACGAAAACTCAATCCAAACAATGGAAGCGATGTTTTCTTAGGCCACGAATATCCAAGCACGTGCTAGCAAGGACACGGCTTCTGTGTTTTGCGTTGCAGACGAAGTTCTGATGATTAACTTCCTGCTATATGCAGAGACATATTGGGCGCCTAGCTGCTATGCCATCATGATTGAAAAATAGCCTGAGGTAATTAAGAGAAGGGACGAGACAAGTTGTAAGACTTGTGATGCTGGGTTGAAATTGCTGTATCATTTTCATATTCACCCGATTTTGCTCCTAGTGGGTATTGTTAGCTGTTCACTACGATTGAAAGTTACGAGGAACGAGTTACATTGAAGGTTGTGAAATCTGGAGATATTAATCACAAATAAAAATTATCACAATGGTTTTAACAGTGTTTTATTTCCATACCTACATGCTTGTATTAACACTAGAACGTCCAATGGCGGTCAATTTCCAAACGCTCATATTTTGACTGTTTTCTGAAGTGTTTTTCTATGCTTTTGTGAGTTTTAATCTCTTTCAATGACGTTAGCTCATAACTTTTTAAAATAATAGCTGTTGATTTGTTTTATTTACGGACGCTCTTTAACATCTCAGGTCATCAGCGTCCCATTCAATTCAGGGCGTGAAACGGCCGGCATATTTTGTTCAGAGGCTTCTTTTTCAGGCTTGAGGTTCTTTATCGTGCCGTAAATGTACGACACGGGACCCACGGCTTTACTTTCCTTCCGAAGTAAGCCATACTTAGGGTTTTTACACCCGAAAAAACCCATCGATCCTGGCCGGGTTGGGACCGCGATGTTGGGTTTAGAAGGCAAGTATGGTTACCACTACACCACCAGGACCGACTTTAAAATAATAGCAAATTTACCATCGGTTACCGGAGGCGGTCAATTGACCGCTTGCTTATCCACAGTCCTTACGACGTGTATTGCGTAGTTGTAGCCGACAATAACCAGTGCAAAACAAACTCATTGTAGCGTAGTGCGTGAGTCATTTGTTCATCAGCTTTTGCATCCGTGTCTAAAATTTCGCTTAGCTTTTCATTTTCACGCAGCTTTCATCGACTACTGTCACCATCACTTATGGCTGATTATAGGCACGAAGGAACAACCAAGGCCGTTAAACCCAAGACATGTCAAATAGCGTTGTGTAAGAAAAACAAAACCAAAGACAGTTGTTCGATGTGCAAAAATTTGTATGTAGTTCTTGTATAATCAAAAACTCTGCAAAAGTGTCATACCAATATCTCTGAGAATGTTTCAATGTAACAGCTTTCTGTGTAGATATAACCAGTGTTTGTATAACTTCTTTTTTGTACAAATAATTTATTACTACATAGCATAGAGCAAACCTAATTCGTATAATAAAATATTTCTTATTATCGAGAAAACATGCGCTTATATTTTAAATAAAAAATAAACAACTTTTTTTTATTAAAATTATTTAGTCTGGCCTATAAAAGATTAACAAAAGAATGAAGAACAAATGTGTGAATGCATCATTGAATTACCAATAAATTAAATGAATGGGCAAAGGGTCCTGGGGACATAAAGCGCTAAATACACACGATACTTGAGCAAAAACCACGAACATAAAAATATCTGAAATCATAAGATCGATTCAAGCTGGATTCGAAACTGGTTCGCAGATCAGAAGCCATGTTGTTTCCTCTACATCACTGCAGTCGCCTGGTAAGTAAGGAATTTCATCGGCCTGAGTCAGAAGAGCACTTAAATACGTGATACTGAGCAGACACCAAGTATATACAAACTCACTTCGGAAGCTAAATGCAAACTGGATACGAACCTGGCTTGCAATTTAGAAGCAAAATCGTTTCCTCTATACCATCACAGTAGGCTAGAAGGCGATAAGGAAAGAATTCCATGGTTTACAGTGCGAAAACTGATTAAATATGCATAAGTAGTAGTAACGGTAACGGGCGCTACGTGGTTTCTCATTCTGCAAAGTTTGGGATATGTTTTAATGCTCAACAAAATAAGACTAAAGGGTTGGATCAAAGGTAGGATAAAAATGGAGCAAAGAGCTTTAAGGACTATGTTAGCCAGTACGGAAGCTTAAATGAGGAATGAATTCTACGGCGTCACAAGCCATCTACAGACACACTGCCTCTAGTAAGAGAGGGGACAGAGATCAACTCCATCACCGGGTTCAGATCAAGGTCGTAAAGCGAATCATAGCTGCACACGAGATGGTAAATATATCTACCCACCGTAGCCGACATTGTTGTGCTAGAATGACGGACAAATATTAATGTAAAGAAAAGGTGAAAGGGAATATTTGTGGAATGAAACTAGCATAACTTCGAATAAAAGCCCAAACTCAAATCTGGATTTTTTTTTCACGCAGTCAAAGCTACCCAGTTCCTTAGCCCACTAAACCATTATGGATGGTTTGGCTCCGGAGTAACTAAAACTTTGCATTTAGGCAGTCGTCAGTTCGAATCTTAGTGTCACCGTGCCTAAATATTGTTTTCAAGCTTATTTCTTAGTCGCGAAATGTCCTATTAATTTATTCTTTACTACTGAATATCACCCAGCTATATAAATAAATGGATAGTGAAGGAAACGCAACTTAAAAGAAAACTTCAGTTTACGTATGTGCCAAATTGCAATATTCCTCTCAACTTATTGGTACCATCGCCTTTTCCGGTCATCTTCATTTACATTTTATGAAGACACGTCTTCACTACTTCCGCTATTTCTGTATAAATTTATTCAGCTTGAAATATTAATACTACGAATATGTCTATCCCAAAATAATATAGAAGCGTTTTTGATAATGAGTGAAAACATATACTTATTTACAGAGAATGCTGATCAAAAAGAATGAGCAGATGGTATTGGCAGTCACTGAACATCATTTGGGGAGATCATAATGTCGGAGTTGCAATAGAGAACTCCTGCAGCAAACTCTGCTTCCCGTGTGAGGTAGTTTGTAGCATTTCTTCATACATTCCATCATGACGCGTTGCTAGTCAGAAGATATTATTCAAGGTCTCTGTGGAAGACTTTCAAAGACTTTAACATCGATTGTAACAAGTTCATTTACTGTGAACGTGATTTGCTGATGTTGGAGAGACTGTGTGACAAATTTCTCAGCACTTTCTTCCAGCAAGACCTCTCTTTGCAAGACACCGTTTTTGCTAGCACGAAATACGTGATCAGAAATGGTCCTCCGCTCATCTCCAGTATTCCTCATTCCTCCCATTGTTTGAGTACTGCGCTTCTCTGGTCACATAAACTGCACAATAGCATTCCGAAGTATGTCAACAGATCTTCAGATTCATTAAAGAGTCGCTGCAGTTCCAATGATCCAAGCACGCTTCATATGCTCTGTGCATACTTAGTTCTTCATTGAGGAAATGCGACCATTGTTTTGGGGACAGAGGTAGTTCAGATTCAGAGTTGCTTTGATTTAACGAAATTTAGGGCGTTAAAGATTCAGAAATTGCCTATTTTTGTCTCTAAATTAGACCCTGTTGGCTTAAACATATCTAAATTTGTTGGAAAAGATTAATTTAATTGATAAACTAATACGAGTTTAAAACAACCTAGTTTGGCTATACAGCACATCAATGCCTCGTTTCATTAGGGCACAGCAACACAGTGCATTAGAAATGAAGTCAGTTTTAGTTAAGTATTTTGAGTTTATCCGGGACACTCAATGAAAGTAAAACATCTAGCTGTATGATTATATCTAATGATACCTAAAATACGTACCCCATAATATTACCTACCTATGCTATATACTCTTAATAAAACGAAATCACTTTTTAAATATTTTATTCTTGTGTAGATGTAGCCTTGTTGGCCTTTTTTTTTTTTTTATCTGGAACTGAGATTGCATTTGTCCGGCTGCTTGTTTATGTTACGTTGAAATGACATGCATGAATAAAGTGTATCAGAGTTCGCTCAGGAAAACAGCGTTGTTACCTCTCTGCAATCTCTTTCAGTATATGTTTAGTGCTAACAGAAATCGAGTTTGGAAGTGAAAATAAATTACTTATTCTTATTTGTTAACCAAGACGTCCCAAAATATTCTTAATAATGTGACAAATAGTTTCTGCTTAATCTTTGATGTACGAAAGTAAACAGCAGCAACGCTGAAGAATTATTAGATATCTCATACAATATAGAAGAAAGGAATAACGCTACACATTCATAACTCGGTGCAGTGGGGTGAAATCATTAAGATTTGACCAACAGTGTTTCCATTTAAAGGAGTCGCGATAATAGTAATTAGCACCAAAAATAATGAAACAACGAACAGGGAGTAAAAAGGATACAAATAGTAGCAATTAGTCTTCCTACCGGGTTAGGCAAAATTTCCCAATGTTAACAGAGGTAAATAATTCAGCATTTTCATGATCCGCTTACTCGATCAGCGCTTTGCATATCACTAAGTCAAGCTTTTAAAATTGTTTATTCTTAGGAAACAAAATCATAATTGTGCAATTTCATCCTTGGATTTAGGGAAGCTTAAGTCAAACTGTGGTAAAACCATTTTGCGTTTCGGCTTCAGTTCGGACACTCGTAAAGATAATCGAACTTATATCCTGTACACGACTATATACGTGGCAACACTAGTTTTTTATAATGGTAATGGTAATAGAATGATATACGAGGGTACGTCCATAAATTTCCGGCTTCGCCGATAAGGATTATCGCCTTCACAAAATCCTTATCAGGTGTCATACTTTATCTGTTAAGTAAATAATTCCAGTTATAATTTCCACCCGCTGTGTTCAGATGTTCAGTTCTAGTTGCATAAAGAAGGCTATGTGCAGGAGATTGTAACATGTTCAAAATGGAGTATCGAGCTGTTATTAAGTTCTTCACAAAAGAAGGACTTACTCCAAATGAAATTAAACAGCGATTGGACGGTGTATATGGGAAAGCATTCCCCTCATATTCTACCGTAAAAGAATGGGTCAAACTTTTTCGAATGGGTAGAGAAAGCATTGAAGACAAAGAGAGTGCAGGTTGGCCCTTGGAGGTGCTCTCTCTTGAAAACATCGTGTAGTTGAATTAGAAATTATGGAAGACCGACAGAAATAGCAGCAAGGTTAGGCCTTCCTAAAACAACAGTCCTTAGAATTATTCATGAACATTTAAACACGAATAAAGTTAGTGCAAGATGGGTGCCTAGACTTCTTTCCTCAGTCCAAAAGCAGTAACGAGTAGTCTGTTGTCAGGCATTTTTGGAGCTCTGCCGTGGCAACGAGAGAGAAGTTGTAGGTGATGAAACTATGTCCAAAAGAGAATCAATGGAGTTGCGTAGACCTGACGAAGCACCGCCTCTAAAGGCTAAGATCACTCAGTCAATCAAGAAGATCATGGCCACTATCTTTTGGGACTGTGAAGAAATACTCTTCATTGACTACAAGGAGAGGAACGCTACAGTAAATGGGGAGTACTATGCTGGCCTACTGCACAGTCTACGTGCTTTCATCAAATAGAACAGGCGAGGAAAGTTGAGTGGTGGTGTGCCCCTTCTTTACGACAACGCGCTCTTGTTGCAAAGGAAGCTGTGAAGTAATATGGCTTCAAGGAGATCGACCATCCACTCAACAGCCCAGATTTAGCTCCCAGTGACTATTTCCTCTTCTCAAAACTCAAGAAGGATCTTCGAGGAAGGAAATTGAAGTGCAACGAAAAAGTAATGGATGCTGGGGGAGGGGGATTGAAATGTTGATTCAAAGATGTGAGAAGTGTAATGCAATATAGGGTAACTACATTGAAAAGTGAAACATAGTTTTTGACTTTATCATACCTAGAAAATGGTTAGGCCGGAAACATGGATCTACCCTCGTGTTAGCCGGAAGCTATAACTGAGGTAAGTGCATCATAGTTGTTCTGAACGTTAGCTTCTATTGCTGCAATGTTCATATTGTTGCATTTCATTAACTTATCCAGTAGTTTACAGAAAACGCATCGCTTGCTGTTTTCGTACATAAATGTAAAAATGAACCCTACCATCAAAAAAGTATATTAAGCAAAGCAAATCTGCTTATGAGAGAAATCTAAAACAAACATCACAGACATGGCTGGAAAAAAAATATTCCACAAAAACATTACACTGTTGAAAATACTTTGTTCTTTTTTTAAAAAAAAAAAGGTCGAGGGAATTCTAAGAAATAATTGACCATAAATTCTAAAACGTAAACTTTGTGAATTTTTGCTTTTATGTAGATTGCAAAACTGTATATACGATAAAATACCTTCTTGCAATATAGAGCTTAATTTATACTAAGAGAGTATAGATAATTTCAAAAGTTGGTAGGACTACAAAAGTTTAATTTACCCTAAATGGGGGATTGTGTAGCATGCTCAATATCCCAACAGTTTACCAAACAATTTAAATTCTAGTGCTTATTTTTCACAAACGAAAACAGCTTGTCATATTTAAGACTCAAGACCGCATTGTCTGTTGGGGTCTTAGTACAAATGGCCACACCTTCTGTAGCCCACGCAGCACCGGAGTTGTGTGGGCTGTAGATGTCCCGGGAGAACCCTCGCCGGGCTGCATCTGATGACGTCATACCATTGACGCTTCCACTCTTTTGATTAACCCTTGTGCACAGTTCTTGTCAAAGCTGGATAGATGCAGTTAAATGCAGCACGCCTCTTCAGCGAAAAGGCAGAAAGAGGATCAATTAAACTGACTAACGCTTACACACCATCGAGAGATCTGTGATAAATCCTGTTTGGAATTACACAATATAGGACATTCTGGAATATTTTTCATATTGAAAAGATCACTGCCAGGTGGCTTGTGGTATAAATCAGGCGTCATTCGTTATTTCCTTTAGTATACTTTTGTTTTTCATGCCAAAAGAACGTTTATCAATCTATCATTATCTTCCTGTTCACCACGGAATTCCTCAGCGTCTAATATATATTTTCGAGGTCTATAAATTCATTTAAAGTATTGTTTATTTTTGCAAATAATTTGTTTCCTGACACTTTTAACTTTTGTAATTCAATTTGCATATACATTTGTTTGTTACTTATTTTTAACGTACTATAACCGATGATTATAAGCAGTCAAGTCTTCTAACATGCAGACATTCAGTAACTTTTAAGAAAACATATGTATGCTCAATTTAATTTACTCTTTTCCCTGCCACTCTTTCTTTCTATCTTCCCGTCTGCCCTCGGATCGGAGTTCGTAAATAAGAGAACATCCCCTATAATCGTGCCAGACAACTGCAATTGTGTTACACCTTGCAAGATTTGCCGCTTTTCAGTTTCATCTATTTAGATTTTGTGATAACTCTTTGGTTAATCTTTCCTTCCAGCACGAGCCGTACCATCGCATGTTTTTCTGTTCCAAAAGCAATTCCACTAGCCTTATGGGCATAAAAGATGTATCAAAATACACACATCTAGCACATTCCAGAAGATAGCTGTTACTTAACACTTTTTCCCCCAATTAACATGCAGTCTTGTCTGCTATACCCCATTTTGTAGGTTTAGCAAGCATATTTTGCTTTAGAATAAGCGCCCTTTGAACCCTATCAACCCTTCATCTAAGGACCTATCACGACCTAGTTTATAGACATTGGTAAACTTAATGAAAGTCTAAAGCAAGTTTAATCTTAATAACTTCGTCGTTAAATTGAAGGTAATGAGAATTGTTTGAAAGTGGAACATTCATTGTTTGCCTTACAATGGGGCACTCACAGAAAGTCCTCACAAGATAATCTCAAATTTCAGATAAATTTACCTTCCATAAACACAACATACACTATAAATATCTAAGTGCGCCTGAATTTCCCTTGAACTTTGTCTTCCCATTTTAGACCTTTGTTTGTATTTGAGGCCATATATGAGGGTAGGTCCATAAGTTTTCGGACTCGCCAATAAGGCTTATTGTCTTCACAAAGCCCTTATCAGGTGCCATACCTTATCTGTTAAGTAAATAATTTCAGCTGTAACTTCCGCTCCACTGTGTTCAGATATAGTTGCATAAAAAAGGCTATGTGTAGAAGATTATGACATGTTCAAAATGGAGTTTCGAGCTGTTATTAAGTTCTTCACACAAGACGGACTTACTCCAAATGAAATTAAACAGCGATTAGGAGTATATGAGGATGCATATCCCTCATATTCTACCGTAAAAGAATGGGCCAAACTCTTTCGAATGAGTCCAGAAAACATTGAAGACGAAGAGCGTGCAGGTCGGCTCTTGGAGGTGCTCACTTCTGAAAACATCGCCCTTGTGGAAAGAGAAGTTATGGAAGACCGGCGGCTTAAAGTTACACAAATAGCAGCATGGTTGGGCCTTTCTAAAGCAACAGTCCTTCGAACTATTCATAAACAAAAACATGAATAAGGTTAGTGCAAGATGGGTACCTAGACTTTTTCCCTCAGTCCAAAAGCAGCAACGAGTCATCTGTTGTCAGGCATTTTTGGAGCTCTGCCGTGGCAACGAGAGAGAAGTTCTGCAAATCTTGTTGCAGGAGATGAAACTGTGGTAATCTACCATGATCCCTTGCCCAAAAGAGAATCAATGGAGTGACGTAAACCTGCCAAAGCACGCCTCTAAAGGCTAAGGTCACTCAGTTAATCAAGAACATGACCACCATCTTTTGGCACCATGAAGAAATACTCTTCACTGACTTCAAGGATAGATTTTATTTGATTTACGGACGCTCTTTAACAGCTCAGGTCACCAGCGTTTCAAGGAGCGGAACACCACAGTATATAGGGAGTACTATGCTGGCCTACTGCACAGACTACGTGCTTCCATCGAAGAGAAAAGGCGAGGAAAGCTGAGTGGTGGCGTGCGCCTTCTTCACGACAACGCGTTGTGCACAGTTCTTGTTGCAAAGGAAGCTGGGAAGAAATGTGACTTCAAAGAGATCGACCATCCACCCTACAGCCCAGATCGAGCTGCCAGCGACTATTTCCTCTTCTCAAAACTCAAGGAAGACTTTCGAGGAAGGAAATTAAGTGTGACGAAGAGGTGATGGATGCTGCTTATGCCCATGTAGCAGACAAGACATTTGACTACTTTGGGGGGGGGGGGTTGAAATATAGTTTTTGTCTTTATCATACCTAGAAAATGGTTAGACCGGAAACTTGCGGGCTTACCCTCGTACATTAATTTCTTAGGCGATAAAATGACAAAATTTTATATATATATATATGAAAAGATAAAAATAAGCGTTTTCAGGAATTCCTGCTGGAATTAAATTTGTTGGTAATGAAACATTTCCTAAGTCAAACATGGTCAAATTGGGAGTCCATTTTAGAAGTTCAACACAGTTACTCTGTTCCCTATTGCTCTCCGCTAATTCATTGAACAAAGACTCATCGGATCTACTTTCTTGTACATTACTGCAAATATATTATCGTTGACTACGACTTCTTTAGCCCCTGACGAGCCTCCATGTTACTAATCTAGCTTTAAACACTGCAGCAAAATGCATTACTAAGAGCCCGCAAGCAGCAATGAATTACGTCATGCAAATGATGAAATGGCGCACTGATGTAATAAAATCACTTCCTCAGTATAGTTGGAATGTGCGCGCATCAACAGAACTGGTAAGAATTGAGATGAGAATAAACAAATGCTATGCTGGTTCTACTGTTACGTGCAGTTAGCAATATTTTTACAAATAGGACTCAAATCAATTTGAATATTCTTTCCGGATTGAACATGAGTATGTAAACGGGGGTTTAAGAGCAAAGTTCGATCCTACTAAAAACTGAGATTGGAATGAAATTTAATCTGGAATGAGATGAATATAAACGGGAATTGTACAGAGAATATGTTCATGCGCACTAAAGTAGTCATTTCACAATTACCCACGAAATACGATGCATGAGTATTGTTTTATTTTTTCAAATTTTACATCTCGAATCAATAATTAATTCGTTTTCAAATAGGTAATCCAACATAAAAATAAGCCAGTTATGCTAACCAACGTGCAATTTATGTAGAAATCTGTAACAGTTTCAATATGGATTGAAAAACATCATGTAAAGGGGGGGGGGATCATGTTGAGTTCGAATTCAATCCAGAAAGCATATTGAAACGATTTGAGTTCTATATGTAAACGCGGTAGTTATTTCAATGAATTCTACTACATTGTGAGCAGCAAAGGGTTAAAAGGAACAATTTGCATAGGTATTTTGGAATCAAAATAAAAAATTATTATTATGTCCAATAAATACTAAAATTGACCTAATTTTTGTTGTACTTTCCAAATTATAAACTGTAACAATGTTCCCTCATCTTTTACTAACTCGAGAAATTAGAAAACAATAGATGCCTAAAGGGACCAGATCTGGACTATATGGTGGATGGTTCATATGTTGCACTTCCAATTCTTGGAGAAAAGTATTGTTTAAATGCAGTGCTTCATAAGTCATTGTCATATTAAAACATAAATCTTCATATCTCAGACTTAAATTTTTTTTTCACTTATTCTTCGCTTATTGGGAAAGCACACAAGGACTATATTTTGCTTAAGTGGAACTACTTATATGGCCACCCATCTTCTAGCCTTCATTTCGGCATTACTTAACATACACAAGGGAAGATGCAAATTGTCAACTATCTCTTTGATTCATATTCATACATAGTAAAATCTGTCATATACAACATCCAAACAACTGGCAATACCAAACTGACAGCAGTTTCCAATAGAAAGGAAAGAAAGAAAATTCCAGTTTTAATACTGATGCAATTTTGTCTTCTAATAGCATCATAGATGCAGTGTATGGATGCAGAATGGCTTCATAGTAGCGAGCATGATAATGTGACAGTCACACATTTCATGGGTAGTTATTAAAGTGAATCAACCCACTACTGAAAGATAAAATTCCATTAAGTGCAAGCAAAATGTTCTCAAGCTTAAATAGAAGTAGGATCTGTTGGATAAAATGGAAAAAGATGTTAGTAGGGCACATTTAATGGAAGAAACATCATGTGCTACAACTTTGTCTTCATAGTTGCAAACAGTTACAAAGTTAGCTACTCTGATATCGACACCATATGGCCACCAATACACTGTCATGAAGCATGACAATTTTACTAGATTTTTTATTATGAAAAGATGAACTACAGTGTTAAGTACTAAAAACAAATCTTTAACTTGAAATGTAATTCTAAACTTGCACAGTGGAGCAAATCATATAATTATTTGTATGATTTAGTCAAATTTCAACACTTTTGGTTTCATTTATCATGTATACATGTTTCACAGATCACAGCCTACATCCTTAGCTACCTGTCAACTGTTGGAAGATTCTTAGTCTTTCCTTGGGGATGCTATTTCTGCTCTGGTGGATATGAGATGAACTTGAATTAACATTCAAGACAGAAATCTTGTCTGCAAAATGGGTATAAACAGCATACACACTTAGTCACACTTAAATTTCCTTCTTCGAAGGTTCTTCTTGAGTTTTGAGAAGAGGAAATAGTCACTGGGAGATAGATCTGGGATGTAGGGTGGATGGTAGATCTCCTTGAAGCCACATTTCTTCACAGATTCCTTTGCAACAAGAGTCACGTGCACAGGCGCATTGTCGTGAAGAAGGCACACACCACCACTCAGCTTTCCTCGCCTTTTCTCTTTGATGTAAGCACGTAGTCTGTGCAGTAGGCCAGTATAGTACTCCCCATTTACTGTGGTGTTTCTTTCCTTGAAGTCAATGAAGAGTACTCCTTCACAGTCCCAAAACATTGTGGCCATGATATTCTTGGTTGACTGAGTGGCTTTGGCCTTTAGAGGTGGTGCTTCGCCACGTTTATACCACTCCATTGTTTCTCTTTTAGACAAGGGATCATGGTAGAGGACCATAGTTTCATCTCCTGTAACAATGGTTTGCAGAACTTCTCTCTCGTTGCCATGGCAGGCTCCAAAATTACCTGACAACAGATGACTTGCTGCTTTTGGACTGAGGAAAAAAGTCTAAGCACCCATCTTGCACTAAGCTTATTCATGTTTAATGTTCATGAATAATTTGAAGACTGTTGTTTTAGAAAGGTCCAACCTTGTAGCTATTTCTGTAGCTTTGAGGTGCTGGTCCCTTATAATTTCTCCTTCCATAAGAGCAATGTTTTCAGGAGTGAGCACCTCCAAGGGCTGACCTGCATGCTCTCCATCTTCAATGCTTTCTTGACCCATTTGAAAAAGTTTAGCCGGCCCATTCTTTTACGGTGCAATATGAGGGGGATGCTTCCCCATATACATCATCCAATCGCTGTTTAATTTCATTTGGAGTAAGTCCTTCTTTTGTGAAGAACTTAATAACAATTCGATACTCTATTTTGAACATGTCATAATCTTCTACACATAGCCTTCTTTATGCCACTATATCTGAACAAGTGAACACAGCAGAGCAGCAGTTAGAGCTGCCATTATTTACTTAACAGATAAGGTAGACACTGGATAAGGGTTTTGTGAAGGCGATAATCTTTATCTGCAAAGCCAGAAACTTATGGACCTACCCTCATGCATTATTTTTCCATTTTATTAGCTAGTTCACTTAATGTTTATATATTTCGAAATTTCAATTTTAAAAACCACATGGTAAACACCCAATTTCTGCCAGAAAATATGTTTGTGGAGAATGTTTTTACATAAACTATAAAATTATTTTCCAGATATTCAGCAAAATTTGTTCTTTGGCATCAAAGTTGCCAGGATATGTTAGATTTTACTGTACCCAAATTATTTTATGTATTGGCATCATGGACAATGGCACCATCAACCTTTAATTCATTTTACTCTTCTGAGAGACAGTAAACTCACAATGGCAACAAAGTTTCCTCACATTAAGGTATGTGCAGGATCTGAGAGAAAACTCGTATTCCTCACATTTCTTTGGAATCCAGAAAACTTAGCACAATCTATATGAACTTTAAAAGGCTATTATCAACTAAATGTCAAAATTTTTTGAACAGAAATTTATGGCAATAATATGCTGCATATATAAGGGTAGTCCAAAAAGTTCTCCGCTTTGCATAGATATCCTGCTGGTAGTATAAAATAGAAAGAATATTTCTTAACTATGATCCTTTATAGCATACAGTGAAATTTCACACATGTATTTTTGTGCAGTTGCTATGGTTAAGCAAATTTATTTTATTTATGGGCATTCTTTACTATCTGAGGTCATTAGCATCCCATTCAATTCAAGGGATGAAATGGCCAGAAAACTTTGCTCAGAAGACTCTATTTGGGCTTGAGGTTCTTTTACATGCCTTAAAACTATGACATGGGAGCCATGCCTTTACTTCCCTTCTGAATGAAGCCCTCTTAGGGTTTTTGTTTTAAAATATTTAACAGCAATTTAAATGTAAAATAATTTGCTCCATCAATTTGTGCAATGAAGAAATGGCGACTAAATTTAAATGAGTTCATCTTCCATTTGGATATTGAATAATTACAATAACTGAGGAAAATGTAGCAAAAATCCATAATACCACACTAAATTATTGAAGACCTGATGAGTGCTGATATTGAAAAGATCTGGGTAGATTGTGTTTAGAACATTTTGCACCAAGATTTACATATGAAAAAGTTTTCAGCAAGATGATTTTGATGGTTAATTTAAGTGCATTCAAAAGAACATTCAACCAAATATCTCAAATGCTCCATCACTGTTCATGAAACATACATTCACCATTACATGACAAGAGACCAAAAACAGTAGCTCAAACAACAGGTATAAGAAGTTGAAAGTGCCTCGAAGAACGCCAAATGTATTTTTTCAGTGGTAAAGTGGCAGCCAATGTTTTCTGAAATGTTCAGGGTGTAGTGCTCATATATTATCCAAAAAAAAGGCAAAAACCATCAACTTAAAAGAACATTGGTGACGCATTTGAAAGACGCTATTAAGGCCAAAAGTTCAAATTTATCAAAGAAAAAAGTACTTTTCCACCATGAAAAAGACTTCATTCTCTTCAATTCAGTAACAGAAATTGCATTTTGAATTGCAGTTATACATACCATACTCACCAGATGTGAACCACAATAACATTTTCTCTTCTCAAGTTTGAAGAAATGCCTGCTGAACAAAGATTAATCTTACACAAAGGTCATACCTCAGACAGATACTTATTCTGTAGAATTAACAAAATTGTAATACCAATTAACAACTTTCTGAACAATCCTCATATCTCATACATTAATTCAGAACATTTGGATCCATGAAAACATTGCCACCTGGCTCTGCTACCAATCTATTGGTCTTTCTGCCGCTTTTCATTTCTTCCCAACACTCATTCTCTACAGATCTCCATGTGAGTTCTACCTCAACTTTTAGCACGCTTTTCTTTATTTTTTCTTGGGTTGTGACTAAACGAATTCTATTATATTTATTTAAAAAATGGATGTCTCATTTGTTGAAACTTCTGGCCAGAATTCTGTAGTCACTCTTTGTATTTCATTTTTTCATTTTTTATTACTGTAATTCTGCTGTTCCAAATAGAATTCAGTTGTAAAAAGTTGACACTTGGCTTTTTAATGTTATGTTGCTTCTTTTTCTCTGTTTCCAGTGCTGTTTCACGAAGCTTGTGATATATTAAAACTAGTCTCCATTCTCGTATTATTTAAGTGAATAAATTGAACTTACAAAGCTGTAGACAATGGAGTGATAATATATCCTACATTAATGTATTCCAATCTGTTCACATTGACTCCATTTACTTACAAGGTGCACTCCAAAAGCAACGCATAAAAATTCTGAAAATTATTTATTTTCATATAGAGTCTGACATACACACATTACTTCTCTACATAGTCTCCTTTGTCTAAGCACAGTTGCCAGCATTTAACTCACGTTTGATAACACATTTTGTAGAATTCTTCAGATAGCTGTTTTAGAGACTGGTAAACTGCAGAATTCCCTCCTACAAAGACCAAATTTCAAACAATCAAAAATCACAGGAGCAAGGTCTGGTGAATAAGGTATCTCAGTGTTGCAGTACCATGCTCAAGGAGAAATTGTGTGACAAAATGTGCCCTATGGGGTGGTGCATTGTCTTGATGCAAAATGAAATTCCCCACTAACTCAGGTCGCTTTGCTACAATTGCAGGCAAGAGTTTACTTTTCAGTATGTCTTTGTAACGTTCACCAGTGACTGTCATGCCCTTTGGAAGAGAATGGAAGAGAATAACCCCATTTTGGTCTCAAAAGATTGAATAAAGAATTTTCTCAGCTCAGGTGACTATTTTAAATTTTTTTGGGAGGCAGTGAGTTTGCATGTTTCCACTAGCTTGACTGTCATTTTGTTTCAGGATAGAACAGAGGGATTCATGTCTCATCCATAATGTACACCTAGTTCAGAAAATGTGGATATGCATGATATCTTGTCAACATCTTTTCACAGCAAGTCATTCAATGTGTTTTCTTCCATCATACAGTAACCTTGGCATCCAAAGTGACTGACTTTCACCATTTTTACATTCTCTCTAATGATTCTCATTACTGTTCCATTGGTTAAGTCTTTTTGAAGGGAAATTTGCTCAACAATCACATGGCAAATGTCCATAATGAGTTTTTCAACATGTTCCCTGTTATGATTGGAGCGGGCAGAGAATGGCCTCTCTTCTCATGGAGATCACTGATGGACACTCTCCCCATTTTAAATTTTTCCATCCACCTACTCACATTGCTAGTGCATAGCATTATTCTCACACACCATGATAAATTCATGATGAATATTAACACAGTTTTCACCCTTTGCACAAAAACATTTTACAATTGTATGCTGTTCCTCTTGCAAAAACTCCATAATTATCAGTAAAGAAAACACTACTCAAACTTTTACACCTGCATCCACTTACAGAAACAGACTGATTGGCATATCTGCTGCTAGCAGAAGGTCAGATCTTGCATCCTCTCCACTACCACTATGCAGCTACCCAAAATGTACAGTTGCCAAAAAAATTTTATGCATTACTTCTGGAGTACGCCTTGTACATAACACTAGGACATGTTTTGGAATTTAATTGCTTCCATTATCAGCTACTGACTAACTCACTTGGTGTTATGTAAGTAAATGCAGTTAATGTGAACAGTTTGAATACATTAATCTAGTATTACCTGTTCATTTTAAAGTGTCTTACCTTACCTATGCTTTTCCCAGAACCGCCACGGGTGGCCGAGGTAGTTAAGGCCAGGACTTGTAGGAGGTCTTGGGTTCGAATCCTGCCAGGACCGTCCTCCCTGACTGAGATTTTTTCCAGGTTTTCCTCAGTCCTCATAAATGGCAAATGCCGGGGAGGTACCATAATCTTAGGCCTGGAACGCTTCCTTCCTTAAAAATAAATCCTTTCCCAATACATCATTTAATTGCATGAACATCAGTGTCCAACGCCTGTGGTGCCTGTGTAGCAAAAACGGGCGTTAAAAACTATTTATTCATTCATTAATGCTTTTCCCAGTTCCTTAATGTTTTCATCTGATTTTAAATTTAAAATTCTTCTATCTCTTATTTCATCTGGTAAGTTTTCCCATTTTCATAATAGGAACTGTTCCCTCCAAAATTCCATATATTTGACTCCTGATCTAAACCATGCCAACCTTTCCCTTCCTATCTTATCACAAATTTAAATATATCTTTCTCTTCCCCACACATTTTTTAGTGTATTATATTATTTCACAGATTGTTTGGTGTTAAGATTTGCCCATATTTCCTGTTTTTCAATATCCTCAATTCCTATTGTTATCTCTTTCCAAAATCCTTTACCCAATTTTTCTTCCTTGTACCATACTAATCCCATGCCGGGTTCTTGTAGAATATTTTGGATTTTAGATAACCAAATCTCTCAATTTCTCTCCCCTTAATTTTTCCTTGTGCTACCAAATAGTGATTCATGATATTTTCCTCTTCTAGTATCCCTATTCTATACCAATATTTCAATACTCTTTCTTTGACCTTGCTTTTATAGCCCAATCTTCCTAGTTTGATTAGGGCAACCTCGTTATGTTAAGATTGAGGTAAGCCTAAAACAATTCTACAAAATAATCTATTTATCACATTTTAATTCTTTATGCTTATTAATTAAATGCAGCACTGTTACTTTGTTTTGAATACCAGAGACCCTTTTTGATATGTTAGATATAAATTATTTCTCGGTTTGATTATACAATTTAAAATTACATGCTGCAAAAAACAAAATTGCATCAACAAACAGTTCACGAAGTAATAAATTTACCCAAAACAGCCTTCTGAAAGCTTTTTTTTTTTTTTTGGTTGATTTATTTATGGATGCTCTTTAACATCTCAGGTCATCAGCGTCCCATTCAACTCAGGGCGTGAAACGGCCGATAAATTTTGCTCAGAGGCCTCTCTTTCAGGCTTGAGGTCCTTTTTTGTGCCGTAAATGTACGACACGGGACCCATGGCATTCTGAAAGCTAGGATACAGTTGCTACACTAGCAATTTTGACTAATAACAAAATTTTACTATACTACCACTGTGGGAAAAATGTGAAACATGTTTATTAGAACCGGTGGAATTATGGCTAATAACTAGTAGACTATTTGTCTCATGAAGTAGGGTCCAGGTTTTGTGACTACACCAGACAGGTAAAACTAACTTCCATCAAGAGAAATTACATTTAGATTGTAACTTCTTATTTATTGAGAGCATCTCTCTTACTTCTGCTTCCCTTGCCAAATCTAGTTTGGTTATGGCATATTTACAGGCCCCCATAAGCAGAGAGACATCATCAGCAAAGTTCAATCTTCCAGCCTGTCACATATGCACTACTGCATGTATGTTCTTTTCTCCTAATTGTCTTCTTTTTTCTTGTCACTAAGAGGAAGATGTAAACCCATCTAACATTGATACAGTTTTAAAAATTTTGATGATTAACTTGTGTGAATTTGTTGGCATATTAAGTTTACATGAATCTTTTGTCTTAATATCTTTCCTTATATTCCATACTGCTTCAAATATTTTTTAATATTATTTTATGCTTCAGAATAAATGCCCCTCTTGGAAGTTCACAGATGGAGATACATTTTACAATCCCTTCAGGACACTATTCTAATTCTTAGAATACAAATCCACAGTCCAATTGATCCTTCTTAGCCATCTATCTAGTGTCCTTGATACAATTTAAAGTAATCCTTGGCATAATTGTACTAGGCAAAGTTGGAAGTGTAATATCTCTCCAATTATGACTTTACATCCTTCATAAATTTAATCAATTATTCTTCTTCTTTAATCTTCTGGCATTTTCTCATTATTGAAAACCTTTAAAAGCATTCTGACGTAAATTTACATTTGCTTTTCAGAAGTAATCTATTCTATTAATTGATATCATTGTATGATTCAGTTGAACTACATACTCTTAAAGCTTCACTTACTTTTGACAAATGTATTGAACAGGTTTCGAGAACATTTAGTTCCCATCTTCAGCAGGCTAAAGTTCAACTGTTGGATCATTCGTTGAGCTGTGGGAATGTATATTCTGCTGTGGTGGCAGTGTGATAAACTTGTAGTTTATGTTCTCATCCCCAGCAATGTCGAAGTTCATTATGCTGTCTTTGTATTTGTAGATGTAGATTTTCTCTCAGGTTGCTAATTCTGTAGGTCTAAATCTATTCTATATCTGCTGCTTACCTTTTTTGTTCACAGGGTCATTTAAAAAGTTCTCAGAATGACCCACAGATTACAGCAGCAGTTCCAAAGCAATTTTGTTATCAAAACCCACTGTCTTCCAAAGAAATATTTTGCAATAAAATGTGGATTGGTCAAGAATTGTAGTGGCTATGGCTGTATATTCAATGCAGATTGTGTGTATTGGAAAAATGGCAAATAGCAGTTCCAAAGCAATTTGTTATCAAAACCCACTGTCTTCCAAAGAAATATTTTGCAATAAAATGTGGATTGGTCAAGAATTGTAGTGGCTATGGCTGTATATTCAATGCAGATTGTGTGTATTGGAAAAATGGCAAATATCGAACAATGTGCAGTTATTAAGTACTTCATAAAAAAGAGTATGAATGCAATATAAATTCATAATGATATGACAAACACTCTAGGGGACTCTGCACCATAATTTTCAAACATTTCCAAATAGACTAAAGAGTTTAATTGCGGCTATGAAAGCTTGGAAGATATCCCACGAAGTAGATGATCAAAATCTGCCACAAGTTTAGAAATTATAGATATGATGCACAATGTAGTTCTGGGGGATAACAAATTAAAGGTGAGTGAAATTGCTGAAGCTTTGGGCATTTCAAGAGAATGCATATTTCACATCTTGAGGGAAGAATTGGTCTTGAAAAAATTAACAGCAAGATGGATGCAGCAACCATTCATTCAAGATCAAAAGCAATTTAAAGTGCAAGTCTTTCGTAAAAATTTGGCTTGTTTTCAAAGGGATTCCATCAGCTTTATGCAACAATTTGTGACCAATAATGAAACACAGGTGCATTACTACACTCCTGAAATAAAATAGCAGTCTAAACAATGGAAGCATCATGATTTTCCAATGCCAAAGAAGGCCAAATGTATAAAATTGGCTGTGAATATGATGGTATTGATTTTCTGGGATGCCAAGTTTGTACTACTAATTGATTATTTTCCCACTGGAATGTCACTGGACCATATGGTGCTAGTTTTTTGGACTTGAGAACATAAATATGCAAAGAAAGGCCAGGTTTATCAAAGAAGAAAATCATTTCGCATCAATGGCAAAAACCAGTGAATATGGGTACAATTTGCTGCCACATCTGCCTTATTCCCCTGACTTCCGATTTCTATCTGTTCCCTAAACTAAGAAAATTCCTTGGTGCAAAGAAATTTTTTGTCTAATAAAGGACTAAAATCATCAATTGAAGTATATTTTGCAGGCCTGGAGGAATCTGACTTTTGTGATGAGATAAAGACTTTGGAGCAGAGCTGGATAAAGTGCATTAGTGCCAAGGGAGAATATATTGAAAAATAATGATAATTTCAAAAAGCTTTGTCATCATTTTGTGCTTCGTCCCAAGAATTTTTCAAATGACCCCTGCACATACTCTACATAATATATTATTTTGAGATACTTGCATCAGTATGTAAATTGCAACAGAAACTCAATGCTGATATTGGCTTCATCAAAGTGCAATGTGATTTAAAATATGGGTTTATTCAAAAGCAACAGACAAATTTTATTACACTCATTTTCTTATTTTTCCACACAATCTTACAAATTTAGGCATTGGCTATACAACAACAAATGTGGTTTTTTTTATAGCACACACAACTTTGCTTCCACTTTTATGCTTGAATTACAGATTTTCAACCTAAGTAAAAGTGTGTTTTATTAATTTGTATTTGTGGAAACAAATGGTATTATGTCTGAGCTCATATCAAGCTTATCAATGTTATGAATGAGGATCCAGTTTTTCAGTGATTTCATATCCATTATTAAGAGCTGGTTTATGTAGTTTGAGTTCTTTACAGAGATTACCAGATATTAACCCAGCAGTATTAGTCACCTGAAGGAAAGAATGTTCTTGAACAAAACTTCAACAATTGTTGAGAAGGACGTTCACACACTTAAGCAGATATTCAAGAACATGAACTCAAGAGTTGCTCTATATACAGCATTGAAGAGAGACTGTCACTCATACAATAAGGTGATAGATACAAAAATATAGGATAAGGTATGGCAATGGTGGAGATGCAAAAAAAATATCACTTCTTGTGTGATAAACAAGTGTCATAATATAACAAATTATTATTGAGGGAATCATTCAAATTTCACTAATTCTGTACAATAAATGGAACAAAATTAGTGAAATTTGAGTGATTTCCTCAATAATAATAAGGTATACTATACTGTATTTAACTGTGAAAATTCCAGCTATTCAAAAAAGTGTCAGAATGTTTATGATTGTCTAAATTTAAAAAAAAATATATATATATATAAGCTAAAGTAACTGAAAATAAATTAAGAAAACTTTTTTATTATTACCTTTGTAACCCAGCTTAGAACAAAAATTTATATTCTACACAGCATTATACCCAAATGTCACAGCAATATAAATGCCAGTTTATGGCACCAAAAACCTTGATAAAAATCTAATACAATGGCACTTTCATCGGCACACTGTATTGTTTTTCCTTTCTTTCATTCTTTCATTATTTCACTTACACAGCAATAATTCATTGAAACAATATACTTAAAACATTTCACTATAAAAATAAAATTTTGTGACATAAACAATTTAAAGATGGTGCACATGACCTTCTGCATCTTGGCTACCTGGCACTGTATTAATTTCCTCTTTCAAGCTTTCCCATAAATATAAGACATACGATTGCCAAAATGAAATCTCTCTTCTTTCATTAGTTTCTGAAAAAACTTCAGAATTATGTAAAAGTATGAATGTTAACTTACTGTCATTGAGTAAAATATTAGACCAAATTATTCTTTTTATCCTAACAGAGAAACTTTCAGATCATATACCAGTGTTTCATTATGAATGACTGGTTTCCCTGCACTAACTATCATGACTGCACACTTAGAAAAGTGACTTATTAGTAAAAATATGTACAGTATTGCTGAATTGGATGATGATTTAAAAAATACATATGTTTTTTTCTTATTGAATATACTTGGTTCATCATCATTTTGTTTATTGCTTTTAGATGCATTTGCTATTATTTTAACTTAATTTTGTTATCTTGATAATTGTAATTTCTATTTACATGTGTACTTTTGCCTGTGAAATGATAATCTGCAACTTAATACAAAATCCATTGCTACATTTTCTTATTAAATGAGGAATGAAGGATTATTGTTTTTTGTTCTTGTTGTTGTTGACGCCATTATTATTTACATTCATTAATTCATCTTTGAGGTTTTGTAGTCAGCGTGTCTGCTTGCTAATCTGAAGGTCCTGAGTTTTAAGCCCATAAGGTCAATAAGGTTTTTTTCCAGTTTTTTCTTGCCCTGAAAAGGTGAATGTTGTGTAACTTTTAATGTTGCAGCAGACCACCATCATAGTCTAGGGGTAGTATTTGTGCTTCTCTCATGGACAGCCCAGGTTCGATTCCTAGTAGGGTTTTTTCAGGGGGTTTCTTAAGTTCTTTAGGTTAATGACTGGGACACTTAGTCTTCTAAATCTTTAAACTCATTTGGCCAAGTTACCATCTATCACCCTTAATCTGGTATGATAAATGTTCCAGTCATCAAAACATTCATCCACTGATTTTTAGACATTTGCTGTTATGAGGGCCATTAAACTAAAGGAAAAAAAGTACTCACAATCAAAAATTTGTAGAAATTTTGGTTATGAAGATTATGTAATTTGATAGGCTTAAAGTTTCAGCAATTTCACAGCAGCAGTAGATGTGTTGAAATCCATTACCCCTAATAAAGCTAATTTTGCAAGAAAATTCCTCATATAGGTTACATTCACCATTTTGTCTAATTGTCAGTGACAACTGCATATTATTTTATGCCATAAAGAACATACATTAATATAATGTGATCAGCTACTACTATTACAGGTTTTCCCAAGTTCTGCTATGTCACTGCACATTTTGCTGTTCTCAACTGTTCCTTTACTGGTCAGCTGAGATGCAAAAGGCCAAGTGTGTGGCAAAAACTTAAATCATTATTTCTTTACTGCACCACTCAACCATCTTAAGCTGGAAGATCTTGCCATTGAGATCTAAATACCACATTTCCAAATACTAGTAAATAAAATCTAAACCCTATCAATCATAACATTAACTGCTTATGATCTTGAATTCCTTAACATCATTTTGGAATGTGTTATAAAATGACAAATCCCTTCATCCAAAAATACCAAATGTATTTAATATCTGATTCTAATTGCATAACTGTGCACAAGTAACAAATGAGTATCTAAATGTACCTTTCACAGTTTTATAATTTTTATGCATACCCAAGTTTTAAATTATTCAAAATTAAATTAGATCTACTACCTCTACCAATCCAGAACAATATGAAATAGATAAAGCTTCATGAATGAAAGCCCTCAAGCACATTTTTTCACCCCACATCTTGACAGATATCACACAGGTCTAGATAATGATTACATGAACATAATGTTTCACATACAATGCTTTTATGTAAAAGTACAAAAATACATCAATCTTAAAAAGTATTAAAACTTTTGTTATCAAGTTTTGCCATTTTAATTAAGAAAAGAATTCTTTGGGACCAGGAATAGCAGTATTTTTTATTTTCCCTTCCTAAATTGTCATTTTTGTATATCTGCACACTGCTTTATAACAATATATTCTAATAACACCTAAGAGTATTACAAATATTTATGCACTGTTGAGCAATTTCAGTACTCCATCATCATTACCTAACACCAACACTAAATGTTATACATTAATATTCAGTCTTTTATCTTTCTGAATGTGTGAATTGGTAAAAAACATTATTATGTAGACTACTGGAAGCTATAACTTAACAGTATAATTTTTCAGTGCCACAATGCATCAGTGCTTCATAGAAGTACAAACAGATGCATCTCTCATTTTCATAATAAAACCATCATCTTTATATTCCTGATCATTTCAAGACATCAAACATTTGTGAAATTAATGAAATGTTATGCTGTTTTATAAATAGATTATATGAATGAGCATGCATGAGATATTTTAAATATATTATAAAAATATACCTCTTTCAGTCTGAAAACAAATAGCTACATACAGTAAACCATTTAGCACCCAGAATCTTGGCACCTGTAAGTACAGATTCCAGACGTTACAATTTACCAGGACAGTTCCCACTTTTTAGATTTTTAGCATTGTCCAGAAAGCTATATTTGTAATGCTAAATGTCCTGGTATTTGGACACATTGATGGGAGTTATACTATCCTACTACTACTTTCTGCAAAAAATAAAGTTATGACACCTTCGTAACATCCAGCCTCATGTTAACTAAAAATTACATACATAACTGTTACTAGCATAACATGCAAATGTGAATGTCCAAGTATTGTAATTATAAAATAGGCCAACTTTCCATAATATATCATCATAATTTTCCATATTATAAAATGTAATTAATGTCATTTATGATAGTATTATTTCAACCTGTTGATATTAAGATGATTTCAATATTAACTCAATTTGGAATCTAACACAGTAAAACATGCATTAATAATCTGTTCTCCACAAAACCGATTGTGTTAAAAATATATTGAAATTAAATAAAACATATTCCAGGCGCAAAGAGAAAAAACCTGACATTTACCAGATTGTCAGAATTGTGAAAAAATCTACATAGGAAAAAAAAGGGAAATATTAGGTTGAAGGAACGTTGGAGAAACATCCATTACAAACAACAAGAAAATTTAGCTGTGGCAGCACATATATGGGAAATAGAAAAAGGCATTAAGTTATTAACAATTATTTCAACAACCAAAAGAATTAAAAATATGGAAAAAGATTTACTTAAAAAAACATGAAGCAAAACTTCATGAATTTCGACATCCCAGAAGCAGACAGCTCTTTATTCAAGTTTATCACAAGACCACCGGAGTCGACTCAGATACTTACCGACACAACTTCTACGAATGATTTAACAGTTATTTAATAGCTGAGGATGTGGACAAGAGTCCATGGAACATGTCCTACGTAAATTTCCAATAAGTGAAACCATACTTATTAAAAATTTCGACTCAGAAGAGATTATTAAGATGATTTGTTCATCATAAGGTAAGCTTGTCATGCACATACACAAAACATCACTTAAGTATCTGTTGCAAGATAGACAGCATATGCTTCTAAAGTGCTTTTACATATTTCTGTGCATTGGATTTCACAGAATGTAAAGAGTAACATCATATTGCGAAATCTGACTGTAAGAAAATGTTATTTATAAACACATCACATCATAGACTGCCAATGAAGACGAAATTGCTGCAAGGTTGAGCATAGTTAGAAAAAAACTATTTACCCATTTCAAAAAATAACACATAATGAATGCTCTGAAACACAGGCAAATTTCAGATCCTCTCTTATATTGCCTGGATCCAGCACCTCAAGAGAATTAATTTTTCTTCTAATAAAGGTGTTATGGACAGAGTGCAACCAGCACTAAATGAAATAATGAAATCAGTTCTAAAAGTGCAATATTATTCCAAGAATATTTCTTGTACTGCTTTTAAAAGCAGTATTCAAAGCCAGAAAACTTCAAGAGTACATTCTTAAGCACATAAGAATATAGCAATTTAATTTATGAACTACCCACCTATTACCAGGAGTGAGAAAGCAATTAAATGAAAGTAGCAAAAATAAGATAGAGAGTTTAAGAATAATTAAAGTGATATAAAACTAAAATTATGTAATATTTTATCACTAATATAATAAATAATGAAATGTTACTAATTTTTGTATATCATAATTCATACTACAGCTCCACATACCTTATTTTTAGGAGCATAGGATCAATTTTTCCCATGTTCTACAATCCCTTCCAATATTGTGTGTAGGTTTTTACTTTCAGAAAATAGGTTCCTATTTTTATGGGTGTTATAAGGTAAAATGTTAAGTTGACTCTAAATAAAGCCCCTATTCAAGTCATTATGTATATGGACAACTAATTTCTTTGAATAATTTTTATATTATAATGTTAGGCATCATTATAATTGACTGCTCATCTCCCACTAAGGTGGCCCAGTTTTAAACCCAGCAGGATTTGACAGACGAAGCTGCTTCTGAGCAGATTTTCACTGAGGTCTCTGATTTCCCCTACTACTCATTCCACCATTGCTCCATCTTCACCCTCATCTAGTGTGTAATGCAGTCCATTAATTTTTCAGTGCATGAATTCAAATGGACTACCAGTGTGTAATGCAGTCCATTAATTTTTCAGTGTATGAATTCAAATGGACTACCCTACTGTCATCTAACAGCAAATGGAATATATCCAATTAATACATGTAATTGCAGAAATTAACTCTACACACATTATTGTATGGTTGCAATTCCTGAACTAGTTATCTTATGGGGTTGTAATTTTGAAAATTTAGTGGTATTTCAAGCCAAGGCTTGCAAAATTCCTGATCCCTGTGCAAGCTTTCTCAGAAATTTCTTTGGACTTCATTCTAACCTTTCTCTGATGTTATCGAGTTTTTCTTCTGTAAGAACACAGTGCTTTACTTTAGGTTTCTTATCAAAAACAGATCCAGTTTCCCTAACTCTATTCACAAGATTATGAACCATTTCTGAGGTGCATGAAGAGAAGGGAATCTATCTATAAATTGCTGCTTCACCTCCCTACATGAATTGTTGTCACATATCATATATGAAGATTGTGTGTGCTAAAGTATACAGACTTTTTGGTATCATGACCGCACTAACACATTGTAAAAATGAAACACGTGGTCTTACAAAGTTCAAGTCTTGTACAGCACAAAAATTTCATATCAACACATGGAGATGTGGGAAAGTAGAGGGGGGAATAGAACCAGTTAGACATAGGGAAGGCAAATTCGCATTTAGCCAGCCATGCGTCCAAATGACGGCTCTGTATAAAGACATACTTTCAGTAATTTTGTGAGCATTGAGCTAAATTCAGTGATTACTATTTGTTGGGGTAACTTTGAGAGAGATTTTTGCAGAAATTGTTTTCTAATCAAACACTGGTAGAATGAAGCTTTTTTTCCATCAAAAACAAACATTTTCAATTTATTTTCCTGTCCAGTATTCTCTTGTAGTTTTGAACTTGTTGCATATTTTATGGGTCGTTCTCTTAATATGTGGATTATTCAATGCTCATAACATTCTGTATGTATGCTTAAATTAATCTTATTTTGTCCCAACAAACTAATCCATTAACAAAGTACAAAAAAATGCAACATATTAACTACAAGTAAAGAAAAGAACATCTAGAAGCTCTACATCACAGCTTGCTCTTGTCATTTTTATTGCTGACAGTGTTAGGGTTATTCATTATCTTCATTACAGTTAAAGTAATCAATTATCAGAAATACATTGAGTAGATCAAGCTGCAGATCTACAGAACAGCTAATAAAATTTTAAACTTACAGTGCTTATTAAATGGGATTATCTCAAGTGTATCGTCCATTCAGAGACATACAACAATGCTACATTTTACAATCACTATTGGATTCTGCTCCTTGCAGAATCAATCCTTTGTTATATATATCATTTACACTAGATCAAAATATTGCAGTTTCATGTTAATAAAGAGTCAGGCAAACGGGCATATTTTTAATCCAAGCACCTTTAATTAAACAGATAAATAATTATACCCATTGGTCACAGCTGGAGTACAATCAAAAAACTTCAAGCTTGGTTTCAATTCAAGATGAATTGCAGTCCATTAGTTTCTTTTACCGACTGTGCTTTATTTTCCTGTATGATAAAGATGTCTCAAAGCAGTTGTAAACAAATAAGCTGGTGACATATAAAGCCCTGGATGTATGGCTGGCTTAACAGGGATTTGCTTGGCACTGAGAAGCACTCTGTATGCTGACAAAGTCTGATATTCATAGCCCCTTTAATTCAAGCGCATAGATTTCTGTATGAATTCACAACACACCAAACACCAATTTTTTTTGGTCATAGAATGGCATTTCAGATCCAGTTTTTCTGCACTCTAATATCTACTGTTTTGTGTCGCTATATGGCCATGTAAATAAAACCATATTTTGCCCTTAAAAAATTAAATGTAGGCCAAATGAACAAACATTAACATTATCCAACACCCAATTACAGAAATTAACTCTATACTTCCACTATAGCAAGATTGCAATTCCTGAACTACTTTTATCTTATAGGTTTTTAATTTTAAAACAGTGCCATTCCAAGACAAGATATGCAAAATTCCTGCTGATTCCTGTGCAAGCTTATTCAGAGATTTCTTTGGACTTCAATATAACTTTTCTTTGATGTCAAAGAGTATTTCCTCTTCAAGAACTCATTTTACTTTTGCTTTCTTTTAAAAACTACATTCCACTCTCCTAAATTTATTCACAAGATTACGAACTATTTCTTGAGGCTCAGGAACACCAGGAAATCTGCCTATAAATAGCCATATCACTTCTCTACAAGAATTGTTGTCACATAGAAATCATATATGAAGATTCTGTCTGCTAATACAGATTTTTCGGCATTATAACAGTACTAACACTATAACACTTAAACATGTGACTCGCTAAGTTCAACTTATGTACAGTCAAACTGATTAACTGGCAGAGGCAGAAAATGGAGGGGGGGATAAACCGGCCACACATCCAAATGAAGGCTCTGTACATAATTTGAAGCCATAAATAATGAAATGATATGACATTCAGCTAATTAACAAAATATGAAGAGGGAAATAATTATAAGCCTTTCTTTGTTACAGAATGGATATATTTTGCGCAATAACATCAAGTAAAGCAAGTAGTGAATGTAGTGGAAATAATATTGCAAAAAGAATACTCAAGCTTCTCATTGTTAATGTAATGAAATTGAGGTTGTGTAACTCAAACTAAATGGAAGATTGCCAAAAGAAGCAGAACTTTTAAATTTAAAAATGCGTAGAAATTTATTCATGAAAAAATTGACAGATGACACACAAAGACTTCGAATCTCGAGTACAAGATGCTAAAAAACTACAAAATAACTTTATGAATGAAATATGAAGCAATTAAATTTTAGAGCTTATTATTATAAGTTTACAAGACTCCGATGATAAAACTACATATCAAGATAAATGAATCTGAATTAATGAAGAGCCACTAGCAGTAACTCTTGGGTAATGTATTAGTAGTATATAGAGTTTGTTGATTACCAATGTAACATTTTCACCAAGTAATTTGAGATACTGCACCTATGGTCACAGATATAAAATGTTGAATTAATGGGCTTTTGAAATAATTGTCATTGATGATCAAAAATTCACACTAAAGCTAAATAGCATTAAAATAGATATTAATCCTTAATAATTAAAATAAACCTGACTGTTAATAACCAATGAATAGCATTTCCACAATTTTAAAATAGTTTGCAACATTTCAGGCTAAGCACATGATTGCGTGCCATTGCATTGGTATGCTAAATTGTTAGAAACAAAGTCATGATTCTACTTTTTTCTTAATGTTTTGTAATGAAAAGATATTAAACTAAATAACTCATCAAATAAATTAAAAACTGAAGAAATGGAGAATGATTACCTTTTTCTGAATTTACTAACATACATTTGATTTATCCTAAGCAAGATTGATTGATTTATTTATGGACGCTCTTTAACATCTCAGGTCATCAGCGTCCCATTCAACTCAGGGTGTGAAATGGTCGACAAATTTTGCTCAGAGGCCTCTCTTTCAGGCTTGAGGTTCTTTTTCGTGCCGTAAATGTACGACACGGGACCCACGACTTTACTTCCCTTCCGAAGGAAGCCATACTTAGGATTTTTACGCCCGAAAAAATCCATCGGTCCTGGTCGGGCTCGAACCCGCGAACTTGGGTATAGGAGGCAAGTATGGTAACCACTACACCGCCAGGACCGACTCATAAGCAAGAGATTGTGTAGATTCCCTAATAAATGTCATTCACATCATATATTTGATAGGGGTTTGCATGAACAAGATGCTCTACAGTGCAGTAAAAGTAAAAGTTGGTGGCATTTATGCCCTTTTGAAACTTCTAAGCTCTAACACTGGAGGTCTCAAATGGGCCAGATATGAGCCAAACTTGCTTACCAGTATCAGAGTCATCGTTTTGGTTCACAATGTGAGGAATGTACTTCACGAAACATGTACCAAAATTACTTTTATAAGTGTGTTTGTGAAACTTAAAGAGAGTTTTAATGTGACGACATGATTTTTAGTGTTTTACTTTAAATCAAAATAAGATTAACAAAAGTTTCACTGTGTGGATTCCGACATTCCGTAAACATATTGCTTACCAGTGTTTGCTCCTCTGACCTAGCAATAGAGAGTTGGAGGAAGGGGAAATTCACTTCATATATTTTTGTGCTACATCACTATCCCCTAACCACTACCTTTGATTTCATTACACATGTCCATTGTGCAGTTGTTCCGATTATTCAACTTCAATGTGTCATTTTCCGACATTTATCCAGACTGCAGCATAGATCAGCTGATCCTGCTTACAATGAATGTATTTCATGGCAACCAGTGCACCTGCATTAATTGGCTATCTTCATATAAGTCACAAACAGATTCCCCCTTCTCCACTAGCTAAATATAGCATTTGTATGATAGTTATTAAAAACTATAAGTTAATCACTGTTAACTGATGTAGTACTAGAGTATGCAAGTAAGGAGTCGGGGTTAGCAACATATTCTGCTAATACTTGCTGCTCATTCAGTGCTGCCTTACACTCTTTCCATTTGATAAGCTCTGTAGTAAAATGTCATAATAAATTGATTTTAAGCAGTTTATGTTCTACTGTAATGATTATTTATGAAACACTGCATTTTGTAAGGATTAAATAATTCTTGAACCAATTATTGAACTTTACTTAGAAGCTTCCAACAAACTTACACAGACAGTTAGAACACTTTCATGAAATTAAGGATAAGCCTTTCACATTTTGATTAAACTTGATGCTATTTTGCATCCATTACTTCCACACTTCAGCTACAAAAGCATATTCACTGGCTTTGCATATCTGGATAGATGGTTAAGCTAAAATAACATACCTCTAATTCAAATGACTGAGCCTCTGTGGGTAATCAGTAATTGACTGAAGAATGGCTGAACAAGTAGCAAATGCAGCGCAACTAACTGCTAAAACATTCTTGGAGCCTGGTATCAACCAATCTCCTAATTTCCAATGAAACTAAGTCAAATAATACTTTTCTTGAAATGGTTCAAATTGAGTTATGTACTCTTAGGCGTGACACCTATTCTTTAAAACACATCTGACTAAAATTTTAAAAGTTTTTTTTTTTTTTATTTTGCTTAGAAAGAAATCTAAGCATAGTCTAAAAAATAATAATTACCACATCTCAACACAATAATTTACATATTTTGCAATAGCTTGCTTTAGTAAAATGAGCATGCATTCTTTTTCCCCCATAAGATTACTACAACTAAAAGCTACTATTTTATGTATAACTTTAAATTAAAAACTTTAGAATAAGACAACTACAAACAGACCTAAGGAACTTATCTAGCTGACACAGCCAGTGTCATTGATGATGATCAGCAACAAGAAAAGGATGCTCCAAGGCCTCAGCTGCGGTAATTCTTGTCTCTGGATTGAGATCCAAAAGGCGTTCCAGAAGATGATATGCTGCAGCTGGGAAATGAGTATCATCCCCTGGCTTGTCCCGTGTTGCATCTGGCCAGTTTAGATTTTTTGAGAGACAAAGGCAGCCATCTGGCTCCTCTATCAGCTGCAAGCAGTCTGAGCAAGTAGGAAGGCCAGGACCTGGTCTACCTTCTCGGCGCCTTTGACGCAGACGTTCACAAAGTTTCTGCAGATCTAAAGGACCTTTCTCTACACTACATGTAACCAGACGTCCTACAATGCAAAGAACACACCATTAAAAATAATTTTACATGCTAATTACAAAATATAAAAGAAAAAAAATAAACTCGTAAAATAAAGTAACTCATTTTATCTGAAAGCATTTCTATAATAATTATTTTTTGAAGAAAAAAAAATATTGATCCATAAATTATTGCTTTAAAATACATACTTAAGGTTCATGCACAAGGAAACATAATCCAAAATAAAAGTTTGCAAACCCCAAACTTTGGCAATGAATTTATGTGACAATGCGTCATCTCTTTGACTGTGACTGCATGCTGCTTTTTCCATCTGGCCATGTTTGAAAATGCTGAGTTAACAAACTTGTTTGATATGGAATCATTCAACAAATAATATTGTATGATTTAGTTGAACTAACCACTCTGAATGCTTCACTTATTTGTCATAATATATAGACCCGGTTTCGAGAACATTTCTTTCTCATCATCAGCTAGGCTAAAATTCACTGTCGGATAATTTGTTATGCTGTGGGGATGTGTATTCTATTATGGTGGCAGTGTAATAAACTTGTAGTTTATGTTTTCATCCCTGGCAGTGTCAAAGTTTATTAGACTGTCTTTGTATTTCTAAATGTAGATTTTCTCCTAAGTTGCTGGTTCTGTAGGTCCTTGTACTGATTTTAATCATTTTGCTTTATTCACTATTGTGACTTTCTGTTCAAAAATGATATGCTGATTTCTCTATTTCCTTGTAATTTATGTCCCTGAAATGTTCCTTTAACTGTGTGCCTATGTTTCTTTTTGTTTTTCCAATGTAGAATTTTTCACATTCTGCACAGTTTATTTTGTAAATACCTGCTTTTTTCTCCTGTGGAATACTGTCATTAACATTGTCTATCAGTAGGTTTTTAACATTAAATCTGTTAACTGGTGCCCACCTGATATTAAAATCTTAAAAATATTCTGAAATTTTTTGTAGCCCATGGATGATAGGTGAATTTTTTAAAAATCAGCTTATCTTTTCTTGCTGAAAGTGTTGTAGTTTCTTTGATATGTTTTTGTCTCTTGAATTTCTGTACTTTTTTGTGTACAAAACCATTTTAATTAAAAAACTAATTATCTTGTATCAAGAAAATCATTGTCTTTATGACAAGCATTATAAATATAACATGCAAGAGAATCACAAAAGACATGAAATGTGAAGGTAGGTGGTATTATATGAATGATAAAATGCATTTTATAAACGTATATGTTACTTCCTTTAACAAAAGAAAGCTGTTGATTTTTGCGGTAGTCAATTCTGAAAAAGGCATGGTTCTATTAACTATATCAGCCAATTACATTATGTCAGCTTTGGTGTATTTGAAAGTGGAGGTCATGATTAGGTTGTTATACATTTATTACCAGAACATGCTGTTAAAATATGAAAGAAAATACATCAGACCTAGAAAATGGTTAGGCCGGAAACTTATGGACCTACCATCGTACATTGGAAAAACTATGAGAAATTTGGAAATTCTATCATTGTATACAGCTTCGAAAGTACAATTTATTTACTTAAATTTTCCATCTTAATTATAATGGCTTTTGCAGAGTTTTTAAGAATTTTGGTTCATTTTGAAATTCATGTATCTTTTGCCAGTAATGGTATGCTGCTGATTTCCGTGTGTTCCTTAAACTACAGGGTAATTTTTCTTTTCATTTTGCCTATATATTTCATACTGTAGTCTTTGCAAATGATTTCATAAATGTCTGATAGTTCTCTTGGTGAATTTTGTCTCGTGTTCATTTTTAGGAGGTTCTTTAAACTGCATTTGTTTACTGGAGCCAAAATAATGTTTGCATCTTTACAAATTTTATGGAATTTTTGGTGTGCCCAGGGTGAATTTCTTGTATATATAGTTTCCTTTGTAGTTTTTTAGTGTCTTGATGTTTTTTAATTTGTTTTTGAATTTCTCTATTTTCTTGTTGACCAATTATGTTATCTAGTCATTATTCTGTGCTATTCTATGATTATTTAGTACTCAGATTTGCATTCTGTCTTACTTATTGGTCGCTTTGTTAATCTGAATGTGAAGTTGTTGATTATTGCAAGTTTATGATGTTTTGGTTTGTGACTGTTGTTTTTGATGAAATAATCTGTATGGGTGTCTTTGCTGAAGATGCAAAATTCTAGTATATTGCCATTTTTTATAATTTTTATATCCAGCAAGGGAAGAACCTTGTTGTTTTCTATTTCCATTGTGAATTTAATGGTGTTATCTTGTAGGATTAGTAATTTTATTGTATCCTCTTTCCATTTTTCATTTACTATTAATTACCACCATTTGTCATTTTCAAAGAAAAACTATGCCAAAAAATTAAATTACCAATATGTAGGCCTATTCATGTCCAGAATTCACATGAAGGGATGGATGGATACAGACCTGGTGCGAAATTGGTGGAACAGTTGCCAACCTGCTCTATCTTTTGAAACTGTTTCCAAGGTCAACTTAATTACCACCATTTGTCATTTTCAAAGAAAAACTATGCCAAAAAATTAAATTACCAATATGTAGGCCTATTCATGTCCAGAATTCACATGAAGGGATGGATGGATACAGACCTGGTGCGAAATTGGTGGAACAGTTGCCAACCTGCTCTATCTTTTGAAACTGTTTCCAAGGTCAACTTAGGTCACAACACAAAGAAAATTCTTTCGGAGTCAAAAACTGATATTGTTATCCCTGGTGGTCTTACGTCAGTACTTCAACCTTTGGGCGTGTGTGTATAAATAACATATTCAAGAATTACATGAGAAAAGTACACACAGAAGTGGATGGCAGGTGATGGTCATGAGATAATGCTAACTGGGAAGATATGGACACCAACAATCAAAGGGATATGTGATTGGATAGCACTGACCTGGAATATAATACCAGAAAAAGTTAAAAAAAAGTTTCTTGAAGACCAGGATATCAAATGCAATTAATGGCACAAAAGAAGATATTTTAGGTACAAGGATGAGGAGGAATGTGAATCTGTAACAAACGACAGCAGTGTTAATAATAACAATAAAATATCTGGTCTCATTTGCTATATTCATTGTTACAAGTTATCATGTTTATAAATAGACTGCTCTTAACTATCGACTGTCTTAAGTGCTATGCTATCTGTATACAAATTTGTCTTGGCCCATATGCCATTACATATTCTAGCAGTTATTTCAGCATTCCAGCTAGTGCACCTTTAACAAGTGTTCCCGCCCATTAAATTTTTTTCTAGCATAAAGGATGCACAGTAACTCTTTTTGTCATAAAAATAAAAAAAGTGCACATATTATGCAGATAAGTACAGTATCATCAATTTGCAGAACCATTTTTGAGGTATAAAGGATTGAATGTATTTTGAGTTAATGCGTTGTGTATAAAAATGCAATTCATGAACATTTATTTTGGAACACTTTTCTTTCTTACACTAGGAAGAATTAGTAATTGCATTACAATTGCATTTACTAAAAAGTACAGCAATATGATTCGACTTGCATTTGTAAATAACTATTAAAAATTATGAACCATTATTCTTCACTGTCCTTTACAAAGTTTCCCCTTTCTGGTAAATTATATAAAGTGTGTCTACTATACAGCTGTGCCCCACAAACACACAATAATACTTACCCAGCTTGAGAGCAAGACTCTTAATCTTCTCAGAGCCAAATACAGACATAATCTCTGCCAAGGCAGTAAGATCATCAGGAGAGCGGAAAAAAGGATAACAGCCACTCAGAATGCACAGTAATATGATACCAGCTGCCCACATATCCACCGCTATAGAAAGAATATAATTATTACACTTTATTCATGCCATACAACATACAAATAACTTCTTGTACTTAACATTAATTATTAAATATACTTCATAAATTGATGTAATGCATGAAATTTCTTACACAAATGTTGAAGGAAAACAAAACTGATAGTCCCAGGAATCTTCAAAAGGAAAATGTTGATAAAAAACATTTAGGGCCAGTTTCACCAACAAATGTTAAAAGTTAGACTGTTAGATTGCATTAACACTCAAATTAACAAAAATTTATTTCATCAACCAGTGTTAACATGTTTAGTTAAACACTATTAAAAAAAAAGTGTTAAGTTAACATCACCTTTCCCACATTTAACCATTTACAGTTGTAAATAGCAGTCATAAATCCAGCTGTATACACTAGCATTAAATATATATCTATTAACCTTTACCGTATGGAATTTAATGCATATTTTACAGTGTCAGAGACGGAGTATTTAAGTACACTGCAGTTCATTTCTGAAGGATTTAAATTTCAGATTATGTCATATAACAAATTATTTATGAGAAAATCACTCAAATTTTACTAGTTTTGTTCCACTTACTTGGACATGTTTCAAAGGCATATTTCCCATCGTCAGCACGGTTCCACTGTCAGCTTATAATTAGAACAATTTTGAAGCTATCATCTTTTAGTAAAAAAATGTTATTAATATGTTTTGATGAGACAAACTATAACACTCTTGCAGCATCACTAACTTACTATTTCATTGGAATATGTTTCACAGACCTTTGTCTGCATCATTAGCCTCTAGTCAACAAGCGGAAAATCTTTACATTCCTCATAAGTTAATATCATATTTAGTGTGTGTTTTTTATTGATATGTGGAATGAGCATTAATTAAGATTAAATGCATATTGGCATAGGCATTCTCACATATGCAAATTAATGTATATTTGAGGGATATACCAAAATTCATAAATTCAAATTGTTAAGAATTATGTATTATTTTACCAAATTCAGAGGCTCAAGTAATCTCTTAATCAGGAATTTTGATCAATATTATTGAAAAAATATTAAAATTTGTTGAGTTTGTTATTTTTACTATTGACATGCAAGAAGAATTATATGTTGTCAACTAAATACATCAACTGAAGGTCTAAAACACAGCCATTTAATGACTGAAGAAACTAGCTGCAAAAATGTATTCTGTGAATCTCTGGGTTGTAAGGCTTCCAATTCTAATTTTGTATGAATGAAATTTCAGTAATTTTCTAGCTAATTGTGCTGATATATTTAGCTCACATTAAAAGAGAAAATTTCACAGTGATCATTCTAATGAAGCGTCAATATCATCAAGATTTTCCTATTGACATTTTTATTTTATTTCCTTATCCAACAGTGATAGTGTAGTTTTAAATGTTGACTATTTTATGAACTGCATAATTTATTGGATGGAACAAGACTGGGAAAACCTTTCTGAAATTCTCTAGGATATTAATTATAGCTACAACAAATAAAAACACTTTTTTTCGATACTAACTTTCTAGACTATGACTCAAACATCTCAGGCACAAAGAGGAGTAAAATTAGAGAACACATCACTAAACATGGTTATTTATTGCCAACTGCAGTCCATTTATTATTTCTCAAGTGTGGGATGCAGACTGTGTGATGCTGCCATCACCTAAGTGATTAAAATAAGTCCTTATATGTACAAAAAATGTTTCACTGGGCTGTGATTTTTCAATCACAGATATAATTATACATTTTAAGAAACAATAAGCAGAAAGAAAACATGTTAGATACATAGGATCAAATTAAATCAATGAAATATCTGGGAATACAAAGCTAAACTGAATGCAAATGTTGATGGTACATGAAGAACAACCAATTCCTTTACATGAGTTGCCACATTAAATTGATGGCACTGGGAGGAATTCTGTACATCCGAACATATTCAAAATTATACTAAAATGAAAATCTTAATTTGTTTGTGTTAATTTATTTTAAAGCAATAGAATTATTTTCTATTCCTAAAGGACTTTCTTGCCATCATTCACTTTCCTAAACTTTTTGCTATACTTGATCATAATACCTGGCCATTGTTGTGCACAAAATGTCGTAACTGTTCTCTAGTCTAGTACTTGAATTTCTTAGAGTGAGCTTCTTCCTAGACTTAAAAATTAGCAGCTCCCTCAGGAAAAGCAGCTTCACCTTTATGTCTTAACACTATGTGTACATCAGCCCTACCCAATGCGGTGCCTGCTGGCGACATGCCCTTTTATAGTGCCCATCTTAACTAATCTACAAATTAAATTTGAATTAATATTTAAAGACTGTGTTATTTTGCAAAACAGGCTGCTCCTTATGATTCGCTTTATTGCAGTGTCATAAACTACCTACCATGACAAGAGTTTCACAAAGATGACACCCAATTTCCTCTCAAAATAACTTTAATTCCAACAAAGCTGTGCCACAAACAATGAACAAACAATTTATAAGTCTTAAAATAGGACTAAGTTTCAGGAGAACATTATGAGCCTGTCAAATGCATTTTCAGTCCCTTGTGTTGTGATAAATTGTACATTCAACATGTTTAAAGTGTTTTTTTCATTACTTTTTAACCTTTAAATTATTCCATTATTAAACGGTTTTATATTTTCAGCATAACTCTTCTTAAAAGGGCAAAGAAATTAGAGTTTTAACAGTGAATGGGAGGACGAGTATTCCTTTATTGAAAACAAAAGGAAAATCTGTGTGTTTAATTTCTTATATTTTTTAATTCTGAATTTATTATCATTATAATCATCATTATTGTTATTCTAAATTAGATATTAATTTTTTACACTAAACTCCTCTTACATAAAAGTAACACGCGTTTCGGGAGAATCTCTGCCATCTTTAGTTGCTCATTGAATCGCTGTTACTCAAAATGATGGCTAGACAACCGGATGTTCCTGTAGTGGCCTCGGTTAGTTGAAGTAGGAAGTTGCTGAGTTTATCCCTAGGAGGAAACTCGATATTCATTAGGTTTTCTCTATTTTTTAACATGAAAATTTTTCCCCAAGTAGATAACTCCAATGGGTTGTGAAGATGTTTCAGCAGTTTAATTCCCGGTTTTATTTCATGGTTTTTGGTCCAAAAGTGAGCTGCTACTGCTGATTTATCCACCTGTTTAAACCGAATATTCCTAAAATGTTCTTTCCTCCGAATTTCCAAATTTCTTTTTGTTTTGCCTATGTAGCTCTGTTCACAATCTGCACATTTTATTTCATAAATTCCTGATTTCTGTTCTGTTGGTATGGAGCCTTTTACTGCACAACCTAATAAATTCTTGATGTTTATGTGTTCTTTGGGGCTAACATTATTCCATGTTCTTTGAAGATTTTCTTAAACTTTCAAGTTTTCACAGAACATGGGATAATGTTAGCTCCAAAGAACAGATACAACCCCAAGAATTTATTAGGTTGCACAGTAAAAGACTCCATACCAACAAAACAGAAATCAGGAATTTATGAATTAAAATGTGCAGATTGTGAACAAAGCTACATAGGCAAAACAAAGAGAAATTTGGAAATTCGGAAGAAAGAACAGAATATTCGGTTTAAACAGGTGAATAAATCAGCAGTAGCAGCTCACTTTTGGACCAAAAATCATGAAATAAAACCGGGAATAAAACTGCTGAAACATCTTCACAACCCATTGGAGTTATCCACTTGGGAAAAAATTTTCATATTAAAAATAGAGAAAACCTAATGAATTTCCAGTTTCCTCCTATGGATGAACTCTGCAACTTTCTACTTCAACCAACAGAGGCCACCACAGGAATATCCGGTTGTCTAGCCATTGTTTCGAGTAATGGCGGTTCAGTGAGCAACTGAAGATTCTCCTGAAACGTGTGTTACTTTTATGTAAGTGGAGTTTAGTGTAAAAAATGAATACCCATGTTTTGGATATATTACCTCTCCATTGTCAACAGCTTTGCAAGTACAATACTTTATTATTGTTATTATTAGTTGTAGTATCGGTAGCAGTAGTGTCTAAGTATTGGGATCATAACCTGGCGCCCATGTATCCCTAGTTATCATACAAATGTACCCACATCCAATGTTGGACAGCCCCAGTGTACACTATACATAACATGAGCCTCAAAAATATTTTTCTGCACCATTTCATGTATATGAATAGAGCAATAGCTTGTAGAGTGATGATATATTTGTAAGCACACATATACATACAGAGAGAAAAATAAATAAGTTTTAAAAATATATATTTTTTTAAATAATGTTTAATGTTCATTTTTCCTGCTTCCTTTCCTATTTCATGCCTTACATGAATGAAACTTAATTTATGACAATGTGAATTAGTCTGAAATCTATCAAGCCTAAAGTTACTTGGAAAAAATCTCATCCAATTCCCAACTGCTCTTAACCTCAAAACAACAATGAGGACATGGCTAACAGTTTCTAAAAAGATACTAGCAAATAAACTATACCTTTAGACAAGACACAAAGGAAATCTCTACCTTACTTTCCAGGAAAAACTAAGACTTAGAGTAAAAAAGTGTATTTTATGTACAACTTAATCTAACCTGTTGTTTGCATTGGATATTTCAGGAGGACCTCCGGAGGTCTGAATCCAGGTGTACCAGCACGTGGAGCAGCTTGCATCTTGCGAACAATGCACAATGAACACACTTGAGGCTTCCCATAGCAATAGCACTTGGCAGGTGTGGAAGATGTTGGAGTTTTGGAAGCACTCCTTATTGGTGTTGGCTTGGAGAACATACTATTGCAGTGATTCTGATTCTGAACTGGTGTAAACACCTAAAAGTAAACAGAGAAGGCTATTCATATTCTGGTGCTGAAATGATGCCAAAATGAAAACAATAAAGCATTTTGAAATGCTGATTGGAGTCATTAAGGATTTTAGAGCATTTATTGGTTACAGGCTAACATTTGTAATCTGCAGTCAGAAAATACAATAAAACTTCATTTGAACAAATATTTACAAAGCCAATGTCAAACTAATGTGATTAATTGGGATATATTCATGTATATATTCTGAAGAAAATTGTGTCACTTATACAACAATTTTAGGGGGGCTGGATGCTGGCCCTTTCTAGACATGGAATAAAATCATGCATATGTGTAGATTACAATCATCTCTATGCATTGAATATTAATTATATGAATCTGTAGCATAAAAAGAAAAAAAAAAGTTTAATTTTAAGTTATATGCATAATATTTGAAGCTTTTGCAGTGAAGCTATTATATTTAAAATGATACACTATGGGTAGCTTATTTACACACTTCGCTTACTATGTTTTTCTAAGTTGGATCAATGTTTCGGGAACCAGCATTCCCATCCTCAGCCGTTGACCCAGTGATTTCCGATGCTCATGTTGGGCAAGTTGTTGTGTGAACTGTGGTGGCCTCTGGTGGCTCTGAAATGAATCTAGAAAGGTATCCCACGGCTGAAGGTAAAAATTCATTGCGATTTTTTTCATATTTTAGAATGAAAATAATCTCCCAGGCGGCCAATTTAAATGGGTTATTTCTTTTAGAAGTTTTATCTCTGGGTTTATTTCATGATTTTGGTTCCAATAATGATGTGCCACTGCCGATTTTTCCATGTGTTTAAATTTGACATTTCTAAAATGTTCTTTCTTCCGAATTATCAGATTTCCCTTCGTTTTTCCTATGTATTTTGAATTACAATCTAAACATTCTATGGCGTATATTGCTAATTTCTTTTCTATGGGAATCTTGTCTTTAATTTTGAGCTTAAGAGGTTCTTAAAATTGTATCTGTTGATCAGGGCTAGCTTTATATGCAATTTTTTAATACCTTTTCGAATTTGTAGTGCAATTGTAGGTTATATGTGAATTTCCAATATCTTGAAGTGTCTTTGATTACTTGTAGAGTCGATGTCTCTCTCGATTTATATTTGTTGATCCTTTTTATTATGGTTGAGGTATTAAAGTCATTGTTTATGGCTGTGTTCATAACACCTTAATGTATCATTACCCATAGTGTATCATTTCATTTTAAGTACTATAATAACTCATTTAAGAATCAAAAAATAACATAGGTTATTACTCTAACATTTTAATTTTCTCTCAAAAAAGTTATATATAAATAAGCAAAAATATAGGTACATTTCCTGTATAAATTATAAAAACAGATTATGTGGGGAGATCAGATTAAATTCCCACTTCAAAAGAGCAACTCTACTTTTCACTAGTATTTCAGTATTCCAGTAACTTTGATGCTGAATCCCATGCATTTTCATAGTGTACACAGTAGAGAACTGATTATATGGACTAACAAGACCAATTATAGTTCAAATATTTGATTTTTCAAATAACTGAACGTGGAAATAACAGCTAAAAATGTATAAATTGTTGTAAGGCAATGTTACCATTCAAATGCATATTATTTTCCTTGATAAATAACATATTAAAATGAAGTAGTTTAAACTTATATTAACAGCAATTTACAAAGAGAAGAAACATTGGAATGTTATCCTTTTATCCTCTAAATTGAAATAATATTTAAGCTTGTATGACTAAGTTGAACTAAACATTCTTATTGGCTCAACTTACTTGTTTAAATGTAGAACTTGTTTTGAATAGAAAACTTGAAGGATCTGTAGCAGAAGCGTAATGATTCATTAACTCTTTTCCACAAAAGGGTTAGCCTTGACAAAACAATTTAGAAAGAGACTGGGCAATGATGCCAAACAGACACATTCTTTGTTTTTGCTGATATGGAAATCCCAGGACATTCAAAAGTAGTTACAAATAAGGGGGGGAATTTACTATCACATTTGAATATATAGATTTTCTTTTATATGGGCATATATGTGTGTTCAAAATATTTTGAAATAACTGAACTCTAAACAATATAAAAATGTTATGTTTAAAACTGAGTAACACTGAATGCTTTGAATCATATGTGATTTCAAATTACTCCAGTTTCAATTAATAAGGTTTTACTGTAGTCACTTTTACTAGCTTCATTCAAATATTTCATAATTCTTATTCCTATTATCCATTTAGCTTCACCAAGATAACTAAGGAGATCATCTATAAATGGTAAAGGAAAAGATGAAATTACAGAACAGGAATCTATTATTGGTACTCACCTGTGAGTTCTGCACTCGTACAAAGCTGGTGCCCCTGGAGGAATCAGGGGCAAGTGTTTGGAATTTAGGGCCTGTGTTGTGAAAGTTGGTGGAAATATGCGGAGATCCAGAGGAGAACAACTTCTTTTTTATAGCTGTACATCTGTTATGATCACGCAGTGGGGATCTGCCTTCTAGTGCCTTTAACTTTGGGGTTCTACGTGGTGGAGTGTTCTCATCCTTTTTTCCCTGCAGAACATATTCATATTTACAATAAGAAAATAAACTTTCAACAACTATCTCATTGCAATAAAGCAAAATAGATACCACTGTACAAATAAAGCAGAGCCATTTTGAAGTGAAGAGAAATTATTACAATGGTGGTGGTAATTCTTTTCAAACTATTATCCTTTGGATATGTAGTAGTACATGCTCTCTATCACATTAAAAGACTTGATATTCTAAAATCATATTAATTAACAATACAATTTCCAATTAATTTCATGTCGGAACTAATACAGCGAAACAACTAATATACTCTCAATTAGCATCAGCATTATTAAGTGGAGCATAAGAGTGTTAAATTGACTTACTAGCTAATTAAGAATATGACAATACAAGTAAACTAACTGTTATTTAACCCTTTTGCCATCTGCTATTTATATCCCTGTTACTCTCACATGTCAGCCAACATTTATTTAAATTCCAATTGCTGTGTTATTGTCCAAGATATTTGTGCGACATAAAACCAAGTATTCATTTAATTTCTAAACTTTAAAGAAGTAAGGCAGTGCCATGGCCAAGTGGTTAAACTGCTCACCTCCTACTAAGGTTGCTGAGATTCCCAGGGGCTATTATTAGGATATGCGGCAGGAGAAGTGGCGCCTGAGCAGGTTTCTGGATACTCCAGTTTCCTGTCACTCAATCTGTCATTACTTCGTCATCTCATCCCCATCTTCACCTTTATCATCAACCAGCATAATTATAATCTGCCGTTCTATTGGTGCACATATTACAAATGGACTATGCTCCTGCCCTCTGCCACCCATGTGCAAAATTACAATGCCCAGATCAGAACACACACACTTCAAAGAAATACACAATGTAGGTACGTATAAACTACATTTTTTTTGGTATTTTTAGGCTAACATTATTTTTATTAATTCTTTTTGTCCCAATTATATATATCTTTGGATATATCTAATAGGTATTTGGAAGGCTCAAACAAAATGGGTTGTGGTGTCATTATAGAAAAAGAGAATAATAATGAAAATGTTTAGTTAGAACTTTGCTTCTGCACTGACTGTGCAGTCACTGAATAAAGTGGAAAAGGTATTATAGCTCTTTTTGACCTTTGTACATTCCTGACTGACTGACCACTCGGCAAGGAGTGGAACCATCACATGAGCACTGACAGTAGGATGCATGAGTTGCTACAAAATTCTAGTCTTCCATTCACTGCAAGTATTTTGATATTTAGGAATAGAGCATTTTTATACCTATTTTCCACACTTTTATGTGAAAATATTTATGAGTAGCAATCATATAACGTGCCCTATTAGACCTTATTTACAGGCACAGGATGCTAATTTTGTTTAATAGCATCCTCAAATAAATATGATGATAATATATTTATTTTAATTATTACCATTATATAATCTGCTTACATAAATGCTATACTGCCATTTTGTTCCAATATGTTAAATGTGTAATTTACATGTACAAAAAACAAGAAGTTGCCTAGTTTTGAGCTTTGAGAAACTTTCTATGTTATACTTTTTAAATCTTATTTTTAATTTTTGCTATTTTACCCTTTTTACTTTGATGATTTATTTCTATACATTAAGCTCTATTATTAAGATATAATGTAATCCAATTTTGAGCAATCCTTATACTTATACTACAAATTTGTCAAGTTTTTCTATGAAAATATTTTACAGAGTTAAAAGCCTTTGACAAATCTATGAAAATAACAACTACTGTTTCTAAATTTGATATTAAAACACAATATTCAATTCATATTGCTCTTAGCATAAAGAAGATTTTCTTTCCTGACAAATATGTTCGATTTATCAGTAGTGATACATTTTTAAACCTGTACTATCTTTTAATTTTGTTTTTTATGCTAATAGTTAGACTTCTAAATACCTTGCACCTTGAAGGTGATATTCCAATTTTGGGAATATCATTCTTCCCAGGATCTGCTGAGAGTGGTGTAAAGGACCGACTGTTTTGTGCAGCTTCATTCCTTGCAATGTTGGCTAAGTTGACACTGTCAGTTCTTGGTTGAAGTGCCATGCGCCTTCGTTTCTGCATTTCTGGTGTGTTATTGAAGTTGCAATCATCCTGTCAAGAGAATATTTGCATTAATATCTTTTCTCCAAATGAGATACAAATGTACGAAATCACACCATTCCTTTATCAATATACATTCCCACTTCCCTTAAATTCAGTGAGAACAAAGAGAATACATTCAAGCTTTGAAGATTTCTTGGCATACAGCATGTTTTAATACTTAGTGTTGAACTATATTCCAATATCTCAAGAGACTACAGAAAGACTTAGCAAGCAATTTGAGATAGGGAATCTATGATCCACAAAGGAAAATAATAAGAATTATATGGTGATTAAGATGAAATTAGATGCTGATAAGTCAATGTTATGCAAAAGGGTAAAATTTGCCTTAGATTGTATTAAAAATTCTTTGCTAGCCAGGAAATCCCAATTCAATTTCCAATAATCCATTTTAGTGTTTTTAACATTTAGTACTAAAAAGTCCCTAGTTTCTCAAACTAATGCAACAGTATAGCACTTCACAATGATTAACTGATTTATTGTGTTATATAGCTTAAGTCAAAAGAGAGCTAGCCATCTGACTTTGTCTAGCATAATCAATAAGGCAACAAACTGTGCATTTGAAGGCCATAGATTGGATCCTACAGAGTACATTTTTTATAAATTTTATGAAGAAGTATGCTTGTATAATATGCAAAAGCAAGAAAGGTATGAGACTCGAACTTGATTACAATAATCCGCTTTTACTTGAAACCGGTATTATATAAGGTTTATTAGAAAACTTTGCTAAATATGCAAGTAAAAATTCTTTTTTCATAATAAACTCACTCAATTCTCAAAATATTCTCCATCAATGTCTGTATACTTGGTCCATGATTTCCAATATTTGCATTCACCTCTGCAAAATACTTAGTAATGGCAATAATCACTTTTTGATTTGATGAAAATTTCTTCCCACCAATCAAATTAAGAATAAGAAGTCACTTTTACGGCTATGCTATTTTGCAAGTAAACTATCAGGATTATATTCTGGGAATCCCAAAATCATCTTTTCAGCTAAAAAAAACAGTTCTCGTATTCTTTGCCAACCTCTCACCAGTCTTGTCTTTTCCTCCCCCTCCCCAGTGTTTAATGCCCATTTTTATTACTGAGACATCACGGTTGGTGGACACTGATGATACATGAGATGAAATGCTAAACAGGAAAATGGATTTTTTTTTTATTTTTTGAAGGAAGGAAGCATTCCATTCCTAAGTTTAGGGTACTGTCCAGCATTTGCCATTTATGAGGACTGAGAAAAACCTGGAAAAAACCTCAGTCAGGGAGAACAGTCCTGGTTCTTGTGGAAATTGAACTCCAACCCTCGCACTCATGAGTCCACATCTTAATGACCTTGACCACCCATGTTGGTGTTTTGACTACTACTTTGTCTCAGGAGTATAACGCAGGATCCAAAATTCATCTAGTCATAAATTGGCCCAATAAGTCTTGCAGATTGCAATTAAACGTTGCCAATGTGTTGAAAAGTTTTCCAGGTTTCCCAGACCCAACACGTACACAGCTTTCACATTTCTAATTTTTTGTGCAGGATATTGTGCACTCTTTCAGTTGAGATGCCTATAGTCTCTGCTATCTCACACACTTTCACTCAGCAATCTTGCATTACAACATCGTGAATTTTTTCAATAATTTCCTTTGTGGTGACCCCCTGAATGGCCAGAGCACACATTATCTTCAGTGTACCACTATGGGCGGCCGAGGTTAAGGCGTGGAGTGGGAGGTCTGGAGTTTGAATCCCACCAGAACCGCCCTCCTTGATTGGGCTTTTTCCAGATTTTTCTTAGTCCTCATAACTGGCAAATGCCAGGGAGGTACCCTAAACTTAGGCCTGGAACGTTTCCTTCCTTAAAAAAATCCTTTCCCAATATATCATTTCATCTCACGTGTCATTGTCCATAGTCTGTGGTGTCTCAGTACTAAAAATGGGCGTTAAACACTGTTAAAAAAAAATTCCAGTGCTTTTTTCGACCACATTAAACTCATTCATTCCAAAATAAACAGTTTTCAAATGATGGTGCAGGGTTTGTATGAACTTCATACTCTGTTTTGAACTGTTTTGCAGTCCAACCCATTATATGGAAATGTTTAATAACAGCACAAAACTTTTTTTCCCCCTATGTTCTATGAAATGTAATACTGATCACTTTAGATAACTGTAATCAATTAAATGAACACACCTGGCTAAAAATTTGTCTAAAACTGTTATATGAATCAATCTTACCATCAAAGGTGCTTTTAAGAAAATTTCTCATCATTTCATGCAGATTTACCAAACTTATTTGATTCGAAAGTTTGAACCTTCTGTACACATTCTGAAAAGTGAACTTCACTGTACACATACTACAGTTGTCATATCAACACAAGCAGCACATTTTATTCTGTTGATTATTTTATTCCTAAATCATATTTTGTACTGCTTTAGAAGCAGATACATACATCAAATACTGTATTTACTAAATTCAGTCCTCTTCAGTGTATCTTCTACTAGACTTCTCTGGAATCAGCCAGAAAATGGCTTCTTCTGCATCTTTCAAAATTCCTAAATGAACGTCATTTACCAAATCAGACATTTTCATTTGAACCTGCTATCTTGATTATTACAATAATGGATATTGTTCCATCATTATAATACTGAACATCTACAGTATCTAAGGGCACTCAAACTTTGCAACTTGTGATAACTGTAAAAAATTTAAAAACTTGAAAAAAAGGTGGGAAACATTATTTTAAGTCAATTATAGCATATTTACATAAGTTTTGATAGAATAACTCTTGCAAAATTTTGCACTTCTGCCTCTATAAATGAAAACCTACGTTATTTGAGAAATTGAACAGCACCTTGCCCAAACATACTAAATTGAAGTCATTATCAATCTTTAGGTTCACACATCACTTGGCCTGCACAAAATGCAAATTACTGTACACCCTGTTGCCATGGTGATGCAAAGGATATATCCATGTACACCTGTGCAAATGCCAAAAGAATACAGCGCTACCACTTATATCTTATTGATTAAAAAGCACATACAGGAACCCCGAAACTCACAAAAGCAATGCTTCAATCTTGCTTGCTCTTGCACAGTTCAGATTCCAGGAACATAGACACAGTGTCAAGGGAGCAATATTAGTAAAAATATTTGCAAATTATCTTTGATCATACTGCTGAAATTAAGTTTAGATCAGTGATAAAAGCATTTCTCCTAGAAGGAATGAAAAGGTGTGGAGATATAATGCTCTGCAGTTTCTGCAATTAACAAGTAGCACGAGAAACTTCCAATGCCGTTAATAAACACAATGCAAGCAAAGGCCATGTGAATAGAACTAAAGTGCAAGCATCAGATGACAATATTTGAGGCTACTGAATGTGCAAAAGATGCAAAAATACATTATTTCCCTACATGTTCTGTTCAAACTTTTGTCACCATGATAACATATGGACCTCGGTGTTTCCTGTAAGCATTTATTGCTACAGAAGTATTAGTAATGAGATTGTATACAAAAATTTATAAAGGGTGTTAGTGAACTATACCGAAATACTATCAGAATACAGAGATGTCATATATATAAGCAATCTGGCTTAGAAAATGCATGACCTATTTGTTAAAATTTCGAAGTTATGGCTATAAGTTTCTAAAGCGCCAGTAAGCCATAGCTAATGAAGACGTCCCTCAAAAGCATAACACATGATAAGGAAGAGAGATTTTTGAACGTATCATGCTGGCACCATGATTATAGCATTAGCTTTCAAGTAAGAGGTGATCATTTGTTTTCGAGTTTGAGTCTCATTCATCACTTTTTTTTTTATATGTAATTTTCTGCTAGGACCTAATAATACACTTTTGAGCTTACATTTTAAGTAGGTGTTTCAATTTATACACTTAGATCTTAACATACCAATAATATAATTACAAACCTTGCTTACAAAAGGAAGAATTATGAGTAACCTAATGAGATGGGTGCCATATATGCAAAGATTACCTAAATTTCATTCATAATTATGTAGTATGAGCATCACAGCACTTCATGTTCAATATAAAAAATTAACAGCAACAAAAATTGAAGCTGTGGGATATGGAACATCAGCATTTGCACTATGCATTACATCACACAAGCAGTTAAAGAGCTCCCTTTAAAGTAGGCTACATAATGCAAGAAGGCAATTTTAAGTATGTGTGAGGTAAATTAAGTTTTAGGCATCATTGTTAGTAATAAGCTCATTATCCTAACATTCATTGTTGAGAAAGAGAATAAAACTTGAAAGTATTAAGTAAATTTCACTCATAATTCTGTAGTATGAGTATCGCAGTACTTCATATTGAATAAAAAAAATTCAACAGCATGACAAGAACTGAATTCCCAGCCTGGGAAACATAATTTTTTTTTATGCATTAAGCCACACAAGTTCCCACTAGTAGGCTACAGTGTAGCATTGTTAATTGATTAGTTCAAGATTTGAGAGATTTTTATGCCACAAAATCTTTAAAATGCTGATAACAAGATGTAGAAAATCGATATTTTTATGCTCAAAAGGCAGTTTAAAGACATTCTTAACCAATTTTCCATCTGGTTTGGCTTTAACACCAATTTATCAACACTTGACAAAAATGTATAACACCATAAAATTGCATATTGTTTAGTTGTGGACCATACACATTGCCCATCTCAAATTGTTTAACGACATCTTTACACTATTTAAAATTATTTTGGTGTAGTTCATTAACACCTGTATATGACATTTCTACACTCTCTCAAATTATTTCGGTATAGTTCATTAACACCTGTAAATAAATTAGTATTAGATTCCGTTATATTGCATTGTAATGAGGATGCATACGGCTTTAAAAGTTCTGAAAGCCTAGGTTCCTGTGACACATATGGCAACAGAGAGCACAATGTCGCTGGTTTTACATCCCTTCCAGCTTGGTTCGTTTACAGTTTGAAATAAGCATATTATGTGCCTTTTTACACATAAAACCATAATGCAGGAATTTTTATGTACCTTCTTTTGTAGCTTTACTAGGCTGGCAAAAATGAATTTGTCAGTTCAACTGTGAGATGATTTCCACTAACATTCCTTTGGAGAAAGCAGATCACCCAGCTTTCAAGGACCGAGTTAAGAAGAACTTTTTTGATGGTACAGACTGTAACTGTTTTGTTTTGAATGGTCACACAGCAGTACAAGGCCCAATTCTGCGGTTTAGGGCGCTTGGAGTCACGGGATAAAGGAGAAGGCGGGGGGTGGGATTAGAAGAAGAACAACTCTCCACTGCATGAATATAATGACATGTTTATTGGAACCATCTGAATGCCTCCTGGTGCACTACCTTGGCCATCCACATTAATTTAGTATGCAAAGTACAGGGCTGTAATATTCTCGAAGCTCTGGATATGATGATATTAAGCAGCCATGCACCTCGTGTCTGGAAAGATTGGATCTCAAAATGACTCTGAAAGTACGATCTGCTGTCTGCTGTAATTGACATTGAAATGAAGTGCAGAACCACTTCATTTTATACTGTGAGCTGAACAAAAACTGAAATTGCGGAAAACTGCAAAACTATTCACTGCAAAACCATCAATGCACTTCTGCTCCTTCCCTTCCAATTACTGCATAATAGCTGCTCCTACCTTCCAAAGACTGCATTCCCTCTGAGGAAATTTCCCCATATTTACCAGATTCGAATCTGGACCACATGGCTACTTAGCTCACAGAGGGCTTCCTGACACAACCCATGGAATCCAGTCTTCAAAATCCAAGGCTCTGATGGCGAGCCAAAACTTAAGTTAAGGTGCTCACACTCAATATTTTAAAATCCTTGTTCCTTATAGTGAGCATTTGAACACATGTCCACTCTATGCCAGAGTATATTCACCTTTTTTATCCTTTCTTAAGAGGACCTAAAGGATTTTGTCACCTTTCAAGACTATAAAAGATGTTTTTTTTTAATGGTATATAATGCCTGTATTACTACTGAGGCACTACAGGCGATGGACATTGATGATAACTGAAATGAAATGATGTATTGGGAAAGGATTTTTTAAGGCAGGAAACATTCCAGGTCTAAGTTTAGGGTACCTCCCCAGCATTTGCCATTTATGAGGACTGAGGAAAACCAGAAAAAAACCTGTCAGGGAGGGCGGTCCTGGTGGGATTCGAACCCCAGACCTCCCGCTCACGAATTTATCATGATGAAAGTGTACATGCCTATAGGGAACTACAATAGCTCATAAGGAAAAATGAAGAAATCTCAGTATAGGATGCTCTTGACACTGAACATGAATCAATCACCCTTTGTTGAGATGGTATACTAAGAGCACTGTGGTTTTCTGTGTCAAATGCAAATTATGAAAGTTTCTTTGGTTTTCAAAATTTACTTGGTGCTAACTAATGGAGAACAAATTTGCTTATGGTGAAGTTGGCACTGCTGTCATCGTATAATTATAATATACAGTTTGGAGGATGTAAAAATACAGTTTATAAACATTTTTACAATTTTTGTAATAGGATAACGAATAGGTTAACTGTAAATTTGGTTTTTGTTAGTTTTATTATTTTATAATTTAAGAATTAATATATATTATTTTCCAATTTTTTTAGTTGTAAATGACTTGCAGTATACCCAAGAATTTTACTTTTTCATCCAAGAAAATTTACCTAATTTACCCCAAGAAATTTTAGGGTACCTAATAATATCACAAAATTGTCATTGATGATTTCACAAGTATTACTTATCAAACTTACTTGTTCCATTTTGTACATGAAAGGAATGCATATTGACCATGAGATAGTTTAATGTATAATATGGATATAGAACATGTATTATTCTGTCATCTTAATCTGGAACATCAAATACAAACATCTGAATGAACTAAGATAATATGATGGGACCATTCAAATTAAATGACAGATTACCACGGTTACTTGTGTAATTTTCACTTTTTCCAATCACATTTTTTATCTTTTGAAAATTGATAGCTGACCTATTATAACAGCAAAGTGGAATGAAATTATGACCAGCTGCCATGTGGCCATCTTTAGTTGATATAACAAAGAATGCTTTTCTTGCCAAGGTCAAAAATTTGGGTCAGCTGCACCTCAAGCATAGTGATAAATCTGACACTGTACAGTCAGCAGTGCTTCTCCATGCGATGAAATGATCAGCATAAATATAATACACAAAGTACAATAGTTACACTGCTAGCTTTTGAGTTCATGTAATTTTGTATGCAAAAGAAAGCAGGAACCAAAATGCAGAGAGCAAATTTTGTGTTTTGGAAGTAAAATGTTGTGCATTTTGTGGATTGAAAAATGGAAAATAATTCCTGATGTTAATGTATTATTATTCATTTCAATCAATAGCATTAGCAATTAGCATTTTGAGTTGTTCTATGGTCGACAATGTGAACACGTCTCAGGAAACATATCCCAGTTTTAATTTAAAAAGTTTTAAGATTGTTTTTAATGCATTAACATGATTTTAAGTAATTTTACTTTTAATCTACCTAAGTTCTTATGATCGTTTCACTGTGTGGATTCCTACATTCATCAGTAATTGTAGTTATATCAGCCTTCTAGCCTTCAGGAACAAGACAACTCGGATCAAAAAAGTTTTACATCAAATGACTTGGGAATGGTTCTATGGTTGACAATGTGAGCAAGGTCTCACAAAAATGTCCCAATGTTAATTTTAAAAGTTTAAAGAGTGGAACATTAAGAGTGTTTTTAATATGTTAATATGATTTTAAGTAGTTTTACTTTATAATCTACTTAAGAATTAGCATTTGTATAAATACACTGCCATAAAATGAATTACTTTAATCCAAATTATTATGTGAACTGTCTAATTTTTTGCATAATTTATCTTATTTCAAGATTATTTTTTTGTCCAAAAAAAAAAAAGTATGAAACATATGCAAATAAACTTATTACACACATAAGTTTAAAAAATATATTCATTCATTGCTTATTTTCCAAGGCTAAAAATAGTAATCTCGTAGTTTATAGAGCAACTCACCAAGTCAGCAAGTTTCTCTACATTTGCTTGCAAAGAACTTTGTTGGTTAGCGACTTTGTTCAAAACCATTAATGCTGATAACAGAAAACTTGTATGTCACTGTTTTGCCACATAATAATGCAAAATCTCATGTGGTGCATAAAAGAATTTTTTTTTTTGCAAAGTATCTACCAAAGATTGTCCTCTGTAAATCCACATCTCTCACTCAAGACACCTCATTAAAAAGTAGTTCCAACATTTAAAACACCTATTTTTAAGCTTAGTTGCCTAGTAGCAACTTTTAGTGTCAAGAAAGTCTAACCTCACGTTTCCTTTTCTTCACTAGTGCCAATGGTTTACAATCTGTAGATTCAGAAGCTATAGTAGGAATGTCTGTTTTCATGCACTGTGCTAGGCCAAAGTCCACCAAAAGAAATCTGTAAATAAAAATATTTGTTACCACTGAATTGTGCAGACGAAAAACTCATATGCCTAATGTGCAATACTCAAACACCAGTTACACACTTAGTAATATATTTCAAAGATTAATGATTAGCACATCCTCAGTAGATTGTGATAAATAACTAAAGAAATGGCAAATTCTTTTTTACATTATGGCCCAAAAATGTACAAAATTAGTCTCACTAAAATGTGTTAATGAAGCACTCATATATAAGCATATTTAAAAGATTCTTTTAAATATAAAAATAGTTTTTCACACTAGTTGTATGTAGAACATTGTTTGCAAAGGAAGAATCAGAAAGAATTTAAACCACATATCTTCAGGCTTCTGTGCTGATACTCTAACCAACTGAGCTACTTGTCCTTCCCCATAAACCTCTGTCATCTGATTCAATGTATAGGATATAGAATTTATGAGAGAGTGCATACATAGAATCAGATAAGTGATGTTTATAGCTTGAAATTGGACATGGCAGCTTCATTAGTAAGAGCATCAGCACGGGAGGCTGATGATCTGTGGTTTGAATCCAAGCTAAGACCTAAATTTTTCAAGTCTGATTCTTCCTTTTTGCAGTGTTTTTGTTTGCATTACATGTACTGCAATATGCTACATAAAATGTTATCATCACTTCATTAATTTAAACAAAAGACTACTGCCTTATATGTTAACTCAATGTTATTAATTTTTACAAATTAAGCACATTTTTTTTTTTAAAGCAAGGAATAATAATGACAACTTTGACTCTTAAAGCAGATAATGCAAATGTTATGTTACAAGATACTATAATTTTTTGGGTTTAAAACTATACAGTACCTTTAGTGAATATGGTCACAGATGTCTAGATCCCACCCAATGATTTTCTAAGTTTTGTCAATGTGTTAATTATTTTACAAACCTTAGAATAATCTGGATGAATCTAATTAGACTTGCAGTAAAACAAACCTATCAGCACTACAGCTTTAATTTTGATCTAACCATCACCTTCTACCAAGGAGCAGGTTTAATCCCAATGGGCTTATTTGTAGTGGGTGAAACAGTGCCTGGGCAGTTTTCTCCGGGTACTGGTTTCCATGCCACTCATTCCGTCATTGCTTTATCATTACCTTATCCAAACTTCACCATTATTCAGCATAATGTAGTCTGCCGATTATCAGTGTACATATTACAAATGGACAATGCTATTGCCCTCTGTCATCCATGTGCAAAACTCCATTGCCCTGCTTAGGAAAGCTAGGTGGTATTAGAACACACACACTAACGAAAAGGAGGTAAGACTTGGTCATATTGCAAGCTATTGTTCAACAGATGAGATTTGTTATATATAATGCAGAACGACAAGAGATCTGAGTTGTGATGTCAATAATATAATGGACATTGCAAACAAACTCTCAAATTCTTACTTGAGGGAGTGCGGATATAAACAATCACATATTTCATGTCATTGGCTACTGCAATTAAATTATACCAGGAACCAAGCATCTGTGTCAGTTCATTCTACTCTTTGAACTGTTATGATGAGCAGTTAATTAATACTACTGTATTTTTAGTGTCTGCTCTTGGTTTTTATGAACTCAAGCTATGAAGTACAAAGAAAGTTCAGAGGTGTGTGTCTGAAGATGCATTTGCATTCTACTACATCCTATGATAAATTTGCTATACACACTAACGCACTTAAGACAGTGTTGACAAAGAAGAGAGCAGATGTGATTTTTGTTTCAAAGAATGATAGAAAAGAAACAGGTTTTGGTATAATGACATTTAAGATATGTGGACTAGAAACTTAGATTACTGCTGTGTGCTAAAATATGGGGATTATCTTTTATTAAGTCAGTTGTTTTCTATCAAAATTTGTATTGTTAATGTAAATAAAGATATTTTTTCTATTCAGCTTGCAAAATCAAGTTTGCAACACATGCACACAGTGTACTTGCAGACTAATCAAAAATTGCCTTTTTAGCTCATAAGTTAATACAGTTGCTGAAAAATCTTATATATCTAAAAGCTATTATCATATAGTTAAACAATATGCATGTAAAATATTCAGGATGTTTGCTGAATAATTAATACCTTACAATTTGCTTGTACATGGTTATTCAAAAGCTAAGGAGCTAAAATTGTCTCATATTTCCTTCAAGGAAGGTACTGCCAACATGTAATATTAAACACACATCTAACACAATAGCTTACAAGTGTTCAACTGAAATACAGGTACTTTAGAAGAAAGTTAAACTGCTCAAATAAAAAACAGCAAGTGGGACAACTGATATATATATTAAAAATAAAGCAATACTTTGAACAACGTAACTAAAATAACAATAACTAAAGAAGCATTAATGACTTATAGCTCTGAAAGTTCGCTCAGAGATAGAGAGATGGCAGCTATGTTTTTGCATAAAGTGCTTACACAACTGGGTTTAAATCTTATATATTAATATATTTATATTTTCTCTTATGTTACCTTCAAGATTCAATATTTATTTTCACCACCTTCATTTGTCTTCTTGCCTTTGAAGAACACTAATATTGTCCGACATATAATTCTGTGATTATTTAAATGTTTTCTTCTTTTTCTGCTTTAGTCATTGTAAAAAAAAAAAAAAAAAAAAAAAAAAAAAAAAAAAAAACCAACGCACGCACGCACGCGCACACACACACACGGCCCAAAACTAAAAACTCCCTAATCAGCCTTATCAGTGGCAATAAACATCCTTGAGTGTTGGTGTATGCAACTGTAACCTGCTACTTTTGAACCCAGTCTGTGTGTGGGGGAAAAACAAAAATATATTTTGACATTATTGCAATTATAACAAAAATAAAACTGACATTAAGAATAATTTTCCATTAAAATGTTATGTAATATGAATGAGTACTGTTTCAAAATAATGTTTATACGCTTATAAACATTTCTGTAAGTTCATTTTGGAGACAATTACATAAAATATACTTACTTTTTATTTTCACGATCATAAAGGAAGTTGCTTGGTTTGATGTCTCTGTGGATAATATTAAAAGAATGGACCCGTTTAAGGGCAATGAAGAGATTTCGCATGTAATCCCTTGTCTCTGATACACCCAGTTTATGGACATAGTCCTGTCAAACAGTAATTACACTGCATTAATAATAAATCATTTTAGTTATTTATAAGGATATGTTAAAGCTTATATTCTGCTTTTAGCCTTTTTCCTGCTTGGGCTTTCAGCATGATGAAAGTCTAGCATTTAATACACATGAAGTATGCAGTGATCTGAGCAATGAAATCTGATACAATATTTTGACACTAGCCCAAATATTCTCCATATTTACTGTCATATGAATGAGGCAAGTGAATTTATCTAGGAAGCTCAGAACATTGTCATATTTATTATGGTTAATTCACGAATAAAATTAAAATAACATACTCTTAAAATTTACTCATAAAATATTAATAATTATATAATATCTTTAAACTGATATTTATGAATACTTACCTATTCAGAAATTGCGAGTTTGGCATAGACAAGTTCAATTACTACAATTTAATTCAATCACTATTGCAACTGATAAAAACAAAAAAGAGATTTAACAATACTAATTGCATATATTACACCTTTTTTCATTATTTTAGGAATAGCCTTTTATCATCTTAATTAATTTATGTAAAGAATGGAGCAATAATATTTATTTTTTGAACTTGAAATGCTAATTCGAAATTGTACAGTGAATTAATCAATTTGTACTTATAAAGCTGTAGACAATGGGGTGGTATTATATCCTACACTAATGTAATAACTTGTCCACACTAACTCCATTTACGTATATAACTTACATGACTGACCCGTTGGTCAACAGCTGCTGATGAGAGCCAGTGCTTCAGAAACATGTCCTAGTGTTATGTAGGTGAATGGAGTTAGTGTGAACAATATAACAAATTACTTATGTGGAAATCACTCAAATTTCACTAATTTTGTTCCACTTATTTTGAAATGTTTAGAAGGCTGCTGCCTTCATCATCAGCCTGGTTCCACGGTCAGCTCCCCAGTGTGGTATTAAGATGTTGCTGTGGATGTTACGAACTCAGCAATCAGGTACTTTTGTTTGGGAAATCAAAATTAACCATATTCTCCTTGTTTATAAATATATTTTCCCACACTGTTAATTCTATGGGATTTTGAAGAACTTTTAAGAGTTTTAGTTCCTTTTGGAATTCCAGGTTCTTTTGCCAGAAATGGTCTGCTATTGCTAATTTTTTCTCATGTTTCTATTTTATATTTCTCACGTGTTCCTTAAACCTCATGGTGATGTTTCTTTTTGTTTTGCCTATGTATTTCATATTGCAGTCTTTGCACCAATTTTGCAAATTCCTGACTGTTTTCTGGTCAAATTTTGTCTTTTATCTTGGTTTTTAAGAGCTTTTATAAACTGTATTTCCAACCCCTCTCCCTTCCCCTGAGATTTCCATTGTAGCCTTTTAGTGTAGTGATGTCTTTTATTTGTTTTTGCTTTATGAATTATTCTATTTTCCTGCTAATTAGATCTATTGTGTAGTTATTTTTTTGTGCTATCTATGATTTTATGGTACTTCAATTTGCATTCTGTATTGCTTATTGGTAGGTTTGTTAATCTGAATGTGAGGCTACTGATTATGGTGAGTTTATGTTGTTTTGGATTGTGGTTGTTGTTTTTTCGCAATTATCTGTATGGGTATCTTTTCTGAATTTGCAAAATTCCAGTATATTGCCATTTTTATACCTTTTATATCCAGGAATGGAAGAACCATGTTGTTTTCTATTTCCATTGTGAATTTAATGGTGTTGTCTTGTAGGTTGAGTAGTTTTATTGATTGCATCCTCTTTCCATTTGCTATTGCAAAGACATCATCAACATACTGGTACCAACATGTTAATGTGCATTGTACTCATATATACAACCCCATGGTCTCCAGTGGCTCATTACAAGGTAATTTCATTGCTTTTGTTTAACTCAACTATCTTTGAATCTGTTTACTCGGAATATGATTGTTTCCTAACATAACACAACCTTTCACTGCTGTAGTACAGATAGTAGTGTATTTTCAGTGTGGTCTGTCACCAGTAACTCCTGCTTAGTTCTGTTTTAGCATTTGTTTCCTGCAGCACATTACACTTTAGTATGTTATTAGTGATATGATAAGGATAACTTTTACTTATGTAGAATTAGTCAATATGCAACTCTTCTACAGTTTCACTTAATGCAATGGAAGAGCAGCACAATGATGCTATGCAGAGGTATTCCCAAAGCGACAGCAACCACACATTTGCAGCTATATACAGGCAACTGTGATAAACCAGGTCCTTCACTGTTAGTATGTGAGATATTGGCATTCAGAGGAATGTCAGAATGCTCGATCTTAAAGAGGATGCTTTAAATGCAGTGTGTGAGAATCCTGCAAGCAGTAGACATAATTTTTTTTTATTCTTCATTAGACAGTGATTTGATTTAATACTCTTATGTTCCACTTACCATTGAATTATATAGAACAAGTTTCACAGGCCTTTGCCTGCATTATCAGCAGTTTGAGTTTGAATACAATGAAGAGTACTCTCACGTAATACAAATGGCAAAAATCAATGAAATTGTAGACAAGAAAATCAAGAAATTCAAACAAGAGAAGAGGTTAAAACAAGTTACAACATTGTAAAAAAAGAAATTACCATTCACAAGAAATTTACTTGGGCTAATAAAATATTCCATAAAATACTCTTGAGAGTTTGGGATTACTTTGTGAAGTAATCCCAAACGAACAAATTCAGCCTAAATAATCTGTTCAACTCCGATGATAATGATAGAATACCTGATCAGAATAAGCCAAGAATATATCAAATCAATTGTTTGGAATGCAACAAAGTATATATTTGCAAAACAAAAAGAAGCATTGGAATTAGGCTAAAGAAATACTGGAGAAACATCAGGTACAATCAGATAGATAAATCAGCGGTTGCACATCACTTTTGGAGAGATAAACATGATATAGAATTGGAAGTCAAAATATTGAAATTCATAGATAGACCCTTGGATTTTTTTTTTGATTGATTTATTTAAGGACGCTCTTCAACATCTCAGGTCATCAGCATCCCATTCAATTCAGGGTGTGAAATGGCCGACAAATTTTGCTCAGAGGCCTCTCTTTCAGGCTTGAGGTTCTTTTTCGTGCCGTAAATGTACGACGTGGGACCCACGGCTTTGCTTCCCTTCTGAAGGAAGCCATACTTCGGATTTTTACGCCCAAAAAATCCATCGGTCCAGGCCGGGTTTGAACCCGCGATCTTGGGTTTAGGAAGCAAGTATGGTAACCACTACACCACCAGGACCACCTAGACCCTTAGAGCTGGGAATATGGGAAAAAATGTTTATACAAAATATGAAGATAATGTTATGAACTTCCAGATTCCAACAGAAGACAAATTAATCCAAAAGTTCATAAAATGTCCAGGAGAGCTACACCAACAACAAATCCAACAGATAATGCAGGCGAAGGCCTGTGAAACATGTTCTGTATAAAATTCAATGGTAAGTGGAGCATAAGAGTATTAAATTGACCCATTATCTAATTAAGAATAAATTAATTGCTTGAATGTATTAGTTCTGACACAAAAGTTATTTTAAATTCAGTAGACACCATTATGCACGAGAGCTGAATGTAAGCCAAGCGACTGTTTTAGGGTCTTACATGAGCAGCGATTATATCCGTATTATCCACAGAGGGTCCAGGCATTGCAACCAGCAGACTTTCCATGTCAAGTACAGTTTACTGATTGGTTCTTAAAGAGTGATGTCAAGTGTACTACCCGACAGACTGAATGGAGTAGTCTACAATCAATTCCTCAACATGTCTTCCCACATTTTCTGTAAGATGTGATGCTGATAATTTGCAGGCATATGTAGTTTCAACATGTTGGGGCACCGGTACATTATGCCATGAATGTTAGAGAATACCTTGATGAACAATTTAGGCATATCTAAATGACATCACATGGATTGGTCTTGGTGGTCATGTTCCATGGACAGCCTTGATCACTAGATCTGACACCCATGGACTTTTTCTTCTGGGGTCATGTGAAGAGCCTAGTGTACATTACTCCTATCAAAACTAATATGCAACTGGTTGCTGGGATTATAGCAACCACCAATGATGTGCACAAATCTCCTGGGATGCCAAGAGTATGTGTGACAGTTCATGAGGTGTTGCTTTGAAGTTTATCATAATTATGATGGTTGACATTTTGAACATTTACTTTAAACAGTTTAATTTGGGTTTTTTCATATCATTTTTTGTAATGACTGGTAATCTATCCTTAAAAATAATTCATTGCAATTGTCAGGACGTGATGAGTAGCTGATTTATTGGCAGTGTACCATAATGTACATGTGCTCTACAGCAGTCAAATGTTATGTTTTGTTTGGAAACAATCCTATTTCGAGTATGCAGAAACAAAGGTGGTTGAGTTATTACAAAATGAAAACAATGAAATTACCCGGTAATGAGCCACCAGAGACTATGGGTTCCTTATATCAAAACACTCAGAAAAGATCCCCAAACAACTTGTAAATTTATTAGGTTCATTATTTGATTGAGCCGAATTAACACTCTTCTGCTCTGCTTACTTGTTTATATATGTAGGACCGGTTTCAGATCTTTTCGTTCTCACCATCAGCCCCTAGTCGACTGGAGGATAAACCGTTATGCTGTGGGAGTGTGTAATCTACTCTGGTGGAGGTATGATGAATTTAAAGTTTATGTTTTCATCATGGAAGTGTCGAAGTTCATTAACTGTCTCTGTATTTGTAAATGTGCGGGTGCAATTGCTGCTCATATAAGACCCTCAAAGCAATCGCTTGGCTTACATTATACATTCCCACAGCATAACAGTTTATCCTCCAGTTCACTAGGGGCTGATGATGCTAATGAAGCATACCTGAAACTGGACCTACATATTTAAACAGGTAAGTGGAGCAGAAGAGTGTTAGTTCGACCTAATGACACAATGATTTTTATATGTGATCAGGTTCACTGTGCAATGTTCCAAACTTGTGAAAATTTGTCAGTAGAATTCAGATTCATCCTGTATAGTTGGATACAAATTAATTAAATGAAAAATTATCAAAATAGAATGTAGGAGCTCCATTTTCTTTAGATATAAAGGACATATGGGAATTCATAGATTAAAATGTAAAATCAGAATTTTGCAATCTGTTTATCATTGCTCAATGAAGTTCTTCAATTAATCTGTAATATGGTTTCAAAATAGATGCACTGATGTGTACCATGAATTTGGTAAGTTTCTTTTTCTTGGATTCCAGCTTGTGCCATACATAATGCAATAATCCATTGACAGGAATGTTTAGTTATTTTCTTTTTTCCTTTTACTATTTTGCGGTAATTGTTGATTTGTTGCAATTATCGATTTGTGGTAAACAGAGTTAGCGACACTGAAAAGACAAATGTGCATCCACGTAGTAAAATGATTACAGTAAAAATTACAACAAACTTACAGCGATATGCAGCTGGAGTTGGTTGAAATTCAAAAATTTGTTACATTTCATTGGTACAAAATATGTCACATAAATGAAATCATAAAGAAAAATAATTATATTTAATGCCTTTTTATAAATAGGCAACTTTACTTTTTGATGATCCTCATATGCTAACAAAAGTGTGTTTTCAAATGTGTTGCATTCTTAAAATATAATGTATAATCAATAACATAATTGTTATGAATCTTAGCAGAAGGTAACAACTGATAATTTCAATATTTAGCAATTTTTATACTGGATTGCAATGCTGAGTCAAACTAGATATAAATGACCTGCATCATTTCATTTATAAATGGCAGACTAAAGCTAAGAATCATCATAACATAAAGCCATCAATTGATAACATACTACAATCCTTTGCCGCAGTGCTTTGTAGGCCTAGTATTGAATTTGGCTTGGCATGGCAATCCCTGCTTCCCTGCTTTAGATAATCAATTTCTGTTTGACATAGTTGTCCCTAAAAGTTATTAACATATTTCCTAATACTGTAAATTATATATGAGAATGTTTCTTATACATTGGAACTTTCCCACTTATATTTCTTGGCTGTAAAAATGGGGATAAAGAAGCAAACATGATATAGTTCTAAATTTTGCTTTAAAAGATATTCTCTACAACCAATTATAACTTAATACTCAAAACAACAATACTTACACTGAATCTCTTATGTGGCAAGTATGGCATTACAAATACCACGCAATCACCTTCACGGAGACAAAGATCAATTCCAACAACATTGTCCTTACCCCTGAAACAAAAAAGGCATAAACTTGCTATAAAATTTATGCAAAAGTATAATAATAATAATAATAATAAAGAGGGAGTTCATAAACTTACATTAATATTATCTGAAAAATCTAAAGTTCAAGACGTAAATAAATACTGGGAAGGTAATTAAAAATTAATTTGTGCAAGTTAATCTGAATTATTTAAATTATACTTAGGAAGCTATACACAATGGAGTTGTAATATATCCTATAAGAATTTATTAAATGTTTATATTACGAAATCCAGTGGATAGTATCAAAAAACATTCTCTCCATAGTCCTGACTTATTACCTAGCAATTACCATATGTTTTATATATTTAATGATGGTCTTTAACACCTTTGGTCTTTGTGGTGCATTCAATGAAACAGCTGATAAATTTTGCTCATGGGCATCTTCTTTCAGGCTTAAGGTTCTTATATGTGCCATGAATCTATGACATGGGACTTGTGGCTTTACATCTGTTCAGAAGGGAGCCATACTTAGAATGTTTTTACATCCTAAAAAAAATCTCATACCACCTTAGGTCTACAAAGTATGGTTACCATTTACCATATACTTGAACTGTTAAAAGAAGAATTGAGAAATCAGCAATTTGACAGTGATGAAGCTGCAAAAGCATTTATGCACAACTGGCTGAAAGCCCAAATCCACTCTTTCGTTGATAATAGAAATAAGAAGCTTCCTATCAACAGGAAAAAAGGGGTTTGTAAATCAAGAAATTATATAGAACAATTATATATATATCACATTTTTATTAATTTGGTTTCAATAAATAAAAAAAATTCTGGTATATGTTTTATTCATCCCAGCATTTTGGGATATATAACACTTGAAATTACCCCCTTTTATTTTGCTTTTGCTGCATGTTAACACTTTCAATTTTATTAGAAGTTGAAAAGTAAGAGGAGGGGGACGAACAAAAGAAATAAAGAACTGCTCAAGTGTGCAATAAGATACGGCTTCCTGAAAATAATCAATTAATATTAACTATGGAGTTTCACCTTAATTATTAGGTTCATTTCTTTTCAAACAACTAAATTCACTTTAGACAATAGCAATAGCAATAGCAATGCAGCCTTTACCAACAAATAGACTATTTTTAGAAATTGTTACTAGCTATGCTGCTGCATCTGTATGCTTTACTTCTAATTATTATAAGAAAAAAGTATGAATTTAAATACCTTAGTGGTAAAAATTTCTTTTAGTGTTTCATACTGACATATTTTTATTAAGATACTGCTGATTCTATAAGAATTGCTGTTGAGGAATAAGATACAACTGTCACTGAATGATGAGAATTTCCTTTCACACAACACTCCCACCTTTATTGTACATAGGTCACACTTTTTGCAACTTACAGGCCTGCCCCCTAATTGCAGGCTCTAGAAATACAAATATTGTGTTTAGTTCAAAGATGGAGCAAGAGTATTCCACTACAGTTCCTGGATATCCTTCTACCCTGGTCTATTTTTTAGTGGAATGACCATCTGCATGGACCAGTTTACTCTTCCACTATTTGGTATCAAAGGATAATTGTCCTGATTCTTCCATCTCTCCCTGATACTAGCTTTTCTTTCCACACTCTTCTCTGCATGTTGTAGTCTAGTCTTCATTCAGGACAACATTTCAAATCTTTGGTGAGTTTCATTGGTTTCATGGTGTTTTCTTCACTGCATGATTAATCCTCACCTGAGGCAGGTAGTCTCTTTTCCAATGTTTCCAAAAACTCTGAAGAGCCTGCCTGGATTGAAATTCTAAGGCAAATTTTTCCCATCACCAGTTCCTCTCCTAATGGGATGGTTGCTGTTTCTTCCCCACTAGGAAGTGAGACAGGGTTAGCGTAACACCAGCATTGTATCTGCAGCATTTGGTTTGCAGTTGAGTGCAGTTTCAATGTTAACAAGATTATATGGATGTCTTCTTCATTCGTCTGTGAATAGCCTAACCTTTTGCAGACAACATTTGATAGAATCAATCATCCTCTCCCAGAATCCTCCCAACCAATGGCATAATGATTTTCCAAAATATGGATAGTGTGTGCAGTTATGTTGTATGCTGGAGTTTACTGACATCTTTTCCAGTTCTATGAGTTCCACATGTGAACAAAACAATGTATGATTTTTTAACATCTCTTCTGTTTGACATAAAGGGGGCCAGCAAAGTCAATGCCAATTGCAGCAAATGGTTATGTAGTTGTACATGGTCAAGTGGTAGAGATCTATGTGAAATGGGAGTTGTGTGTCTGTATCTTCTAACACTTAGAGAATTCAGAATTCTTCACATAGCTCTCCTAACACTATGCATATTCCCAAATTGTGGAGTTTTATGTGTGTCTGTAATCAGCAGTCATATGAAGTGGTGTTGACCATCTAATTTTATTGGGTGCTTCTGCGTGGTGGACAGCTCAGCATTTGGAAATTGGCCTCCTGGTCAAATAACACCTTCATCTAGGAATGAGTTGCATCATACAAGTTTTAATGTATGTTTACGGAATTTGGGAATCCACACAGTGAAACTTTTGTTAATCTTATTTTGATTTAAAGTAAAACACTAAAAATCATGTCGTCACATTAAAACTCTCTTTAAGTTTCACAAACACACTTATAAAAGTAATTTTGGTACATGTTTCGTGAGGTACATTCCTCACATTGTCAACCAAAACGACGACGACGACGACGACGACGACGACGACTGAGGAGCCAATTTCAGCAAAGTATGTATGTTACTATGCTTGCTCTGGTGGTCTGTTAATGAACTTAAACAATAAAATTGTTTAAGTTCATTAACAGACCACCAGAGCAAGCATAGTAACATACATACTTTGCTGAAATTGGCTCCTCAGTCGTCGTTTTGGTTGACAATGTGAGGAATGTACCTCACGAAACATGTACCAAAATTACTTTTATAAGTGTGTTTGTGAAACTTAAAGAGAGTTTTAATGTGACGACATGATTTTTAGTGTTTTACTTTAAATCAAAATAAGTTTTAATGTGTTGGGCAACTGTTCACCTTGTTGTAGTGCTTCTACAACAGTAGTAAATCTTTCTTGTTGCAACATTTTTAATCCAGTACATATGAGCAGATTGCAATTCTGCACTGTCAGTCCTTGGTGGTTGGTAGATTTCTCTTTAAGAGCTAGAATTAATCTCAGAACCCAAGCTATAACTTGTAGTAATCTCCAATATGTACTAAACCTTGAAGCATCCATGATTGGTTCAGTCATGGTAATTACAAGAACTTGTGGCACTTTTCTGAATTCTGGCAATAAGAAATATGCATTCTCAACTTAGGTATTCATTTTTTACATTGAACTCCATTTACTTACATAAAATAAGATGTGCTTCTGGAGAATCCCTCCCATCTTCAACTGCTCACTGAACTGCCATTACTCGAAACAATGGCTAGACACCCGGATGTTCCTGTGGTCTCTGTTGGTTGAAATAGGAAATTGCTGAGTTCATCCATCGGAGGAAATTTGAAGTTCATTAAGTTTTCTATATTTCTCTATTGTTAGCTCCAAAGAACAGATATGTCAAGAATTTATTGGGTTGCACAGTAAAAGACTCCATACCAACAGAACAGATATCAGGAATTTATGAAATAAAATGCGTGGATTGTGAGCAGAGCTACATAGGCAAAACAAAGAGAAATTTGGAAATTCGGAGGAAAGAACATTTTAGGAATATTCGGTTTAAGCAGGTGGATAAATCAGCAGTAGCAGTTCACTTTTGGACCAAAAACCATGAAATAATACTGGAAATTAAACTGCTGAAACATCTTCACAGCCCATTGGAGTTATCCCCTTGGGAAAAAATTTTCATATTGAAAAATAGAGAAAGTATAATGAACTTTGAGTTTCCTCCTGTAGATGAACTCAACAATTTCCTACTTCTACCAATAGAGGCCACTGCAGGAACACCTGGGTGTCTAGCCATTGTTTTGAATAACAGCGATTCAGTGAGCAACTGAAGATGGGAGAGATTCTTCCAAAATGCATCTTATTTTATGTAAGTAAATGGAGTTCAGTGTAAAAAATGAATACCTAAGTTTAGGATATGTTACCACTCCATTGTCAACAGCTTCATAAGTACAAAAGAAATATGCAGTTAATCTAGTAGATAAAACATTTAAAATGTTAAAACACTCTTGTCCATTCACTCCCAAGGAATAAAAGGCAGTGAGTTAACACATTTAAAACATTAAAATACTCATGTCATTTCACTCTCAAAATTTTTAAAATTTAGGACATGTTTTGTGAGGCTCTTGCTCACATCATCAACTGTAAATGACTAATGGATCACACAGATTTGAAAGGTAGGCAACAATGAGGTCTGTTGATGAACTCATACAAAATATTGCCTGCTTCTGGAATATCAAAATTCATGAATTTATGTTCATATTTGCTAATAAAAATACTTTCCCATATGTCGAGTTCTTTGGGATGTGGAACTGCTTTTAATAATCTAATGTCCTTTTCTATTTCATATGTTCATTCCAGAAATGTGCTGCTACGACTGATTTTTCTATCTGTTTATGACAAATATTTCTCCAGTGTTTCTTCAATCAAAAGCCTATATTTCTCTTGGTCTTGCCTATGTCTTTACAATTAATTTGGTATATACCTGATTTTTCTTCTTTAGGTCTGGAATCTGTTTTGTTCAACTTCAACAGTTTGCCAACATTGTAACTGTTTTGAGGTGCTAATGTGATGTTACTGTTTAAATTTTTTTTGACATTTGTTATTAACTTGTGGGTGGCAAGTGAATTTTTTGTAAAATTTTTCTTTTGATAAGATATTCAAGGTGGTAATTTGTTTAATTCTCTTTTGTTTCTGAAATCTTTTAATTTTGTGATCATCTGCTTTTTAAAACCATTAGATATGGCTGTTTCTATTATATGTAGATATTCTTTCTTTCTTATATTCATCTCTTTTGAGTGGCATATTAACTAACCTAAATACCATGTTGTTGCAAGCTACTTTGTGGTTCATGAATGCCAATTCCTCACCAGATCGTGATATCATAACTCTTCCCACCCAATCCTCTGAGACACGTATCCTGAAATATTCAGTTGCTCTGAAGATGGGAGATATTCTCCCAAAACGTGTCTTATTTTTATGTAAGTGGAGTTTAGTGTAAAAAATTAATACCTAAGTTTAGGATATGTTACCACTCCATTGTCAACAGCTTCGTAAGTACAATATTTAGCTTTTTCCTTGTTAGTAAATAGGCAATCTGCATCACTGTTCCAATCTACACCAGTACACCTGTTACTGATTTGTCTTCCAGCTCCTTCCATGCAGCATATTCTTTTCAGTGTTTTGGAGTTGGTCACTCACTTGGATAGAGGGAATTTGACTGTAGCAGGAGAATGGTGAATTCCTGATATATAATGATCATTTCAAAGTGATCCTCTGTACTTGTATGAATGTAGATTTATCTATGTGTGATTTAATTTTATGTCATCTAAACACTTTTAATGCCTCACTTACTTATCTATGTGTGTTGGCACAATTGGATCCTTGTTTCAATCAATGATGCCAATTGCCTTATGGTGAGCTGACAAAAGGAATGGGTTAGATGTAAGCCCAAACAGTAAACGTTTGACATGATAAGAAATCACATTGGCTGATGCACAACTCCCATCCTCTCCTTGCTTGATATGATATCATAAAATTTAGTGAGGTCTCTATTGTCCTCATTAAGGATTAATTGAGAAATGCTTGATAAGTATCACTTTGAAACGTTTTTTTAAATCTTAGCAATGTCCTAAGAACTTCAGGTAACAGGTTAGGACTCATATCTAGCACATCATTTAGTGATGGAGAGTCTACTTCATGCAATGATGTGTTGAAGACAATTCTGTATTTTATGCTCCTTGTCTAATTTTTTCTCACAAGGTAGTGTGGTAAGTAACACATATCTCCAGAAGTATCCTTTTCAGGGGAAACTTCTACTTGATCCCTATGTAAGTATTCCAATATGTGGTTATAGTAAATGGACCTTAGATCCTCACTTCTCTTCACTTTATTCTCTAAGGAAGAGAGCCATCTTTCTGTGATAATAAGGTTGTTAGGAAAAAGAACCCTCTTCTTTGGTGGTGGTGAAACAACCAATCTCTCATCTCCTATGTAGCATAAATTGTGGAATTCCTAAAGAATGGTGTAATCCTTCGTTGACAACATGTGCTTCTGATGTTCATTAATGCCAATCATTTCAAGCTCCAAAAATTTATGCACACTTTTATCAGACATCTTATTCATGACATGTGAATTATAGTAAATTGTTATTTGACTGACAGTAGTGCCAGATCTAGTACTATTGATTACATGCCTGAATATTGTAGGTAATACAACAACAGGAGCCATTCTCATTGGCTGTTTCATTGTTATAATTTTTCAAAAGTAATGTGGGACAATGAAAACTTCGATTGGAAGATCTCACGACTCAACCTGTGGATTTGCTAATTTGATTTTCTTGAGGGAAGGCAGAACAATTATATCATGTAGTGAGGTGGGTTATGGCAGGCATGTAGGCGTTGTGACTTTCGAACACTATAATCATGACATGAGCTTTCATTGAAAATCCTACCATCTGGAATGGAACGTTCCTTCTAGAGAATGAAGTCCTGAAGAAAATCAAAAGCAGTTATCTCTAAAATCTTGCTGCCATTAATGAACTCCAGTGAGTCTAACAGTGAATTATGGGTGAAGCTAGACTGACTACCAGCATCCAAAATACATTGCGTCAGCTTCCATCTTCACGTTGGATTCTTGATCTACAAGCGAATAGTCTGCAGATAAGTGACGCGTGAATTGGCTGCTCCAATTTGGCTACAGAATTAGGTATAGAGACATTATTGCATATCGTAAAGTGGTGTTGACCTTTGCACTGGTTGCAAAATGCATCTCTCTGTTTAAAGCACTGGTCTTTATTGTGGTCTTGTCTAAGGTACAAGAAGTATTTTTTTGCTGCCTTCCGTTTCTCAATCCTAGGTTTTGGATCTTGTACTCGTTAACAGTCTTGGCCTCATAGCCTTTAATTTTACAATATATGCAAAATGGTTTAGGAGTATGTGTGACCTTTTCTTTATCTTTGTTAAAGTTAAAATTTAAGTATAGTGCAGCTGCCATCAGCAAATAACTAGTTAGAATGACCTCTACCCATCTTTTCTGAGTCGTTAGGGCTCCATGGATCTCTTCATCAAGGAATTCCATGAAATGCAAGATTTCTTTCCACTATGTTCTGTCCCTTGGCATGAATGAGCCAGTGACGACAAAAATACTTCTGGGAATCCCCTTAACAGCTTAAATGCATGTATTCAACCATATGCATCTGTGTTTTCACCTAGTGCAATCAATGCCTGTACCTGGTGATACTCTTTATGTGGTGTTTATTGATTTGGAATGATCTGAGGTACCAGCTTCCAACTATTATAAAAATCTAAATGAATTTGGACAATCCTATTTTTATCCCCAAATTTTGAAAGAAGAACTTTATTTGTCTGTTTCTATATATCTACTGTTACAGGAATCCCATCGACAAGACACTTAGGTTCACCATCTAGATATCCTCAAAGAAATACATACTTGTTTACATTTGAAACAGCTGGGTTTTTGTCCATCTATCGATGACTGAAATTGCTCCCAGAATTGATGCTATTCTTCTGTGTGTCTGAAAATGAATGCAATTTAATAGTTGGAGCCTGTTTTTAAAGATAAATGTAAGCCATACAGTTTCAGTTGGCGTTGTGTTAGTGACGATCATGCTGCTTTTGGTATGCCTACGTTCTATGAGATTTTTTGCATCACAAATGGCTCATCTGCAAATGCCTATATATTCTTCACAAATCTGTACATCTGCATTATATTCTATGTCAAGCAGATCTTTGAATGAAGTCGTCTAAAAGAGATATATTATTTAATGTATCTTACAGGTAGTCGAGAAAATGCTCCATTTCAGATCTTGATGTAGACCTGTCAAAGGTGTTAAGCTGATTCTGAAATGAATGGCATTCAAGCACATTGGGTAGAGGCACTTGCGTTTCAATTTTAAAAGGTGCTTTGCTTTTTCAGTGGTGGAAGCTGAATGGTTCTAATGAATGAATAGTGTTTAATGCCTGTTTTTGCTACAGAGGCACCACAGGTGATGGACACTAGTTATACATGAAAATGAAATGATATATTGGGAAAGGATTTATTTTTAAGGAAGGAAACGTTCCAGGCCTAAGTTTAGTGTACCTACCCGGCATTTGCCATTTATGAGGACTGAGAAAATCCTGGAAAAAACCTCAGTCAGGAAGGACAGTCCTGGCGGGATTTGAACCCCAGACCTTCCGCTCACGAGTCCGTGATTTAACAATTTTACCAACCCGTGGCTGTCCGAACAGTTGTTCCTAACAGATGACTATGTGATGCTCTTCCATGTTGTGTGATTCTGTGACTTGTAGATGGCGACAGCTGGGTTGAATTGCTCTATTCCACTATAGTTCCTTGACAATTGCTGTTCAAATACTAGTTACTGTTGCTCAAATATTTTAAGTTAAATGCACCCATCACAGCACTTAAAAGTCTCTGTTTAAGACAGTGAGAACTGCAAAGACTTAATAATATTCTTACCCAATATCCTGCAAGCATTTCAGTTCCCTTTCAGTGCGAGAAGGCAGTGATGTGGGAATAAGATGTTTGATGGCATACTGGCGAGCATGAGGATGTCTGCAGTTTTTCAGAGTTCCCAGAAATACTGAGCTGAATGTGCCTTCACCAATCTTCCGATGAACATCAAACTGCTCAGCCAGTGCTGGAAGTTTTTCCAACAGATAATGGATTTGACTGTGATCCCCTGAAAGAAAATATAGTTGATAGTTACAGGATGCAGCATTAAAAAATTAGTAGTTTTTAACTAGAAGCAAATGTGCTTGCATGCAACAATATTAGTAATTTGTAACTTTCTTTGTCATAACTGTACCTATGACTAGAGTGACAGATCACTATCTGGTTCAATAAACTTAATTAAAAATTTGCTTTGTTACAACGGTTGACTTTTATATAGCTAGAAATTTGCTAGTGTCAATAAAACAAATTTTGTCCTCTTGGTAAAATGTGAATTTAGGTACTGGCTGCAAACAGGCAATAGAAAATGGTGATGCCTTAAAAATGCAGTTTTGTAATATAGAGAAGGAATATATAGTACATATCCATATAATTTCTGAGACAGAATGCAGTAATATTTTTATTCCACAGCTCCAAGATATTAACCTCCTTCCACTGTCTCTACCCACCCGCCTTTTGTGTGCATTGTTGATAAGCCCCTCCCACGGCTCCTTCTGCTACCATTAAGAAATGAAAAGGAAAGCTGTTATAGTACCATCTCTGCAGAAACAGTACCATCTAAACTCTGTCTCAATGTACTTTGATCCTGAAGTAAACAAAGACGAGGGTCAACTATAATCTCAACTGTATATGATTGGACACCATCCATTACATCTCTGTGCATATTGTATGCATCTGAGAAATATGCCATCCTTTTAATTAAATGCTATGTTATTGAATGCTTTAATTTAAATAAACATAAGGTTATTAATTTTATTATAGATGTCGTCAGTAATCAATCCCTTTTTAAACATTGATTATACTGATTCCACTGAAAGTAAATACAATTGGCTAATGCTCCTGTACAGCTCAGGACATAAAATTCATGAATGTGTTTATACATGCTAGGATTCCTATACAGCTCCTCATTTGTGGTGAAATTGCTGTAGTTATAAAATATCTTGCTTATTCCAGTTCTTTCAGATAACAGATCACTTGAAAAGTAGAAAATGGATTAGCATATTTTTGCAACAAAATACTCTGTAAACATTGTGCCTCCTGTGACTCCTCCTAAACCCAAGTTCGCGGGTTCAAACCCGGCCAGGACCGATGGATTTTTTTTGGGCATAAAAATCCTAAGTATGGCTTCCTTTGGAAGGGAAGTAAAGCCATGGGTCCCGTGTTGTACATTTATGGCACGAAAAAGAACCTCAAGCCCGAAAGAGAGGCCTCTGAGCAAAATTTGTCGGCCGTTTCACGCCCTGAGTTGAATGGGATGCTGATGACCTGAGCTGTTAAAGAGCGTCCATAAATAAATCATTCAAAAAAAAAAAAATTCCTGTGACTCCAGGGATAAGAAATGAAACTTCAAGTTCACTATTGCCAATCAGTGGTTTGTTGACATGTGTTCTGGAGCCAGAACCCATTCAGTGAGTCTTTTCTCTCCCTTCACTCTTGGTGACAAATTAGAGAAGCAGGTTGGAACACAACTCAACTTGCACTACAGTAATGTATAGAAATCTTATACCAATGATATGTACATTGGATTTCATTTATATAACTAATTATGTTGCCCATTTTATCATAACTGAGCAGGAAAATGTTACAAAGTGAAAGTAAGGAAATTATCATTAATATTATTTAAATTGACTTACATTGGTATAGGCAATGGAGTGGTAATATATCCTATTAGAATTTATTAAATATATTCACACTAACTCTACTTATATAACATTAGGACATGTTTCAGGGGCAATTGCTCCCATCATTAGCTGTTGGCCTCTACTCATACCAGATGTGGTGGTTGAATCCCAAGAAGCTTCTTGCAGTCTCTGATGGTTTGAATAGGAACTTGCCGAGTTCATCAGTGGTAGAACATCAAAATTCATTAAATTTTACCAATTTTTCAGGATGAAAATTTTTTCCTAGTAGATAGCTCTATTAGGTTGTAAAGTTCTTTTAGCTGCTTAGACTCTGGTTTAATTTCATGATTTTGAGAGCAGCTTCTGCTGATTTATCAAATTGTTTAAACAAATATTTCTAAAGCGTTCCTTTCTATGAATTTCTAAATTTGTCTTCTTTGTTTTAACAATGTGTTTTTTGATTACAAACTGTACATTTAATTCCTGATTTCTGTTCTATTGGTATGGTATATTTTACTGTTAAACGTAGTAAATTTCTGATATATTTGTTCTTGGAACTAACTTTATGCCATGTTCTTTGAATATCCTATTGAATTTTTTGTGGTAACCTTTTGTGAGAAACTTTTAAATTTGTATCTTCCCTTGATGTTCTTCAGCATGGAAAACTCTCTTACAGATTTTTGTCTTTTAAATTTATTGATAATTATTGATCAATTGATCAATGATCATTTCTGTATTAATTATCTGTTGATATTCAGTTTTGTACTCTGTTTCTGACCACCACAGGTGGGCGAGGTCATTAAGGTGTGGATTTGTGAGTAAGAGATCTGGGGTTCGAATCCCACCAGGACCATTCTCCCTGACAGGTTTTTTCCATGTTTTCCTCAGTCCTCATAAATGGCAAATGCCGGGAAGGCACCCTAGGTTTAGGCCTGGAAAGTTTCTTCTTTAAAAAAAAATCCTTTCTCAAGTACCATTTCATCTTATGTATCATTGGTGTCTACCGTCCGTGGTGCCTCAGCAGTAAAAATTGAGTTAAACACTATTTAAAAACAAACCCTCTATTTCTGTGAGAGGGATGTTAATTATTCTATGTGCCAAGCTATATAACACCACATATTTGTGTGGGAATGGGTTATGACTGTTGTTTTTTATGTGACTGTCTGTGTGTGTCTCTTTTCTATGGATTCTAAAGTTCAGTTTGTCTGCATTTTTTTTTATAATTTTTAAATCTAGGAATGGGAGCCACCCATTTTTCTTCTTTTACAGGGTAAATTGTATAGATTTATGTTGTAAATTTAGGAGCTTCAGAACATCTATTGAATATTTTTTTGGTAATACTGCAAATATGTTGTCCACAAACCTATAACATGTCTTGAAAATTAATTGGAAGGCTTTAGTAATAAGTATTTCAAAGGAGCTCATGAATAAATCTGCTAGAACCGAGACAGGAAGTTTCCCATTGCTAGATCAGAAACTTGGTAAAATTTCTTGTTAAAACTGAAGAAATGTTAACATTTTAAAAAAATTGAGTCGAAATTGTAACATACACACCAATAAAATTCAATAAAATGGAAGACTAGTTTCGGGAGCCATCGCTCCTATCATCAGTTCCTGGTCGGCTGCCGGTCTCGTTGTTTGTGGTAGGTCGATTCATCTCTGGTGGAGGTTTAATGAACTTTTGTATTAGTACATCACTTGGCGGGATTTCGAAATTAAAAACTTTCTCTTTATTCTTCCAAATATAGATGTTTTCCCAGACTGCAAGTTCAGTTTTTCCTTTAATATTTTTAAGTAATTTGGGGTTTTTATTAATGTTATGTTGTTCTTTCCAAAAGTGCCAAGCTACCGCCGATTTTTCTTCTTGTTTTTGGTTTATATTCCAAATGTGTTCTTTAGCTCTTGTTTTTATGCTTCTTTTGGTCTTTCCAACATAAATTTTTTCACAATCATTACAGTTCATCTGATATATTCCTGATATATCTTCTTCTTGTAGGTTATCTTCTTTTTGTCTTGAGTTAAGGATATTTTTAATGGAATAACTATTTTTTTGGAGCCAAAATAATGTTGTATCTTTTAAAAATCTTTTGAAATTTATGAAAGGCTGATGGGTGGTATGTGAATTTTTTGTATGTTCTGTTTTTCTCTTTGATGGGAGTAAGTGTAGTGGTGTCTCTAATTTTCTTGTGCACAACTTGTTGTTGAAAAAAATTTTCTGAATGCATATGTATTAAGTCTTCTATTTCTTCTGTTTGTAAATTTAAGGAAGTTAGACATTTCCTTAACATTCATGTAACATTTTCTAATGGGATATTGGGGAATATTTACATCAAAAGATACTACCACGTCTTCTGCTGCAATTCTATTTTGAAGTTTTTAAACTAAATCAAATGAACTGTTGATGCTCAAGGTTTGAATTTTTTTTAAAAGAATTGAATTTGTCATTTAATATTTTTGCTATTTTGTATGTGGATGAATTAATACTGTTAATTATTGGTATCATGCTTAATCATTTTTATGGATTTAAGGAAGCGTATAAAGTGAAGACAGTACTAGATTATATAACAAATTATTTATGAGAAAGTCATTCAAATTTCACTAATTTTGTTCCACTTACTTGGACATGTTTCAAAGGCAAATTTCCTTCATCATCAGCACTGGAAATGAAGGAAATTTGCCTTTGAAACATGCCCAAGTAAGTGGAACAAAACTAGTGAAATTTTTGAGTGACTTCCTCATAAATAATTTGTTAATAATACTATATTTCACTGTGAAAATCCAAGCTATTCAAATTTATGTACTGGATTGCTTTGTGAACCTGTTTTTCAGTGGTAGAAAATATTTTAACTTCCTTTGTGCTTTGGTTAAATTTTTATTGCAAAGACTGAGAAGATTCTTTTTGATTGCTTTGTAGCCTTTGCCTTTTAACAAAATATATACTCTGTTTATGTAATCATTTATTGGAAAAATGAAGAGAAATTGAGAAATTCACAGAAAGGAACAATTTAGGAATATTTGTTTTAAACAAAGTAATAAATCAGCAGTGATGTTCCTCATACTAATAAACTCAGCAAGGTCCTATCTGAGCATCACATATAGCCCAAAGCATGGAAACACCTTGGGATCTAGCCACCACATTAAATACAAGTAGTAGGTCAACAGCTAATGATGGGAGCGATTGCCCCTGAATAATGTCCTAATGTTGTGAGTGGAATTAGTGTGAACATATTGAATAAATTCTAATAAGACATATCATTAATATGTTTAACTATTTGAAACAGGAGGCAGAGAAAGGGAAATAATTATATTTGCTCGAATTTAATGAAAGTGAAGAAAGTTAAATATTATATTTTAGATTAGAGAAGTTTATTGTGTCTACAGGCTTCTGGTTGAGAAAGTTTGACCAAACTTTAAAAAACTGTCAAATCAGAGAAACATTCTTTCCATAAGAAATAATATTGCATCTGGCCCATCATCACAAGTTTGTAGTAGCCAGTCAGAAAGCTGGATGTGAACCAAGATTCTAGAATCTTTGCTAAAAACTTTTTGCTGGGCAAAATAGCATCTTAATTCAAATCTTGTATAAAGGAGTTTTCAAATCTTCAGAGACAGTTTTGTCAACACTTTGTCACTTTATCAAGTTTTGCTCAGTGTATCAACTTTTGTTCCAATAAGTATGCATCATTTTAAGTCTCGACTTCAATGCTGATGGACAATGTTATTCTGAATTCTAATTTCAAAGCTAGCATATTGTGTTAAAATGTTTATATCAAAGTTTATAAGCAGTATAAATTCCTAATTAAAATTTCAAAGATGATGCAATGGATGTGTGTTATAATCATGAGTCATATGCCAATAGGGATTATTAATAATTACAGTTGCTCCTGTGAAGTAGACTTGGGTCTATTTTTATTCCTACTGTAAAGATTTCAAATGGTCAACACGTTGCTCAGCTCATCATAGCTATTTGATCAGCAGTATCAGGCCTGTTAAACTCAGTGTGTAATACTCAAATTCCCAACTCTTACAACAAATGGCACACCATTCAATAGCATTGAAATGTTTCATAATAAATTGTGAACTATGCCTAAGTCTTGACACATGCTCATTCAATGCAACAAATCTCATTCCTTCCCTTTGACCTAATGCTATTTAAGCAGTTAAATATATCCTGAGAAACCTATTCCTCTCCATTTAGAATGAGAGCTGTAGGTGAACATTGAACTTCAGAAGCCGAGGCATCACAACAAGATCATCACCAAGATGTCAATTACATTATATCTCACCTTCATTAATTGATGACACCAGAGTGGGGCCATATGATTGAACCAATCTACACTCCCAACACACTATAAGCCTCAAATTTGGTACCAACATAGGGCTATTAAACAACAATCGTCATTAATCAATTAATTAACACTCCTCCCCTCATTGCCACATATTGATATTGCTCCAGTACATATCAGATAAACTTTATGATGATAAAAGCTTCATCTGGTTAACAGTAAAGATCAAACCCAGAATTGTATGAACATGCAGCTAGTGGTAAAGACAGAAGAGTAACTGTTGAACATCTAGTCTCCATGTTCAGGAGGCTGGAAGATGAATGCTGCCAGAAAGCACTGATAAACAACTTTATCTAATTAATTGATATCATTGTATGATGTCAATTAATATGATTAGCTTCACTATGCAAGTTCCAATTTACATTTAAGTAAAAACTTTATCTAAGTTTTCATTAATTTGAAATATCCAGAAATAATCAGTATTCTTTAGAGCAGATAAGCAACCACAGCCTCCAGTATGTGTAAACACAATCAGGAGATTCCCTTAATAAGTGGAGATGGTATTAAACTGTTTTAATAAAATAAAATTATTAAATTATTACTGTTAAACACATGCTTTTTCATCTCCAACAAACATTAGATGCTGCTGTGGCTAGTACAATGTTGTCATTCATTCTGCATAGGAAAATGGTGCTTTTTCATGTAAAAACAGCAATTAAAAGACATGTCATTATGCCGAGCATTTTTAAAATGGAAAAACATTATGCATGCTCCATATTTGTCTAATATAGTACTGTATCTTATTAGAAAATATAAGTAATGGATTTTTAATATCCACCACAGTAATCATATCTTCGATTACTTCAAATATCTTTATGACTTCATTTAAAGGGCAGGCAAATACTCCACTCTCTCTGACAAATATCAAATAACAATACCTTCACACCAACGTATCTTACATCTTATTTTACACTTCTGACTTCCCAGCACAGTCATGGACTTATGACATATGATCACAACATAATTTTGCTCTATCAATAGCAATCATCAACATCTCTGTACTCAACCTCTCAGTAGCCAGTGCTGTCTTGGAATTTACTGGTGCAAGATATTAGGCATAGCTGAAGTTTAACTACTTTAAAATCTATGCAAGATATTAGGCATAGCTGAAGCATAACTACTTTAAAATCTATGCAAGATATTAGGCATAGCTGAAGTTTAACTACCTTAAAATCTATGCAAGATATTAGGCATAGCTGAAGTTTAACTACTTTAAAATCTATGCAAGATATTAGGCATAGCTGAAGTTTAACTACTTTAAAACCTATGCAAGATATTAGGCATAGCCGAAGTTTAACTACTTTAAAACCTATGCAAGATATTAGGCATAGCTGAAGTTTAACTACTTTAAAACCTATGCAAGATATTAGGCATAGCTGAAGTTTAACTACCTTAAAATCTATGCAAGATATTAGGCATAGCTGAAGTTTAACTACTTTAAAATCTATGCAAGATATTAGGCATAGCGGAAGTTTAACTACTTTAAAATCTATGCAAGATATTAGGCATAGCGGAAGTTTAACTACTTTAAAATCTATGCAAGATATTAGGCATAGCTGAAGTTTAACTACTTTAAAATCTATGCAAGATATTAGGCATAGCTGAAGTTTAACTACTTTAAAACCTATGCAAGATATTAGGCATAGCGGAAGTTTAACTACTTTAAAATCTATGCAAGATATTAGGCATAGCTGAAGTTTAACTACTTTAAAATCTATGCAAGATATTAGGCATAGCGGAAGTTTAACTACTTTAAAATCTATGCAAGATATTAGGCATAGCTGAAGTTTAACTACTTTAAAATCTATGCAAGATATTAGGCATAGCTGAAGTTTAACTACCTTAAAATCTATGCAAGATATTAGGCATAGCTGAAGTTTAACTACTTTAAAATCTATGCAAGATATTAGGCATAGGTGAAGTTTAACTACCTTAAAATCTATGCAAGATATTAGGCATAGCCGAAGTTTAACTACCTTAAAATCTATGCAAGATATTAGGCATAGCCGAAGTTTAACTACTTTAAAACCTATGCAAGATATTAGGCATAGCTGAAGTTTAACTACTTTAAAATCGATGTTATTTAGACATTTAATTAGTAAGCAGAACCGGACACTCAGTGTAATTTTGTTCATGTTAATTATTATTTCCTATCCTTTTTTAAAATGTTAACCATGCCAGCGCCTGTCATTTCAAGTAATATTATATATTTCTGGTTTATATTATATTTGTTTTGCTCTTACTGTATATATTTAGATTATTTTTACATAGTATATTTGTTTTCTTTGTCTGCATTTCTGATCAACTAATGTTACTCAGTGTTGTCTTTATTACCTCTATTATATATATACAATTAAATGTTTGTTTTTTATGTATATACTTATATATATTTATTTATTTTATGTATTTGTTATTTAAACTTGGTTGAGTGTAAAAGAGGGTTTTATTGCCTTAACTCTGCCAGTAAAAATAACCATCATTATTAAATATGTAAAATTCTACCTGCCCATATTTCAAATTTACTCCACATGAACCCTCATAATTGCATGCATGTATTATGTAACAAAAGATTAAACTGTCCTTATAGCAGTAAATTATAAACTTTGCTTCATAAACCTTTGACCAGAGTACAAAAAAAAAAATATATATTGTAGAATGAATAACTCAAGATAGAATTCACCATAAAGCTTTACCAAATAATATGGAAAAGCCCTTTATCATATTGAAATAGCAAAGGACCATGACAGTTGCTTTTTTTCAATTATAATATTCGCATATTCATTTTCCTCATTTTTGAAATTTAATATGACTTCCAAGAAAGCAGTACACATTAATTAAAATTTATTCACATATTTTCTTTGCTTTATAGTGTTTTAATCTTAATATCCTTTCTTTCTATAATCTTCTTGAACATTAATAAGCATTTGATGTGCAATGAAACACATCAGTTATTAAACTCATCATTAGTGCACACACGCTGACATTGTCATCACCTTCTTCACCTTTTGTACCTTTATAGTTTCAAAAACATTTTATGTAAGTGCTATTCAAATTTCTGGAGATTTCTTATATTATATATATATATGTAACTGAGGCACTGTACATTTAACCCCCTTCTGTGATTAGCAGCTTTGTGCCACAGTTTACAGTAAACTTAAAATCCCATTCGATTAACTTGCTCTATAAGAAACCTGCATAACCTCACTTGAATAAGTAAACATTCATTGGTAATTATGCATTTAAGTTAATTATGGACAGAGAAAATTATACTTCCAAAGATAAATAATGTATAAAGAATGAGAACATATAAGAACTTTCTGTGAGTCAAAGCTGGTTTTTTAGAAAATTAAGTAGAAAATCCTGTTTTGATGAAGGAACATGGAGATCTTACTTATCTGCCATGTCAATGACACCTCCCAGCCTCCTCTCATTCTCTGTGGTTAATGTATCACTTACATACCACTTAGCTCCTCTCATAAATGGGTCCATCAGTATGTTCAACACAAACAAATTGAAGTTGGAATATTTGCACTATGCTAAGTTAATTGTATTAGATATTTGTGGAATAATTGCATTTATATTTTGCACAAGGGCGATTCGCACCTAAAATAACATAATGCAGCAATATAACATTAATAGAACATGATCAGTAATATTATGGCAACAATTTATGTCTCTACCACGATTTCACTTGTTCTGAAAAATGCTGGGAAGGCGATATCATTTGGACAACTGCGGCAAAGCTTCAACAAGATGCAATTTTCAAATTGTAATTGTAAACTTCTGATAAATTAGTCAGTTAATGCAGTAGTGTCACCTAATACCGACCTCCTAATGTATGCAATTTCCATTTTTAGGATAGAGCATCGGCATGATCCATCAAATTTTTTAAGATTGGAAATACAAGAGAGATTTTTTTTTAAACGTTTTTACTACTGAGGCACCACAGACAGTGGAAACACTAATGATATATGAGATGAAATGATAAATTGGGAAAGGATATTTTTATGGAAGGAAATGTTCCAGGCCTAGTAGGTTTAGGGTACCTTTCCATTATTTGCCATTTATAACTGAGGAAAACCTGGAAAAAACCTGCAGGGAGGGAGGTCCTGGTGGAAATCAAATCCCAGACCTCCTTTCATGAGTCCACATCTTAACAACCTCAGCCACCCGTGGCAGTGAAAGAGAACATATAACAAACTTTCTTCATAAACACAGAATACTAAAATAGACACATAACATGCAGAAAGTTATAGTGATAAGCATGTTCTGTAATGTATAATTCATCCAAAAACTGATATCCATAATAAAAAAAGAAAGTAGTTTGTGTTGGCTAGTTTTGGCAAGAAAAGGGAGATTTGTGAATCAGATCTGTTTAGGTTAAGTTGACTTGTGGCACATGGTAATAGTTTTCTTGTTTCTGAAGCAACCAAGAAAATATTTTATAGAAATGCAATTATCTGTCTGTACATATTGCTGTGGATTGGTTCAGTTTTTGCCAGGAAGTGTTCCATTTTTTATATCAACAGTGACAGGATGAAGGTGGTGCTGAACAAATTGTAGTGGTGGACAAGAAAAAACTGGAAAAAAGAAAGTATAACCACAGACCAGTGTAATAGTAATATAATACGTTTTATTACCTACATAAATAAATTGTTGCCATAATATTACTGATCATGTTCTCTTAATGCTATATTGCTACATTATGTTATTTTAGATATATAATGTGAACAGTTTTATATCTGTGGTTCCAAGATTAGTCGAGTTGATATGTTTGTGAGCTATTTTATGTTCTATTTAACTAATCATATTTAACATGAAGCATTTAGGAATGCACTGAGAGCTAAGGGCACCATTACCATCATATTTATGTGCAAATATAGGTCTAAGCAAGAGGAGCAAGAAGAAGAAAATGTGCACATGCGCAATAACAGTGCCGGCAGTTAATTTCTAAACACATCAGCAGTAAAGATATATATGTTCTGGATAGTACCTTGAATGTGAGTTTTGCAAATGTACAGTGATAAATAACATCAAGGGAGCCCCTGTAATGCAAAAGTAGTAAAAAGGGCATTTAACACAGTTAAAAAAATCAGGGGATTGGAGAAAATTTGTCATTGTAACTGAAATGATGATTGGGTAAATATGAGATTAAGTTCATTATGGCTGAAATTATATAATATTTTATATATGAGAACTAGTGAGGCAGAAGTACAAATATATAATTTATTTATTTTTGTCTGTCAAAAATATTACCAAGCAATTAATACTTAAATGTAAAACATAAAATAGCTCACAAACATATCAACTCAACTAATCTTGGAAACACAGATATAAAACTGTTCACATTGTACTGTAATAATGTCTACATTCATTTTCCTGTTATTTTAGGTATATTAGTAAGTTTAAACATGTTCTGCATATCTATAGGGAAGTTTGAGTACTAAACGTTAAGTGCTGTATAAAGGCTTCTCTATGCCATCTACATTAGCACCCAGTGCTGCAAAATGGTGATATTAACAACAAATTTCTATACTAAGTGCAACTATATGTACATTACTCACTATCAAGTGTAATGCTTGTGGTGATTTCTCTGTTGATTGGTGTTTGAGATTCCTCAAGAACTTCATTTTCAAAGGCGAGATTGTTGCGACGTTCACATCCATTTTCCGTAGCAAGGAATTTGGATTTCGTCAACTCAGAGACGGATTCTGCCTTTGAAACATATTCTGAATGTGATATAGTAGCAACCACGTCCATCGTATCTCATCATTTGAGCCTACAAAAAGAGCACAATACTCTGCAGGTAATTTTTAAGAGGTTAGTAAAATAACACGTGGCATGCTGTTGGAAAGCACTTAACGAATATCAACACCTTTAAATTACATACGGCTTAGGAACCTTCCTTGTAACTATATACACTTAAAGTGCACAAAACATACTAATATAACATGCCAAACCTGATTTTACGAGGCCCGGTTCCACATTTGCTACGGCTTTGTTTACACATTATAAATTGACCCGCGCAGAAGCAGGAACTTCCGTTTTTGCTTTCAAAGTGAATCACAATTGAATTCTACTTCCTGTGCGGGAAAATATGACGAATGAATATAAAGAAATACCAGGAAAAATGTTTAAGCATTTAGGCCATGCTTATTGTAGCAAGTTGTTAGTAATCTGAGGGTCATGGGTTTAGATCCTACATTGAACATATATGTGGACTTTAATGTGTTGTTTATTTTCTATATGCTCTTTTGTGTTTTTTTTAAGGCATTGGCTGCATAAAGTGACCATATTACCATGAATTTATCATTTTGTCCATATCTATGTGTGGTTCAATGATTCATAAAGGGTCTTGTACAGCTCATAGGTCAAATCAAGGCAGTTAATGATAATATTGCTATGAAGAGAAACATTTCTGAGTTAATTAAAATGTAAATTGGAGCTTGCACAGTGAAGCTATTTCATATAATTGATATCCTTGCATGATTTAGTTGAACTACACACTTCTCATGCTTCACTTACTTGTCATAATGTATAAAACCAGTTTCGAGAACATTTAGTTCTCATCATCAGCCAGGCTAAAATCCAACTGTCAGATCATTCGTTGAGATGTGGGAATGTGTATTCTGCTCTGATGGCAGTGTGATAAACTTGTAGTTTATGTTTCATGTCTGACAATGTCAAAGTTTATTAGACTGTCTTTGTATTTGTAGATGTAGATTTTCTCCTAGGTAGCTAGTTCCGTAGGTTCTTGTACTGATTTTAATAATTTTGCTTTATTCATTTTGTCATGATTTTGCATCAAAAAATGATATGCTACTGCTGATTTCTCAGTTTGCTTGTACTTTATGTTCCTGAAATGTTCCTTTAATCATGTGCCTATGTTTCTCTTTGTTTTTCCAATGTAGATTTTTTATATTCTGCACAGTTTATTTACATAATAATATAGGACGATTGCTAGAGGCCATTAGGGATGCCGATATTTATAATTTTTTCCTAGTTTTCTAATAAAAGAGCTTCCAAATTATTTTTTATTTGTTTGTTGCTATCAAGTTGGCTCCATTTCAGTAGATGTTCTTTGTTTAGGATGGTATTCATGTCCTTATACAATGGACAGTAGCTGTCCTCAATTCATTTCATCCTGAAGAGATGTTCTGACAGGCAATGATGCTCAACAATTAAGTTTAATTAGACAACTCCAATTTTGGTTTCAATAAAAGTTGTGTGAAAATCTTTCTTATAGTTTTTAAGTTTGTAATCTTTTTATGAGTTTCAATCTAGAATAAGTTTCAGTTCAAAAGTTAGTTTTAATGTTATGGTGACTCTTTTTTTGCTAAAGTATCAATAATCTCATCCCCCTTTAATTCAGCATGACTTGGGAGCCATTATAAAACTTTTTTTATATTTCTGATCTGCATTATATGATATCATTTTCTTGTGCACATTGGTGAGTAACTGTAATTCATTATATTTCCTTGTACTGCTTTAGAGTCAATTAAGATACAGTTCTCTTATTTATGTTAGGTCTATACAGTAGATTTTCTAATGCTGTTTAATGAAAAATATTTTGCCATCAAAAAAATTGTTAATGTACATTCCAAAGGTTTATATTGACAGAATTTCCCACAGTTTGCACCAAAGCCTACTTTTTTTTTTTTTTTTTTTGGTAGAAGTGTTACTAAAGTTGTATGTTACGATATTGTGTACATTACTACCACCACAATACTATTGAACATTTTCAGATCTTACAGAATATTTACTGTTGTCTAACTGTACATAAATTAAGTAATATAAATATCAAAACATAAGTTCCATAATACTTGTAAATCTAGTGATGTTCATCAAGTGCATAAAACAGAAGGTACATAGAATAATTTATTGCAAGAAGTATCTTGAAAGAAACCTACTAAATTTTGCTAAACATTCTATAATAATAAACAAATAGCCAGATGGAAAATATTTCAAATTAAATTGAATAATATGCTAATATACTATAAAAAATAATATTATATATAGGATAATTGTAGGAAATACAGAGGGTGCCAAAAATGTATACACACTTCAAGCAAAGAAAAAACTGGGTTAACATAACAAAACTACATTCACACAAACAGAAAATGATGATCACTAATTATCTTAGACTTTTACAGTTACAACAGTTGCTCTAAATGCCCACCTTTGGCATCAGTATACTTCTGAGTACGATAAACTACTTATTAAGTAACATTTGCAAAAAAGTCCTAGCAATCGCAGCATGTGCCATTTAAATTTCTTCCCAAAGTGCTGCCAGTATAGCTGGTTTTCTATGGTATATGGTATATGGTCTCAAATTTGTTTTGAATGCATGCAATTGTTACTTGAGTTGGTGGTTCTGTTCTGTACTCATGTCTCCATTGCCATTGAACTTCAACAACATTTAGGTATTCCAATACTACTTCAAAATTGCTTTCAGCTGTTCAAAAGATAATCTTGGCTCCATTTTGTTGTAGCAATGCTGGCATAATGTAATGTGCGTCACATCTGTTTACAGAATATCATACAATATATCTATGCTTCATTTGTTCATTGTTAATTTACCTGTCTTGTAGCAATGCTATCATTGGTCCAACTTTGAAATATGTTAAATAGATATCTACTGTGAAAGTGTGTATACATTTTTTGGCACCCTCAGTATTTTGATAGAAGTTTGCCAAATGTTGGAAAAAATATTCTTAATAAATACCATCTAGCTTGAAAAAATGATTAGAATTACATTTCAAATTCAGTTGAATAAATGTCTTATTTACAGGCTAGATCTATTTAATTTAACTATTTAATTGTTTTTATATTCATGTAAATTATCTCATAATCACTACCATAGTTTAGCTGTAGCATTTGTGCTTTCCACACAGTGAGCTGGGGTTTGATTTCTGGTTGGATTAATTTCCAAACTTAGATTTTTTTCTTGGGCTTTCCTTCGGTTCTTTAGGATAATGCCTGGGAAACTTAGGCCACAAAGTTTCCCTAGCTCTTTTAGTCAAGTTTATCATCCATTACGTGGTGCAATTGACCTTTGTCATGCTGGCATAGTCATTAAGACAAATAAATAAAATTATCTTATAATAGGTAAATCTATTTTAAAAAATGAAATAAGAATGAACTGGATTTATCTGATTCAGAAACTCTTCCAGGTAGAGCAATGCCTCAATGCCTGTGCCTGTTATTATATCAGATGATGCTTTTCCATCATCTTACAACATAATAAAGCCATTTCCTATATATCTAAGCAAAGATTCTCCAAAGCATATTTATAATTATAGATTAGAGTAGTGGAGAATACTTTCATTTTGATAATGTCAGTTTTGGGGATTTTCAGGAAACCAGTTTGTTTAAAAGTAGAAAATGTTGCAGCTGTAGCTCTTTGTGGCATTTATCTGCTTACCTTTATTGAAGAACATTTATACATCTTTTGGTACCTTTGATTCTGATGATGAGAACACAAGAAATTATACTAGTCTCAAGGAGAAATGTAGCCTGCTCTGACACAGATATGCAGTCTCTAGTAAGTGTCCGTAGAAAACATACTTGTAATCGAAAACAATCAGACAACCACATAGATTAGAATATTTCATATTGTATTAAGGATATATTCCCTGGTTGAATAAATATTTGTGTAAATTTTCTCTCAGGGGGTAAAAAATACCCAAATGAAATTATAAAATGTAGCAACAGTACCAAAAGTTATTCCTAACTGATTTATTGAACTTTTTAAACACACTTCCCTCCATTGCTGATTATATAATGTAATTAATTTCTAGAAATTTGTTGAAAAATACAGGTGGGCTAATGTTGCATGGGTATAATGTATCCTATGAATGTACTAAAATAATCAAAAACATCTAGAAGCTCAATGAATCTGAACCAGAGATCTCCTGATAAGTCAGCCACATTGAACACTATCCCATGGAGCCAGTCAAGCCAGCAAAATATGAAAAATAAATTGGTATGTATTTTAGATTTATCAAAATTCTATTTGTTGTACAATATAATTTAGAAAAAGAGAATATAAAAAGTCAGTTCATAAAATACATACATTATTTTAGTTCATAGATTTGCTTCAGAGTCACAAAGCTTAATGAATTGTGATAGTAGCACAGGCATCCACCATCTATACATCTATTAATTTCTGCATTTTATTTTAATATTTTACCTTAATTAAGTTCTATATTTGGGTAAAAGCTACCCCATGTATTTGTTTGCATTTCAATGGAATACTCCTCTGCTTTTGGATTAAATGAAATTGTACTTACTTTCTCGGAATTCTTTTGATGCAAGCTGTTTTCTACCATAGTTCTTGAAGAGCATGTTGCTATCTTTCAAAAAGAGCAAATGTTTATATGCAAAACATCTTGAAATAAAATTGCCATCATAACCCATGCACTTTTCTTTTTTGTACATTTTTCTTCACGCTCCTTACAAAAATATGAATTTAGGCCTTTTATCTTGCTTTTTACTGTATTAATTTCTATTCCATATTTTGCATTAAATTTTTGAAGAGCCTCATACCTTGTTACAATAAGTTTTTATATTGCTGTTCTGCAAACTTAATACTTTCTGCAATCCACAATAAAATTCAATGTAATTGCTTTATTTCAAGATACATGGCAATGCCATTAAAGCCTCCTTGTGGTAACTGCACCAGTGCTAGAGGTTCTTACTGCAGGAGGGAAGATGTACACAATGGAATGCACTATCAATTTTGCAGATAAAAGACATGTGTTTATGCATGTATTGTATATAGATTTTCCCGACATACTGTTTTATCTGAAAAATATACATTTTTCTCACTTTGTTCTGCATACTGTTCCAATTATTAACAGAGAGCCATTTTTAAGTTAAATGGATAAGATATACAATTTCAAAATGTTATGTCATTTAATAATCCTCTATAACATCTGTGGAAAGCATCATAGATTATGCATATGTAGTTGTTACATCAGCAGTTAGATGGCATGAGTATGCCCTGCCACTTGCTTGGCTTCTGTTTTCACAGATTTTTTAAGCACAATAAAATTAAGCAATATCTTAGTCCTAATTAAATTCACTTTCCCCTCCAATACTTTTATGAAGAAAATTTTTTCTCTGATGGATGAACATAAAATTGAGTGATGAAAGAAATAGAAGATCAGTTTACTTAATAAAGCATAACTTGTTTATACATTTCAATTATTACCATTGGAAATCATTTATATGAAATACTCAAATCACATCTCACATAAACAGATGAGGTCTCTTAAGGAGGAAGGGTACTATTTTAACATCTGAATATACTTAGACTGTTCCCTTAATCTATTAGATAAATGGGAGTATGTTTAAATAACCTGTAATGATAGCATTGCTTCATAGTGTGAACATCATTAAATAAAAAAGTGGTAATATTCCATTACTCTGGAATCAGAAGTTTATTACCATGTGAATGTGTGTGTTACTAATGTTTTATAGTGAAAACCTGGTCACTGTGGAATAAATAAAATGATAAAACTATTCATAAACGTATAATTAAATATAAAAAATCTTTTTTGGAAAAGTCTACAGGAAATTAATTTAGTAATAAAATTAAATTAAAATATCTCTAATAATTCAAAATGTGTCAAGAAAGATTGTTCCTAGGAAAAAATAATGCCAATTGTATTTAGAAAAGATGTGTAGTGAATGTTCAGCTGTAATATAACTATTAGATATACAAAAGGCCTGTATTTTGTGAAGGTGCAAGCTTCTGCATTTTATGTCTATAGTTAAAATCTTGGCTTTCAGGTCCAGCACAGTAAATAGACTTCTGTCAGGCACCAGAGCTTCAACAAAGTACAGCTCAGACTGTGGGAAATGTCCAACTTTACTAGGGCAGCACTTCTAGGAGCCAAGATTTTAACTATGACCTGTATTTTTCTAGTTTGTAATGAAGAAATCAGCTATGAAAGGACTTAAATTTGTTTTAAGTTGAATATATAAAATAAAAAAAAAGTTATCATCTGTGCTTGGAAGATGGAAGCATATTTAGAAGCGAAGGATTTAATAATGCTAGAAAATTTTAAAAGTATAGAGAACTCTGAAGATAAAACTTAATAGGTTTTAAAAGTTTAAACTGTATTTTTCAATTATATGTATACATAGTATTTATACAGAATGGTAGAAAAGATACAACAAACATCATGCAAATAGATAGTTGATATACTTTAGCTTTGGTATAATATTTTTATTAATCTTTGCTTTTTTATTTTATGATGAAAGCTACAATTAACTACATACTGCACCATTTATTTTTTGTATTAATATTTGCTTTTAAAAAGGAGAAAAAAGTAGTTTTAGTTTTGGGTATTTGTTTTCCCACTGAAGCACTAATACTGGGTTAATCTAGGCCAATGGGAGGCTTGAGTTTGATTCCTGTTTGGCACAAATTCCTAGTGACTCTTTCTTTGTTCTTCTTTATCAACTTTTCCCTGAAAAGGAAAAACATTAGATAATTTTAGAAGCAAAAGTGTAATGTTTACACTTAAATGAATTAAGAAAGAAAATGTAAAGAAAAAAGTAGGATGCAAGCAATCCCAATTTGCCCACTACTTTTGGAAAATGTACATTTCATGTAAAATCTACATAAAAATTCCTTAATGCTACAGTAAATTATATAACTGACCTATTTACTCCTGTTAATTTTGCTTAAATATGTAGAAGAGAAAAATTCACTTATAAATTTTAATATTTATTTTCAACTATAAAAGTAGAAAAACTAATTTGATATTAAAAACTATTTACTCTGAATAATTTTAAATATGAAAATGACTCTGAAATTATCTATCCTTATGTTAAATCCATTGAATGCAAATTACATTTTTTCTTGACAATCTAGAATTTTTTATGTTATCAATAATCAAAGAAAGCAAAAACTCTTAAACGTTTTCTTTTTTTATTTTCTCAGATACCCATCTGCATATGCTGTAAATTTAAGATACTTTTACTTAATATATTATCCCAAGTAATCTGTTGTTCCTTTTCTCCAAACCCTTGAGATCTCCAATAAAAGTCATGTGAAACACTCATTTTAAATACATTATTCTGAATATGGCACACATATTTTATGACTCCTAATAGTCCTTAAAGTCCTATTTAAAGTGCCCAATTAATAAGGCAGTGGCTAGAAAACATGCACAAACATTTATGGGCTCCTTTATCATACAGCATTTCATTAGCTGTATTAGTTGATTATCTAATATTGTCTATAATATTTGGTGATTTGAGTTTATAGGCCAAGGACACAGGAATCAGTTGCTTTATGACACACAATGCTGAAATGCCTATTCTTCTTTATTCTATGCCCTATGCAAATTTCAGTTACAAGCAGTTGTTATGGAACAAAAGTAACAAGTCTTGTGTTAAATAATGGAATAAATTAAGTGTGAAAAATAATACAAATAAAAGGAAGAGAAAGTAGAAAAAGTTAATTTGAAATCTGAAGAAAGAAAACTCAAAAGAGGCCAAGGTTAAAGTTATTAATAAAAGGAGATGTGGTTAAAGAAACATTTTTTGTGACCATTAGCTTCTGTTGCAAGAAATTCAGATGGAATGCAAATTGAATGGTAAATTCCTACATACATTAAAATTTCTAGGGTGTAAGTACAACAGTGTGGAAATACAACATTGCTTTAGGAGTAGTAAAGAGTATTACAACTAAATCTTTCCTTTATGTGCAAATAAAACCATAAAATGAAGATTTAAGGGACCTTTTCAAGCATATGAAGAACGAAAGCTGTAGATAAATTGAGAGAATCCTCAAGGATAGCCAGAAGTTCTGTGAAGAAAAAGAAACATGGTGAAGTGAAATGAATGTGCATTGATGTGGATGAAAACAACTTTGCAGAACTATATTTATAGGAAAAAACTCCTGTGAAATATCTTTATTTACTCTTTTTTCATTTTTACAAATAATTTCACTTTATGTTTATATGGCATTTTTTCCATTGAAAATTATGAAGTTATTTGGAAATATAAGGAAAACCACTATCCATGTTGTTTAATATCTAACAGGCCATTAATTGATTGGAAAACCACTATCCGTGTTGTTTAATATCTAACAAGCCCATAATTGATTGCATGCCTAATTTTCTTGTTTAAGTAAACATACATTTTCCATCAATAAATTATCTTATTCTCTGGAAAAAAGGACCATAACAGTTTACAGTATTTTAAATTATATAAGAAATTTTGTTAACAAAATAAAATTTTTGCACATTATGTATTATATCCTAAACTTGGGTATACATTTTTTACACTAAACTCCACTTACTTACATAAAAATAAGATGCATTTTGGGAGAACCTCTGCCATCTTCAGTTGCTCTAGCAACTGGGGGAGATTCTCCCAAAATGCACCTTATTTTTATGTAAGTGGAGTTTAGGGTAAATGTAGGAATATTACCACTCCATTGTCAACAGCTTTGTAAGTAGAACACTATGTACTACTTAAGGGTATACTCAATTTATGTAGATTCATTACTTGTCAACAATTTTTACCTCTTTAAGAAATATTATTTTATTTGCCTATCACTTATATATATATATATATATATATATATATATATATTCTATTTGAAAGAGCAACATGCCAACTGTGCATATCATAAATAGAACTCATTTATGTTATAACATATGTAGATTTCAAAAGATTTACCTATCCCTCTTAATAAAATATAAGACTGTGTCTGCAGTTTTAATGAATTTTTAGGTATAAACAGTGTTTGAACAAAAACATGAAAATGCACCACTATACTGCGGCATAAGGTTGTCAGATAAAAAAAAAAAAGTCACTTACCCATAAGAAATGACCTACACTTGTTTACAAAGGTGTTTTCATCTCTCATTCAAAAACTTAAAAACTTCTCTTACCTCAAAATACATTAAAACTGCACCTTTGTAGGGTAGTACAGGTCCAAGAAAGGATCCTGGTTAAGGTATTTAAAATAAAATAATCAAATAAGAATGATAATATTAAACTTCAAGTTGCAATGAGCTTAAATTTTGATACATGACAAATGCTTGAATATTTACATAGTTGCTGTAGAAAATTAAAATTAAAAATGTATATATATGAAATGATAATATGACTTGCACAGGCCCTGCCATAACGAAGGAGGAGGAGGAGGAGAAGGAGAAGTAGTAGAAGAAGAAGAAGAAGAAGAGGAAGAAGAAGAATTGTATACCCGAGGAATCAATTACTCCAATATGTTGACAATCAAATAAAAGAAGCCCATTGTGATATTTTAAACATTTCATTGCAATTTGAAATAAGACTGTGTAACAAAGTAGTAATTAATACTAATGTACCACAAACAAACAAAGATTTCATATGATTGAGTTTTCAGCTTCCCTTTTTCTCATTTAAGCTTTTAAGTTATATTGTATATTCAGTGAAAACTATTTTAAGATTATTTATAAATAAATAATCTGTGTAGGTCTAAAAAATTCATGAAATGCCCGAAATGGCCAAAAGTGAAAAGTTGACTGACCTTGAAACTATGATCATGCAACTAAAAAATGTCATATAAATGTCTGCTATTAATTTGTTTCCTCTTCTTTTTAAAGAGCAGTACATGCTCTTTATAAGCTATTTAGATTTGCTGTTAATTGTAGCTTTCATATTTTCGCAAAATAAAGAAGAAATATTCATAAAATGTTTACATTTTGATATTGAAATTGTTACAGACCAACTGACACAAAATTATATTTTGATTATACTTGTATTAAACATGTATACAACACATTCTTTGTTGATTATTATAGTAGGTTAAAGGTTCTGGACAAAGAAAAGAATTAATTCTTCAATAGCCAAATACTGTTTTGACTACATATAAACTTACTTATTTCTTGGAGGCATGTGAAATCTTAGAAGTTGAAACACCTGACAATATTTGTTTTTACTCCCTAATTTGTCTTCAGTATTCACAGTCTTTTATTATAATACATCATTATCACATCTGAAAATATATGGTTTAATGACTGCTTTTCACTCAAAGTATCTAAGTGCTGGTTCTTGTATATTTTTCACTATAACTGAGAGCATCCACCTTAAAGAACTCTTCTGTACAAAACAAAACATATCACTCTGTACAGTGGCATACACAACTTCTGTTGGGACCTGCCCAAGGCATATGAAAGTTCAACTGCAATAGAAGTTTTAACATATAATAATATAAATATTATATTTATACATATATAATTATCACATAGTACTCGAACAGGAAAAAACATGTTTCACATTGTACAATTTTTATTACAAGAGGAATAGAAATTTGTAATCATGTAGAGAAAAGATTTAATTCACTTTTATGAAAATGGTCTTTACACACAACTAAGTTCTTCCTCAGTTTTTAATGTAATTTTAGCACATTTACAATAAAGAATAGTCTCATTTGTTATATCACAGAAAACATGATGACTTAGGTTATAGAACAGACTCTGAAAAAACAGCTAGTTTTACCCAAAAGTTATAATTAGTGGGCAAGACAAGCAAGTTAATGATGGTAGAACCAAATGCACAGGCTTAAACATCATTCTTAATTTATTATATAATGCAAAATTATGCCTTTGATATTACATTTTTAGACAATGCATATTTCATCCAAGAGACTCAATGATTCTGTATGAGGAGTATTAACATCTCTTTAACAAATATACATACTATGAAGAACCATTTCACATAGATAATTAAAATATTAGCAACTGAGTATGTATTAATGAAAGAAAAAAAAAGTGTTTGTCTTTTCACTTTTTATTACAAACAAGTTTTAATAATTAATACCTTTATTCTTAAATAAATTTGCTAAAAGATAAACTCTTTGGAAGAAGTTCATTGTTAAATTCCTTCTGATTGTTTTAATGATATTTTGTGCCTGTGACCAAGGGACTGGTCATTAAAAGTAAACATGAGAGGCTTTCATTACCTCTATTTGTGCTATTTTTTGTGCTTATACCCTAAATTAAGTGACCAGTAATGTATATTCAGCTTAAAAAAGTATATTTATAAATTGCAATAGAGATTATGAGAATATTGTATAACTCTCTTGAATATATTAAAAATAAACCTAAGTTTAAAATAATTCTGAAATTGTAATGTGCAGATTTTTTTTTAGTATATATGAATTTAATTGTGGAATGAAAAGATTCTCCTTAAGTAACTTTTCACTGGTAGAAAACAGGACTTTTTATTTTCTATTATAGTAAAATCTACTTCAACATACTTTTTCTTACTTGCCTGCCCAATATACACAAACATGCAGATTACTTATATCCATTATAACTGTATGTCACAAGTTCTGAAAGTAATATTTTGAAAGTTTTACAAAGATCAGGTGTGCATCACATCCACATACTGACAGTGCAAACCAGTATTCACATTGTTGTTACACATATATAAGATATTCTATATACAAACCAACAGGTGGTAACATTGTGAGCTAAACATTAATTATATAGTATTACAAACAATGGCTTTAACCTTGGGTGAAAGCTTAGAGCAAAACTGATTAAAGATAGCTTACAGTTGTTGACACTATGGAACTTATAATAGCACTTGAAGCTAAAGAAGCAAAATAATTCTTTACATGAAGTACACAATTTTAATATTTTTTGTCATTTTGTAAGCGAGAATAAAATCTGCCATAGCAGTTTGCCACACTAAAAGAAGTAAAATTATATGAAAATAAAAAATGGAATATTTTTAACATTTCTTGCAACATCTGTTCGATCAAAATGGTGAACATCAAAGGTTTTATATTATCTTTCTAACTTTCCTGTAAATCATCTATTATCTTTGATTTTCCTGGATATCATTTAACTGTTCTAAGTATCTCAAAATTTCTTGCACTTATAGGATAAATAAAGACTACCAGCTCCATAAGGTTTATAAATTAGTAGTCAGTAGCTCAGAATTCCCTTACAAAAAATCTGTCTTTATCCAAAAGCACCACAAAGAAAAAAATTGGTTCTTCCTATATCACAAAAGAATTATTTCTAAGAAGAAAAGTCTTAGTTGTTATATTGTGCAATAAGTTGAATGGAAAATTATGCATTTGTAACTCTTTCTATAACCTCTAAACAAAATTTTTGTAAAATTTATTTTCAGAATAAATGCATTTTGTGGTACTTATTGCTAGGGTTACCATATTCTAAAATCTGAAAATGCTAACACTCTCCCCCTCAACAATATATTTCATATGTCAACTTCATCATTTATATCACTTAGAAATCTGCTGCACATTTCTTACTAGATCCATTATATTTTTTTAAAAAAATTCCTTACTATTATACAAATAGTTAAACATATGTTTGCATATAAAATGTATGAAATTAAATTTTACCAAGCAAGTACTTTCACAGAATTGATGGTATATATATTTATTTCCTTGATCTATTATGTTTATGTTCAGGAAAAGAGCCTTTCAACACGGTCATTTTAATCTGATAATGCCACAAAAAAATAAGTGCAATCTACAAAATTTCTGCATACAGTTCTTCACTTTTACAAAATTTAATAGTCCACCATATTTCTTAGCTTATTTCTGCTTTCCAACCTTATAAAGTGAGAATTTTCTTAAAATGGAAAACTGATCATAACATTTTCTGTCATTATGTACCCCTTGCTATCAGATATCACTGGTAAGGTGTCACATTTCAAAACTGAGAATATCAAAATATCAATTACAGCCAATGTATGCTCTCTTTATTCACATGGTGTTACCAACAATGAACACAGAAAGAACACTGAATGTTGTCTTTCCTGCAAATGAAACAAAAATGAATAAATAAGACTTTAATATGGAAAATATAGATTAATTAGTAGATTTCCAAAATTGTATATGGATGGCTATTTATATTGTAAAAAAGTGGATATATTCACATAAATTCTGACATATGGTAACCCTAAATACTGTGCAATACCTTTTTGCTTCTCAAAATGTAGAAGAGTGAATGAATGATTAAATGCATCATTTATGAAACAATGTTCCAGACAATTGTCTTTCCATACAGACCTGTTGAACTATCTGAATTTAATTAAACTTAAATTTATCAATATACATTACCCTTGATATACCAGTTGCATAGGTATACCAAATACATTTATTGCCATAATTTTTTTCTCTGCCTTTAATTTTGCTTACTGATACTAAGTTCTTATTTTAAACAATAATGCATTAATAAAATGCTTTTGCATAATATATTACTCCAAGATAACAAAATTAACATTTTCTTGAGCTGTGTTGGAAATTAATTGCAGTACACTCCAAATATAGGTTTAAAAAATCTTTAGGAAGACCACAGGTTCTAAAATTGATAAATTTTTCCATCTTAGGGGGCAGCTATTTACTCCAGCATTACAGCAAAGTCTGAGATTAATCAAAACAAACAATGCATCTTGATTTAAAATTACAGTAATATAATAATTTATGTGCCCAAAAATAATAAAGTATAACTTTCTCATTGTTCTTTTATGTTTACAATTCATCTACTGACACATATGATCAGATACACTGCTTTGTTTCTCACAGCCTAGCACATTTCACATAATATTGAAAGTTTGTATCTCTTGAAGTTTTCTATGATGAACATTAGATGACACAACACTAAGCAGATTTGCTTGATCACTTTTATCAGCCAGGTTAAAAAAGGAAAGAAAAATGAGATGCACAAAAGAATATCCTAAGTTTATGGATATTACTTCAAATTCTCTACACCATTTTTGATCTTCCATGGTTTAAAAATATATCTTCTTCAAATTATTACATTTATGAAGGTTTAGCCACTACAACCTGAAAAAAAATTTTAATATAAACAATAAGCTATATTTAGCAATTTAGCAAATTCTATAAGCTAAAATTTTATTCATCTCATGCATTATGCTTTTGTTCCCAGCTATAGCCTTTGAATTTGTTATAAATAAAACATTAAAGTTAGTTTATTATTAATATGTAGTGATGAGTCAAAATTAAACACTTGTACTTACACTAACTTACTACTTCATTAAAACATGTTTTGCAGATCTTTGTCCATATCATCAGCTATTTGTCAACTGTTGGAAGGATTGTCATAATCATTGAAGGACACATTGTTTGGCTCTGGAAAACATCTGATAATACTAAAATTTTTGTTTTTTCCATCAGGATATCAAAGTTCATTAGCCAATTTTTGAATTTGTAGATATAAATTTTTTCCTTCTGTATGCCATTCTACAGTGTCTTTAAACACTGGTACCCTTTCTACAAATTCATGATTTTCTGTCCGTAAATGAGGTCCCATAGTGGAATTCTCTATTTATTTATACTTTATATTTCTGCTGAGCTGTTTCCATTAGGTACTTATGTTTTATTATGCAGACTTTGATAAAATATATACGAGGTCTCTTCAAAAAGTATCGCGAATTTTGAATTTCCGCGGGCTACGTATATTCGATTGTTTTGTGGCGTTATGTTGGTATTCATGTCCCTCACTTATGTTGACAAGTTCGGCCATTTTGAATGTTCAGTTAATTGTTGACAGCTATTTTGCTTGGACGTGTTTTGGTTCGTCTTCGATTTTTGCCTATTCCAAAAAAAGGAACAAAGAATCTGTATCAAATTTTGTGTGAAAAACAAAATTAAGTGCGCGGATGCATTCCGAATGTTGACTGTGGCATATGGTGAAGCTACCTTGGACCAAAGCAACGTTTATCGGTGGTACAAAATGTTCTCGGAAGGTCGAGAAGATGTGAACGACGAACTAGTCAACAACAGACGAAAACATTGAAGAAGTGAAGAAAATAGTATTGGCCAATCGTCGAATCACCGTTAGAGAAGTTGCTGAGGACCTAAACATATCGATTGGCTCGTGCCATTCGATTTTTACCAATGATATGAGCATGAGATGGGTCGCCGCAAAATTCGTACCAAAGTTGCTCAATTTCGACCAAAAACACCATCGCATTAACGTTGCTAAGGAGCTGTTGAACTCTGTCTGCGACGACCCAAATTTTCTCCAGAGGGTCATAACTCGTGACGAATCATCGGTTTATGGCTATGACGTGGAAGCTAAAGCTCAATCATTCCACACGAGTCAAGACCGAAAAAAGCGCGCCAAGTTCGGTCGAATGTGAAGGTTTTGCTTACAGTTTTCTTCGATTGCAGGGACGTGGTGCATCGTGAGTTCTTGCCACAGGGTAGAACGGTCAATAAGTAATATTACCTGCAAGTTATGCGCAATTTGCGCGAAGCAATCCGCCAGAAATGCCCGGATTTGTGGAAGAACAAAAATTGGCTTTTGCACCATGATAATGCCCCTGCTCACACATCGTTGCTTGTGCGCGAATTTTTGGGCAAAAACAACACACTTATTATGCCGCAGCCACCGTATTCCCCAGACCTGCCCCCCTGTGACTTTTTTTTTGTTCCCGAAACTGAAGAGGCCCATGAAAGGACGGTGCTACGCCACGATTGAGGAGATAAAGACGGCATCGAAGGAGGAGTTGAACAAGATCACAAAAAAAAAAAAAACGATTTTTTAAAGGCTTCGAGGATTGGAAAAAACGTTGGCACAAGTGTATAATATCTGGTGGGGATTACTTTGGAGGGGACAAAATTGATATTCATGAATAAATAAATACTTTGTGAAAAAACACAAAATTCGCAATACTTTTTGAACAGACCTCGTATTAGAAAAATGGAGAATATATATTAAAGAACCCAATGGAAAGAGCACAGCAGAAACATAAAATATAAGCAAATAGAGGAATCTACTGTGGCAGCTCATTTTTAGATTGGAAATCATGGGAAAAAAAAAATAATAACCACAACAACAACAACAACAACAACAATAATAATAATAATAATAATAATAATAATAATAATAATAATAATAATAAATCTTTAAAGGCAGTGGAAGGACATATGGAACTGATTACATGGAAAAAAATTATATCCACAAGTTCACAAACTGGCTAATTGACTCTTATATACCAGGGGAAGAAAACATTCATTGCAGATTAATCAGATGTCCGCCAAGAGGCAAACAGTATGTCCTCCAAGGATTATGATACCTTTCAAGTCAACAAGTAGCTGATGGTGTAGACAAAGGTCCATGAAACATGTTCTAATGAAATAGTAATTAGTGAAGTTGCAAGAGTGTTTAGTTTGACTCATCACAGCATCTGATAATTGTAATTTTCTTCACTGTGACAGTTCCAACTCTATTTTGTGTTATGAATTAAATTTGGGCGAAGTAAAATAATTATAAGCAAAATCTTTACAAAAAGGTGGTTTTAAGGAATATCAAAATATTTTCAATATGAACAAACACAGTCTGAAGCAACTAGTAAGTAAAAAAAAAAAATTTCTGTATAAAATATGAAAAAAGGTCTAAATTGAGACCATAATCAAGCTGCTGTGTATTACCTTCCAGGTCCCTTTTTTGCACTTCTATATACAGTTTTAAATAATTTAATAGCCTTTGATAATTTTATAATAGGGATAAAAAAAACAATCATTAAAAGGAGTCTAGGCTGCCACAATGCATTAGACAGCAACATGCTTTCAATCTGAGCAGAATTTCTGCTTGGGAAAATATCTTTAGTTAGTTTGTGTAATTGTTCCTCATCATGAAGGTATTTTAAATATGTTTAAAATGTTAAGAATGCTCATGTTTGTAACCCAAGTAGCTCAATCCATTTATCGCACTTTTTATATTCTATAAGGGATACTGAAGTAGTTGTTTTAAAAGACAGCTGCTAATACAAATACATCTACCATCTATGTCAGACAAAACAGTCACAGAAATTGAAAATATAATCCACAAGAATCTATATGGAGGAACTACACAGAAAAATAACATCTGGGAACAAACAACAAAATGCAATAAAATGATCTAACTTCTGAACGCTAAGATGCCACCACAGCTTGTAACTACATTATTGTTTTTCTTCTTCTCTCTCTTTTGTTGAGACTACATTAAAGCTTTAGACCAGAGTTCTCCGAACATGTGCCTCATGGGAAAATTATACATTGTCTTACAACACATACATGGGACAAATAGCGCAACCAATCCTGTCTTTGGAACATGCAAATATCACAAATACCACCCTGGCCATGAGCATATAATTTGTTAAATAGGTAGTTAAAGTATCTAAAAATTGTATGCTTCTAACCATGTTTATCTTGTACAGTTTTTAAGGTACTAAAAATATGTTAAAACTGAATTAAATGTTTCAGCAATGTTAGTAAAAATGAAAGAAAGAGAGAAAAAAAGAGACAAGTAGTGCAAGTGCATGAGAACTTAACATAAAGAAAATTAATGGATAAAGTGATGCATCTGAAATTCTTGGGAATGCATTAAAATATAATTTTAATGTTCTGAAAAATTTAACTACATTGAAAACTAAGCAGTGCAAAGTAAACATTTTTATAATCTACTGTCTCCAGTCAAGAGAAGAAATTTCTAAAAGACTACAATGAAAATGTTTGAACAACTGTTTGTCTCTGGGATTATAACCATGGAAGGACACATTATATATTAACAAACATTACAGAATGCTACAAATAGGGTTTAAAATCAAACAGTGAAAAAAACTATTGAACAAAGTGTTTAGTTAGGACTTGGTCATTAACACTATCTACATTTTCTTCATTATAACACTGAACTCTAAAGTCTATAACCACCATACTATTATGATAGCATGGATTTGAGCAAGTGCAAAGACATAAGGTACCTGGAAAAGGCTTCCTCCAGTGTCACAAAGTTAATCTTATTGCTTATGCTGGAAATTTAAAAAATGCCACACATGTTCATATGCATGTTACAGATAACTCAGGGTGCAAATTATTAAACTTTTCAAAGGAAAAGGATGAGTCATTTGGGGATATCAAACTCTTATATCACATCTTAAACAAAATGAAACTGAAATCTGTTCACTATATAGACAACAAGACTAAGACAAATAAAACAAAGGTAATATTTTTTGTTTTAAGGAGTTAAATATTTCAAGCTTAAGTTTAATATGGGATTGGCGGGTTAATGTTCACAATCAGTGAAGGAAAAAAATGAGTAGCACAATAGTTCCCAAATGGTTGCACCCAGAATGCTTGTTAATATGCAGATACAGAAATCATGAGATTTTCTAATATTTTTTGTGGAAAATACTTTAGCTTTGCTTAGAAATTCTCATGCAATGTGTCTTACCTTTGAGTTATTCCAAAATTACGTTCAAATAGTGTGCTTTGAAATAAAAATAATTTAAGTAAACAGAGCTATCACACCAACTTCTCTAGAAACATTTTCTATAAATAATAAGTTGCATAAAGGTTTAGTTATGGTATTGAAAAAAAAAAAAAATAATTGTTAATTTTATTTGTGGAAAATCAATTTTGAATAATTCTTCAATCACATGAAAAATATTAAGGTGCTTTTATTTGATAACTAATCACAAGCCTGGATAGTAATAATTGCCAAAGGTTATGTCCTGGTATTGTACAGCTGACATTTTTTTGTTTCTTTAATAAATAAATTATTATTTCATCATCCATTTCACAGTGTTTTATCCTCCTCAATAAAAAAAAAAAAAAAACAATATCATATATTTTTCCAAAAGCATGAAATTTTTTTCCTAAAATTAATACTTCCATAAAGGTAAATGGCACAAAGCAACTGTACAATGTTTTCTAATACTCATGGCCAATGAGGTAGAACTTCAGCATATTTGGAAAGTCAGACAAAATACACTTTTTATCATTCTTCAACTCTATTAAATGTTACAATAGCACATCATCCTTGAAAATTAATGTTTCATGCAAGTGGCCATTTTCTGAGCAGTGTTCTTATAGTTTCAGTTTATGCCGGAAGATTTGGAAGAAAAATAATCTTTACAGGTATTCTTTTTCAGAAATGTATATACCGCCACAGATGGCTGACATCGTTAAGGCGCAGACTCATGAGCGGAAGGTCTGGGGTTTGAATACTCCCAGGACCGTCCTCCCTGACTGAGGTTTTTTCCAGGTTTTCCTCAGTCCTCATAACTAGCAAATGCCAGGGAGATACCCTAAACTTAGGCCTGGAACATTTCCTTCCTTAAAAAAAAAATCCTTTCCCAATATTTCATTTCATTTCATGAGTTCACTGCCTGTTGTGCCTCAGTAGTAAAAATGGGCATTAAACACCATTCAAAAAAAAAAAAGTATGTATGTGTGTTATTATATGTTATCAAATTTTATGGAACATAAGTGTATAACATACAATTACTACTTCATATTTCTTTCTTTTTCCTTTCTTGTACCAGCAATAAGAGCCAAAGTAATAAAATAATATTTTAATCAAACACCAGATATTCTTTAAGTCTATCTATCCAACAATTTTGGTCTACTGGAAGTATGCAAATAGAATAATATTAATAACTTGGTGCATTTTTCATATATTTGATGTTACCTTTACATAAGTAGAGATCCTAAATGATATATTAACTTACCAGGAAAAATGGATGAAACACCTAAAATGTATGCTTCAAGATAGGATTCCACAAGCCCTTTTGGAATATAAAAGTAAGACCAGAGGATGAATGAGTTGATGAATGATCAATTTAAGGAACCCACTAGAGAATGTCTTTCTAAATCATAAAGGAGATGATAAATGATAATGCTTATATCTTTTTAAACACTTCTTCAAGTTATCCAAAGACATTAAAGCAGTCAGCATATTATGTAAAAATAGTGTGAAATGATTAATATATATATATAAAAATAATAGAAGAAAAACAATACAGTCTTATTTATACTTATTCTTGCCAAGGCTGGGCTATAAATATTTGTATGGGTTGCCTTGAAAGTAACAAAAAACATAAATGTAATATCAGTTCATGGAATTATCTAATAATGAAGGAAATGAAGTATAAATACAACCCATTTGTTTCTTTGACATCTGTGCTCAAAAAATATTGCACTTAGTCTCTTTTCAAAATATTAGAACATGCCTGCACAAACAGTGCTCTTTAATATTAATGGATATCATTGTATGATTCAGTTGAACTACACACTCTTAAAGCTTCACTTACTTTTCATAAATGTATGGAACCGGTTTCGAGAACATTTTGTTCCCATCTTCAGCCATGCTAAAGTTCAACTCAACTCAATAAAATGTTCTCGAAACCGGTTCCATACATTTATGAAAAGTAAGTGAAGCTTTAAGAGTGTGTAGTTCAACTGAATCATACAATGATGTCCATTAATATGATTGGCTTCACTGTGTAAGTTCCAATTTACATTTAAGTGCTCTTTAAGTTGGAAGCAGGAGCAAGAGAGTTTAAGTAAAGACTTTTGAGCATATACTAGAGGTAGTAGGGTTTGGATATCCAACTTTGCACTTCTTGTGGATCTTGCTAATTGTCTGAACATATTAAGCATCTCTCTTCAGGGCAGAAGCTAGCTCATTACTGATATAATTAAAAAACTGCAGGAATTCATCGAAAACTAACACTGTAGGTTGATCAATTATGGAGGAGGACATAGTGTACTTTGCAACTTGATAAACTGTTTGTATCGGCACAGAATTGAATGATTATGTTAAAATGTTGACTGCATTAATTTCATTCTAGGTTTCAAGAAATTAAATCAGTTTAAAATGAGTTTCAATTATAAAAACATTCTGAATAGCAGTTGAAACAATGCCACATTTTGTGCAACTTGATATTACTGGCCTAGAATTTGATGTCATAAATACCTTTTAATAATACTACTGACTTGACTGAGTTACAAATCTATATCTTGCAGCAGTGTCCATAATTACACAGACTGGCTGTGAAAATGATCAATATTTTTGGATCAATTTAAATATGCAAGCAGTTATTTTAGAAAATGAATTTAACAAAAGTGTCTCTGGCTGATATTTCATTGAGATGAGTGCTTCTTGTTCAGTTGCAAACAACTGTATGCATTGAGAGACTGGTAAATATCAAAGCAAAATGAAATAATTATTAATGAAAACTCAGTTCAGAATAATATATAAGTAAATGTCTTTCTACCAATGCTAATAACATACTTTTTTTATGTAAGCTTGGTTATGCTTTCAAAAATTATATTTGAGTTTTAAATATATATCATACCCACTTTCAAAGGGAAGAGTATAAAGTGTTGATCATATAATGTTCTTGAATTGTTCTTTCTCCATTAATTAATTAATTGTTACAAAGATTGTTTCTTTAAGGGTACTGGAAATAAATGTCATGCATTTACTTGTGTGAAAAAAATCTCTTCCTTCAAATGTGTTCAAATTCCTGTATATCTTTTCTATTTACCTATAAACACCTTCAACCACTCTTTTCCCTTTCTACCTTTTCTCTACAGTGGGCAGGTATCCTGATACAACCTTCCCATTTACAAGTCATGAATCTGCTTGGAGAATGGAACCTGTGTGCAGGCTTACATTAGAACCTCTAATTTGACATCAAAGATACTCTTAATCAGGGGCAATCCATTTCTGCTTATTAGGCATTTAATGGTTTGATTGGAACCTCCTTTACTATTAATTTGCACTACTCTTGAAATAGACAATATTTCTCATGTACCCCACTTTACAGCTGTTCAACTCTTTGAAAGATAACAGATCAGCCTTAAAATACCATTAAAATGACACTAAGACAATTTTGGCATAATAAGAAATAACTATAAGGAGGAACCAAACATGAGTGCTAAGTAAACATATGTAAGACACATGCAGAAAGTTGTGGAAAGAAACTGTATGAAAAACATAGTTGGAGGAAATTACTCAGTGATAATTAATGTTAATTGCTTTGTTATTGTTTCCTTGTCCTAGTTTATTCGTTATAATTTATCATTTGATGTTAAGGTTTTTAACTTTCTAAGCAATTTTAATAGGACTTGGCATTCTTCATCTAATGTACCTTTGCATATATATTTTTAACACAAAATAGTGTTGTAAAAATTACTGTAAAGATATGCATCCAGAATCATGTAAAGTTTACTTTGTTAAATTGAAAATTATTCATTTACATTTAAGTAAAAAAATTCATAATTATTATATCAGAAGACAAAATTATTTCTTTCTGTAGTCATATTGAGGTAAATTTGGTTTGAAAAATATTACTTATTCTGATTTAAAATTTCATAACATGTTACTTACAGAGTTAAAATATACTACAAATATAAAATATTTCAAAAGGAAATTAAAAATTATTTTTATAATTAGCAAGAATTTGCTAAAGATATTGTTACAAAACTATCAAAACTGTACAAAGAAACCTGAAATGAATGTAAACATTAAGAAATTGTAAATGTTAGAATAACTTTAAAAGGGTCTATTTTTCTGTAAATATTTATTATAGTCTATAAGTCCAAGTATTGAACTCATATTTTTTATTTCTTATAGTCCTTTAATTAAAGTAACTATAATATAAATTTCATTTACCTCCTGGATATTATGTCTCCCTTTGATGGCAACATACTATTTTTTTTTTTGATTTGTTTATTTAAGGATGCTCTTATAATTACAGGTCATCAGCATCTCATTCTATTCAGGGTGTGAAAGGGCCGACAAATTTTGCTCAGAGACCTCTTCTTTAAGGCTTTAGGTTCTTTTTCGTGCCATAAATGTACGATACGGGACCCATGGCTTTACTTCCCTTCCGAAGGAAACCATACTTAGGATTTTTACGCCTGAAAAAATCCATCGATCCTGGCCGGGTTTGAACCTGCAACCTTGGGTTTAGAAGGCAAGGCAACATACATAATGTACTATAACCTTTTCATAGCTTTGCTCTCCAGTATGTATAAAAATATTCTTCCCATCTTAACATTTGTTTGCCAAGACATTATATCTCACTTATTGTAGGTACATTGCTTTCAATTCCAAATTCCATCATCTTGATACATCTCCACTCAAAAATTCTCTTAAATATCTTTTATCTTCTGTATCATGGTCTCTGCATGTTAATCAATTACTGTATTCTCTATGTTTGAGAGATCTATAAAGATCAAACTTTTACAGGCAATGGTGGCTGACATTATTTTATTTGCTGCAATCCCAAAATCAAATGGCAGAATTACTCTGTTCAAATGTCTTTAGTCATTCTTGATCTTCAGAAACCAGATTCATTACATGTTTCTAGGCAGCATAATATACAGTTATCAAATTGTTTAACATTTAATGATAAGGATTTATTTTTATGTTCTATATTTAGCAGTACTGACAATTAGAATTTTTATATTTATGTGCTCATTAGCCTTGAAACAAATTTGTGCCAACCACCCAAGATACTGTGATTCTCTAATTTTTAATCTTGGGAAAGCACTATATGCACATGAAATGTTATTTACCTTTTGCACTGTTAGTGCTAGTGCTGAGAATTAAGTACACTTTTGGTAAAGCCTCAGTACAGCAATAGTCATTCAGAAAATGGCCACATTGCTCCAGTATTATCATGCACACTTCACTCTAAAGTTCATTTTTCTATAGTGACTAAATTAGCTTATGTCATTCCACTAAATATATAGGGGATAGTTACAAGGTAATTCAATATATAGTTATATATAATTTAACTGTGATATTTTGCAGAAAAGAGTTAGTTGGTCTGTAGATGCCAGAATTCTACCAAGTAGCTGTAAACATCACATTAACAACTTTTGTACTGAACAATAGACATGGAAAAATATGTTAATTATTTAAAAATATGTTTGATTTGCATCATTGTGACTCATAGAGGTTGCCCAAATAAATGCTATATTTTAAATCAATGAAAACCATGCTAATTCTATGACAAATTTATAATTAGTGGGTCCTAAGAGTAAGTGTGCACATTTAATAAAACACAATAGGTACTTTTAACTTTTGCTACATAGTAAGTCAGCATAATTAGAATACAAGTTAGGAAAGAGCACAGCATAACTCTTATGCTCTTTACAGTGGGATAAATTTCTGCCACAGAGTGTACAAACAATAAAAAATGCAGGTCATTTTGTTCTAGGTTATTCTTAACAGTGCTTGTCAAAGAATGCCAACAATCCAAAAAGAAATAATGCAAATAATCTTAACTGCATTCAATACTTCTTTAGAAATAGAACCATTCTGTTACTGCTCTATACCAAAATAAATAGCATTAACTAGAATAATAAAAAATATATTTTTCTAATACATTTTCTTGACCTGATTAGCTAATAGCAAAGGGCTGATTTCTGTGAATTTTTAAAGTAATGTAATGGCTTTCCCAGAGTCTATCAGGCACTTTTCTTTTGATTTAAGGAAAAGAACATAAAAGGCTACTAAAATTTTACTAATGCACATCAAATAAGAAAAAAAGAATGTTAATTACTATATAGCTCTTATGCATACTTTACACCTTTTAATACAAAATGAAAAACTCTTCCTACAGATAAATAAGATTAGTTTTAAAAGAGATTTCAGTCATTTATAGATTAAAGAAAATATCACAATTTTAGACTATACAATACATGAAATTTTCTAAATATGAAGAGCTTTCTCTTAGGCATTCCTTACTCTGAGAACTGACCTGCATTCAAGGAAGAAAAACCAAACATATACATGGACGGCATACCAAACTTAAGATTATACCTGTCACCACTAAAAAAGTACCAATAAAAGAAAAGGAAAACTGTTGGTGGCACTATAATTAGTGTGAATAGTATATAGCTTTGGAAACCCTAAGACATAGCAGATGGTGCACCATCACTTAGGAGTGAGAAAGTTGGAGCCAGGAGGCTGGTGTGGAGTTGGGGAGGAGGAACAGCTACGACTAAGTCCTCTAGCTGTAGGCTCAGCCAACAGAAAAGAGCCAGAGGAAGATTCTGACACAGTATGATGGTGGAGATGATCTCCAGGGACTAGCAGGGATCTAGATGACACTGGTTCTGAATCTGCACCTGTTGGTTCTGATGGTGTGGGACAGCGCCTTTCACATGGAGCTACCACACCACTCAATGGTATGCGATACAGCCGAAATGGTCTTGCTTCTGGACTTGAAGCTGTGGAAAGTAATTGTAAACATTAGTTATATTATAACTTTTTGATTGAAAATTTATGAGATTGAAACAAGCCTTATTAGCATTACCTGCAAATGTTGTTGTTGTTGTTGATGATGATGATGATGATGATGATGAGTTATAGTACAGAATGGATAAGCAAATCAAATCATTTATTTCCTCATTTTACACAGATATTGGAGACATCAAGCTGATTACCTAACAAAATATTACTGTTGTTAAATTATCTTCTGAGTAAACTCTATCTAATCTGTTGCCTAACATACTCTTATGCTTCACTTACTTTTAAATATGGTAGGACTGGTTTCAAAGATACATCTTCTCCATCTTCAACCAACTTGACGACTGGTAGGAGAAACTAATATCTATGAGGACCTGTGGCTCTGCCCTGGTGGTGTTTTTTATAAGCTGGAAATTTGTATTACATTCTCCTTTAATGTCGAAATTCATAAGATGATCCCTATGTTTATGAATGTAAATCTTTTCCCATTTGTCCAATTCTGTAAGTCTGTGCTTCTCCCATGTGAATTGGACACATGGAAGAAGATTTACATTCATAAATATAGGGATCATCTTATGAATTTCGACATTACAGGAGAATGTAACACAAATTTCCAGTTTATAAAAAAAACACCACCTGGGTGGAGCCACAGGGCCTCATAGATATTAGTTTCTCCTACCAGTCATCAAGTTAGTTGAAGGTGGAGAGGATGTCTCTTCAAAACCAGTCCCACAATATTTAAAAGTAAGTGAAGCATAAGAGTGTGTTAGACGACAGATTAGATAGAATTTATATTTAACAAGCTACACTGTGTGAGTTCCGACAGAATTTTTTTAAAATTTTTTTATAATTTTTCGGAAGTTCTTAAATGAATTAACTTGTGGGTGGTTACTATATGATCTTTTTGCTCACAGATTATTTTACTTTAGATTCATTATGTTATGTTTTTTTTTTCTTGTTGATGTTTTATTCTTCCTATGTAAAATGATATAGTTTGAGGTTTATGTGTCATCATATCTGCCTGTAATTAGTATTTCCTTAGGATCCTGTACTAATGTGAGCATTTCTCTCATTGTGTGATCAGCTGAGCAAGGGTTTTCTGGAGATGCCTGGGGGATCAGCATAACCAAAATGGTTGTCCTTACAGTGAAAGTTATTCTTTATTTTAAAGTTCATTGTCCTCCAAAGCCTTCTTTTTTATTTTGAAAAGTGCATGTTTACCATTAGCCAGAACATTGCAACCCCTATCCTGTCCAGAATATTTTCCATTTAATGAAAAGACCTGTGAATTTGTTTGTTGTTTTTTTCTTGATATCCATGAATTACTGTTACTTTGTGGTTTTCATGTGTGAAAATGAGTAGAGTAGAGGGAGATTACCATTGCAACAAAATCAAGAAAAAACCCATAATTTCCTAATTTTTCTCACTGCTACTGTTAGAGCATGATCATACGAAGTGATAAAACTGTTATAGAATGTCCAACATTAAGTGTAGTCTTTTATTTTCTGAAAATTAAAACAAAATCTAGGAAAGTAAATAAAATTGTACCATGAGCAAAATATTCATGCATGATCACTTTCGAATTTTCTGCCCTAGTGTCCCTTGAGGGTTTACAGTTTGTAGAGTTATATAGGTAGGAAATTAAAATTTAAGGGGCAGATAAAAAGATGTTGCAACTGATACAAATAATTACATGAATATCCAAGTAAAACCAAAATATTTCCAAATTTGCTACACAGAGAGGTAATATAAAAAGTCATTCTATATTTTGTAAGCTTCCATTGTGGTGTTGTCATTCTATATGTTCAATTGCATGGTTAATACTGTTATCTATGAGGCACTTGTACAGAACATGCTTGCTTGAATTTTTCTTATGCTGCTTTATAGAATGTGGTATTCCAGGGTACAGAACTTCTTTTCACATGTTCTGTGTGTAAGAATGTCTAAGTTGTTTTTCTTCTGTATATTATAACCATGTTTGTATTTTTTGAAAATCTATCAAAAATTGTATCCATAATTACCAATGCTTCATAAAGTATACACAAGATAAAAGTAGTATACCAAACTTGTTGGAAAACTGCCTACATTTGATAGTTTTACTTATCTCCATTTTTAATTTGTAAGACATATTTCTGAATTTTGATTAATTTTATGAAAGCTGAAGAATCACCCCCAGAATAAAATGCCAAATTTCAGGATGAATGAAAGTAAGCAAAATAAAAACTTCTAATAACTCTTGTACAAGAAAACATTTAATAACTTTAATAGCAAAGCATATTTGATTAAAACTGAATATAGGAATCAACACAGTGAAACTGTCATAAAATCTGGTTTAGACCAAAAGTAAAACTGCTTAAAAATCATGTCAACACATTAAAACTCTCTTGATGTTCCACTTTCTAAAACATCAAGAGAGTTTTAATGTGCTGACATGATTTTTAAGCAGTTTTACTGTTAACACAATAATCGCATCCATCTGTAATACATACATTGAGACAAACCTGACTTACCATCCTCAGTGGTCATATTTGTGACCACTGCACCAGCTGTATACATAATTTAAATACACAATATTTCACGTAAAATATTTTTTATTATATAAATTAACAACTTGATTAAAAATCTAAATTGAGCAGATGTTTTTGTGCACCATTTATAAATGAAGAAAAATAAAATATTTGTTCTTATATTGATATTAATTTCAATTGTCATTAGACAGATTGCCAGGATATAGGCACTTAAATGTTTGAAATTCATTAGAAAAACTGCTGTACCAGTCATTGATGTTCATCTTGGTTTGAAAACAGGTCTCTTTCACTTATGATCAAATTGTACAAGAAACTTCTTTTGGTTTTGCTTTGTTTAACATATAGAGGTGCAAAGAAGCAATTTAGTGCCACTTGGGGAATTAATCTCTCTACATAAATCACAACAGCCTATGTTAATACTGAATGACTAAATGACTGCAAACTATGTATTGAACAGCCATGAATATCAGTCAATGAGAATGAATGCTAAAATAGATCTATTTTACATCATAGCATGAAAAATCAAGTAATCTGTTTCATATATAATTGTAACTTTGTAAAATTCCACAGTGAATATTTAATTATAAATTAAATACTTTTAGTTAATGAGTTGCATTATACACTCTTATTTTCCCACTTACCAATGTTTATTGACAGAACATGTTTTATAGTCTCCTGGATGCTTACAACAATATTTGGTAATTAAATTGTCATCTATAAAGAATCTTAACATTCATCAGTCTATCTTCATTTTTCTTTATGTAGAGCTTTTCCCATAAGCTCAGTTTCAATGATAAGTATGCTGATTTTAATAATTTTGATTTCTTTTCTATTTCATGATTCATTTCCAAAAGTGGTTGGTTACAGCTGATTTATCAACTTGTTTATAAATGATAGTCCTGAAATGTTCTTTAAGCCTGATGTTTATACTTCTTTTTGTTTTCCCAATATATATTTTATTGTAGTTTGAACAGTTAATTTGGATTCCTGGTTTCTTTTCTGGGAGAATTTTGCTAATCTGATTGGATGTTATCAGGTTCTTTATACTGTATCTGTAACTAAGGTGATACTGAATTCTTTGAACATTTTTTGAAAATTTTGAAAGGCCTAAGGAGATGGGTAAACTTTTTGATCCTTTGTTTCTCTTTCTCTAATAACTGTATAATTACTTCCTTTATCCATTTTTTTGCTTTTTGAATCACTGTATCTTTTTATGTATCAATTCTTACTGAAGACATTGTATTCTGCAGTATGTTCTATATGTAATACATTCTTTATAATATTTTATTTTGTTTAAGGAGGTATTTATCAGTTTGTATATTAAGGTATTGATAACTGCATGCTGGTGAGATCTGTGATTGATATCCTTGACTTATGTGTACTCGTCAGTATATTTGGATATTCTGAAAATGCTAAACTCCAAGTTGCCTCTTGGATTTATAAAACATGATGGTTTTTAAGTCCAACAAAGAATTATGTTGTTATTTTCTAGTTTACTTAACAATTCTAAAATATCATTCACATATATGTTCCATTTTTAAAATATATATGGAAATGGATTGGTTATGTGTATTTCCAAATAGCTCATAAAAATATTTGCTAAAAAGGATAATAGCGAGTTTTCCATTGCTAAACCTGATTTCTGTTAATAAAAAAATCATTAAAAATAAATAATGTTGCCAATCTCAGTGTTATATTCTTTAGTTATGTTGTTGTCTAAATCTATTAATTAATTTCAGTCGTTTTTGTATGTACACTATCAGTTTAATTGATTTCAGTCATTTTTGTAGGTATTCTATCAGTTTATCTTTTGGAACACGGGAGAAAAGGAAAATCACATCAACTAATTTGTCATTTGGAAACATTTTAACATTTTTAAAACTTGTAATGGGTTCTATTAAGTTTTTGTATGCCTAATGCTTCAAATTCCATCCTTCCCAAAATTAACTGCTATCCTACAAAGGACAGCTTAATTACAACCTTTTGTAACCTCCCACTGCAAGCCAGTTGTAAGTATTCAGGAGTCTATTCAGATTGCTTGTCAGTCTACTAGCAGCCAAGGATGTAGACAAGGGTCCATTAAACATGTTCTGCTAGTAAATGTTGTTAATTGAGAATTAAGAGTATATAACTGAATCACTAATTAAAGTATTTAGTTTATAATAAATTTCTTCTTGCATAAATCACATAAATATATAAAAATTAGCAGAAAAGTAGAGAACTCACAATGAGGGGATGATGGAGGGGATATGCTAGAATCCCGTTCTGTTTTGTCCACTTGTAGTCTTTCTGGTTTACTTTGAAAAAATTCAGGTGCAGTTGTTGCAAAGTAGATGTCATTCTGCAAGCATAAACACAAAGTATGTTAACAATATTGAGCTCTTAGTTAACCTAAACGAAACATTTGACTAAACTGAGGTACAGTTAAACAAAGGATCAAGTTGCAACATGGACAAGGACATTTAGAAATTCCAGTCTACTTTTGAAATATCATTCAGTGAGGTTTTCAATCATAGCTGCCTGATATTAAAAGAAAAATACTGCCACATTAAAATACATTGAGGAAAAATATGTTCAATAGTTTGGGGAAAATGTTACCAAAAGCAAGCTTTCAAAAAAGATAGTTAATATGAAAAATTACCTAAGACATAACATTATATTAAACAGACAATGAACAAACTGATTATTTTAAAGAAGTGGAAGAAAAGCTGCTTGATATTATGGAGTGTGCAACAAATCCTTCAGTTGCAAGAATGTTCTTGAAGTGTGGCTCCTTTTTCAAGAAAATAACCCTCGATTAATGGGCCAGGAAGTTGAAAAAATACTTATATTTTTTCTTGAATTGTGTTTAATACCTGTTTTAACTATTGAGGCATCACAAGTGGTGGACACTGATGATACATGAGATGAAATGATAAACTGGGAAAGGGTGCATTTTTTAAAGGAAGAAAGCATTCCAGACCTAAGTTTAGGATACCTCCCTGGCATTTACCATTTATGAAGACTAAGAAAATCTGTGAGGATGGTCCTGGTGGGAATCAAACCCCTGACCTCCCACTCATGAGACCAAGTCTCAAGACCTCCACACAAGTGGTAGTAAGAATTGTTATGTTTGGTTAGAGAGCAAATACTTGATGAAAGAGCTTTTAGAAAAATGCTAGCCTTAAAATATAGGACATATCTAAGCAAGTTATATGGTCATTAACAAAGGAAGGATTACACATTTTGTAACGAATAGGCATTTATTTTAGGGAATAATCTCCACATGGTCTGATCTTGGCCATTATTTTGGGTATGATAACACTTTTCATGCACATATTAAAATCATGAACTTCAACTAATGTATTAATCAATTATTATGACCTAATCATTACAGTCATTAAATCCCTTCTCATCTATATCTGAATTATGCAAAATGATTCACTATCTTCAATTGCCAGTAATTTCCCATGGAACATCTGGTTCAGCTTCTACTTTTGACTACAATTTCTACATATTAAACTAAAATTGTAATTATTAACCAATAAATAACAAATAAAATAACATACAAAAAGTATTATTACCATTATCTAGGAGCTTTATCTATACCCTTCTCCCAATTATTTTATTCTATATACATAATTATACTCTATATGGTTTGATTCCAACCCAAACTGACCACTTAAAAAAAAAAAAAAAACCTTCTCGATCTTCAACATTTTAACTTCAAACAAAATTCATTTAATTTCATAATTTGGTCATCTGATTCTAAGTGATTTTTATTTAATGAATTTATTCTTCCATTTATTAGTTTCTGAACATTAAATATTATATGGATTGCCTCCTCAGTTCCTTTATAAATGAGGCATATTATTCTGTTAAAAATTATCTCTAAATCCTATCAATTTATTCTGAATCAGTCAATCTCCTCTCTTTCCTGTTTATTGCATTTCCCAAAATATATTTCTCTTCTTGGGCTATCTTCAATTTCTTATAGAGAATAAACAAACTTTTCTGCTTTAATGCACTAATAATCTAAGAGGGATAGTACCTTCATTCATCCTCATAATTTTGATTATCTTTCTCAAAGTGGTCCCCATTGGATGCAATGCACATGTCCCAGTATTTATGCCAGTCTTCAAAGACATGCTATAAAACATTTTTTTACAGGTCCTTCATAATAGCCTATGCCACTGATTCTGATGATGCAAAATGCCTCCCACAAAAGTGTTTCTTCAATTTGAGGTAAACGAAAAAGTCACTCTGGACAGTAGGGAGGGTAAGGAACATAATTTACATTGATTTTTGTGAGATATTCGGTAACAACATTTACATTGTGCTGCTGTGCATTATCATGGTGCAGCATCCAGTTTATGACATGGAAATGTGGTCTGTGACTTTGCCTTGTAGAGTTTTCAGAACATTTCTCTAGTATTGCCGAGTAACAATTATGTGTGCAGCTATGAAATGATGGTAAACCATTCCTTGAATATCAAAAAGTTAAATGGCTATTTCTTTCCCAGCAGAAGCAACCACTTTTGCTTATTTTGGTGTTGGTGACCATGGAGATTTCCACATAGAACTTTGCTGTTTGCTGGATCAAAGTGATGCAGACAAGTTTCATCAGCAGTGACTACCTTTGAAAGAAACTCCATATCTTTCTGTAGCATCATGTTCAACTGCATGCAAACCTGCACACCAATTTCCTTTTTGTTCAGGAATCAGCACTCTTGGAACCAACCATGTGCAAATAAGGCTCATATATAACTTTTCACTTACCAACATGTGGGAGATACTTTGAAATTTTCATTTCTTTGAATTTGATTGTCTCCCCTCTTAAAACATTTTAAACTAACTCAATTTTGCAGTAGGCAAAAACAAATTCTCAATAGATGTCATGTAACATTCCAAAGGCCTCAGCTAAAGATTTGTTGAGATGAAAGCCCATTTTCAGAGATGTATTGTTCGTCACAAGTCACCTCCATTTTGTTTTAGGCAGAACTGAACATGTCTCAACATGCACACTTTTCACAGGTTGGAACCATAAGCAAGAACAATTTAAGTAATACCAAGTGTACATTATGCATTAATCTAACAAAGTATTGTAAAATTAAATTTTAGTGCAAGAAATAATAGCTCTAAAATAATTATGACACTTTTTCATTAACAGTTTTCATATTTATCTATAACTTTGAACCTTAATCTGATTACCTTCCAGAATCCTTTCCTTAGGTTTTCTTTCTCCATTCATACATCACTCATCCCATTCTCTTTTCATTAATCTTATATCCTATTAACCTAACTGTTCATACACCTGTTATTTTCCTGGTTAAGTCACACAGTGCTTTAAAATATGCTTCTCATTTAATTGATATACCCTAAACTGTTTAAAACTCATCCCTCCTTCATCCTTAGCAAATATATGCTAATCACAGGCATCCTTCTAGTTCAATAGTTAATAAAGTTTTAATAAAAAATCATGAATTATGAAATTGAAAGAGAGAATAGTCATACATATTTAGGCCTTACATTGATTCCTGCCTAACATGATCATATCATACATAACATATCATAAAAACACTGTCATTCAAAATCCCATATAGATTAAAAGATATCGATTTGTGTAAAGGACATTTAAAAAGGTTGTATTTATGTTTTGATACATTCTAATACATTATATATGAATGCAATATGGTGTAACAACATTAAAGAACGTCTTAGTTTGTAAAATCATGCAAATAATATTTGGGTTTAATGTTTATAAACCCTGAATAGATGTCTTTAAGGAAACAAACATTTTGCTAGTCTGTGTGCTTCACTAACAAAATGAATCAATACTTGCATATAAGTATGAAAAATAATCTCCTATGTACCAACTGAACTATTAGCTACAAGAAAGGTGTATACTACTACAAAAAAAGCTGATCAAATTTCCATAGAATCCGTAAACTCTACAAAATAAGGGTTAAGAAGTATATTACATAGTGGTGCCAAAACCTATAACAACCTTCCTTTAGAGATCTTGGAATTTGGAATTTATACCAGTTCAAAAGAAAATGTTTAAATACCTTATTGAAATTCACTGTAATGCAAAATTAACTTAAGTGAATTCTAGGATACATATGATTCAAGTGCTTGATTGATAAATTTTTGAAATCCACACCAACTACTTTTAAGATTTAAATTAATGTTTTTATATCGACTAATTTTTGAGTGCCTAATATCTGTAAAGCACAATCCCTTCTTAGAGCTGCCACTCATTGAGACATTCTACAGATTGTACTAATCTTTTTGGGGAAAAGTTTTATTTTATATTTTTACATATGTTAACTGTTTAATTTAAATTTATTTATGTTATGTATTTATGTGTTACTTTTTTTTAAAAAAAGTTGTATAAATAAATATTACATAAAACATAGGCAAATACTCAATTGACCTGAATGATAAGGGGCCATTCCAATATTATTAGATGGTGCTTAACTGGATGAAAACGCATGAGATGGTCTATTTATGCCTTTACTTTTGGCACATTCAGAAACTTTTTAATTTCAAACTCTGCCATTAAAGAAATGTATCAATTTCTCAATTTAAATAGTCTAACTGTATTCACTATTGCCATACATTTGGGTCTTTCCAAGCTTCCACTAATTAATATACTGCATAAGCTGATTGATGGATGCATAGGTGGTAGGAGATACCATTACCCAACCTTATGTCACACTGCTCATGCAAATTGAGTTTTTTTAAGAAGTTAATGCAAGAAAATGCTGTAACAAAGATGGTTTCTTTCAAAACTAAACTTGGAAGTTCACTATATGATGAAAAATGCATTTTTGAAATTTATGTTGAAAGATCTGATACAGTAAGGTTCTGTTTGCAAGCAAAAATATAATATGTACCACTGCCCTAAATATCCATGCATTTTAAAGGGCTTATCCAAATAAGATCAAATTAGAAATTTTTATTATGGTCAAATTATAAAATACATTGAATTGATGAAATAGGAATAGTTTAAAAACAGTCTCAGATATTATTCCAGCATACAAATTCAAGACACAAACATACTATTTACATGATTGAGTTTTAAATGAGGTAAACTACAATAAAATGCAATTGGAAAAAAATGAGCTGAAATGGGACTGAATGATTCTAAAATTTCTTTCTTACCTTGGAGCAGATTAGGGTAAGCTTAGGCATAACCATAGTTTGGACCAAGTTGCCATTTATAATTAGACGAATCTCCATTGAGTCAGTCGTAAAAGCGAAGATGTATGGAAAGGCACAAACTGCAACAAATGAACCATTTCTACTCAGAGATATGCTGAATATTGTTAGTACATAAACTTATAATGACAGATATATTTAATAAAATAGAAAGAAAGGAAACTGTAAGACTGAAGAACAGTAACATGAACATAAATGAATTTTAAACAACGGAATAAGATATTTTCAAGTTTCAGTGTTATCTACAGTTGCTATGGAAGCTAATTTATGTTTTTCTTGTTTATTCCCCCTTTTTTCCTCCAATACCATTGACCTTACCATGTTTATCACTGTACAAATTCATAATTGAAGCAATTAAGAATAATAACTACTTAATAAGGAAGATATTTTAGATATTTTTATCATGTTGCATGCCATAATCCATGGAAAATAAATATGAAAAGAATGGTAGGCTTGTGTCATTTCCAGTTCTAAATTTCTGTCTGCAATTATTAAATTCTTACATTTAAAGGCTTTTATTCCCTTACTTTTCTGCTTTCTTTGATTACTGCCATGGTTTTAATCCTTTAACAACCAATATAGTAATTTATCATTCTTCCATAAGCTTCCAGTGATAATGTTCTTAAGAACAAATAGTGTAAAGCATTGTTGAAATTCTCCTTATTGTATATTCAGTTCCCTTTAATTATGTATTGAACAAATGCTCTTAACTAAAATCTGTAACAATCTTTCACATGATTAATCTCTAAGCTGTACATATAAAAAAAGCATTTTTTGTTAATTGCTGATTGTGGTACTCACCAATGGCTGAAGGGACAGAGTTCCAATGGAAATCAAAGTCTGTATTTGTTATACCCTCCTCTGAGAGTTTTTGAAAATGGCATGTATCTGGAATAAGGAAAATGAAATAACAAAGAAAGATATGTAGTTGCAAAAAATATAGGAAAATCAAAACTAATGGATTTTCTATCTTTTAAGTGAATTAGACTCACCATGAGACAATTTAAGGGTTAATGTTATACTACAGAGAGGCATAAATAATTTATTATATACTAGCATAAATAAAAAGTTGTTTAAGGGAATTTAAATTGGTAAAAACAAAGTAAGCACAGCTCTTTCATTAGTTTGCTATTCCCTGAAGTTTTCTGATTGATTTCATGCATTGTGTTATAATTCACCTAAATAATTAGGGCTATATCATAAGTCATAACAACTATATTGTACCTTTTAAACATGCAGTAATTCTGTAAATTTAGTCTAAATGTTCAAAAGCCTATGCTATGTTCTTAAAGTGCCACCATTGAATGAGTGGTGTATCCCTAATAGGTGCTGGTTTCTCATGTAATGTTTTAGTAGCATCATTCAAAGATGGAAATAAAATGAAGGAGAGGTTGTATGTAAACTAGCAGCTTTCTGAAAAGTTCTGCATAGCTGCTAGTATGATTAAATAATGTGCTTTGCTGTACAGAACAGTGGTAAAGTGGGTTGACACCTTCTAATATGTATGCCAATCTATTTTAAAGTGAACTCCCAATTGCATAATTATTTAAATTTACATATTTTTTGTTTGTATCTATCAGTAGCTCCTGTACTCAGATTCCATCTGTGGTGGCATCCAGAAACACATAGAATAGGCTTTTGAACCTATAAACTATGTTTGCAGTCATGCTACATGTTTGAAGGAAATAACACTGGTGCCATGACAAATTAAGCAACTACCTTTTCTCACCTGCACACATCTAACATTTTAAATATTCATTACCTGAATCAAAATTCTCACAGATAAATTAAAGTGGCTTCAAACCTTTGCAAAAGTTCCTTTTTGTTTTGGTGAAAATTGCATTAATTCAAAATCCCATATTGTTATTAAGAATATATGTATTAGAATGATTGCTTATTTTTAAGTTATAGAGAATTGACTGAAGCACATTTTGAATCTGTTCCATTATAAAAAAATAAAACTTCAGTATAGTTTTGTTAGTTTTTAAAAATTGGAATCCATGGCATTTCATTTTTCAGTGATTAATCAGTCATTATTTTATGTTCAAGAAATGAAAGCACAATTATGGTAGAGTGACGTATATACACGAATAATCCTCGCACATTTTTTTCTAAAATTTAACAGCGAAAGTTGGAGTGGGTATTGTTCGCATTAGGTTTGGCACCACACTTCTGATACACCAAAATCCGGAAGTTGACATTCTTCCTTCCCAAGCGAGAACCGCGTGCACAGATCGCGTCATAAGACATTTGCATAGCGTCAGCTGAAATAAAAGCACGTGTTCAGGATGGTGATTAGTATGAAACATCGTTATAAGTCGTTTAAGGCGAAAGAAAATGTTTACATTATTGAAGTGGCGGAACAAATTGCCAATCGCACTGCTGAACGAAAATGCAATGTGGAATAGGGCTGTATTCGTGAATGGCGAAAAAATAGTGCGCATCTTGGGCAGATAAAAGTAACCGGCTGGCATTTTGCGGACAAAACGCAAAGCTTCCGAAAGTGGAAAGCAGATGTGACTGAAAAGAGACAGTTTGGATTTGCCGTTACGAGTGAAATGTGCCAAATGAAAGCGATAGCAAGATAACTAAACATAACTGGTAATGGTTTTAAGGTTAGTCTTGGATGGCTCACTCGTGTTTTCCAGAGTAATGACTTCAGTTTTCGTAGGAAAAAGAGCATCGCTCAACATCTCCCTGTCGATTACAAGAGATGATGGTGAAGTTCCACAGATTTATCATCAGATTGCGCCCGAGAAATCAATATTTACTATCACAAATTGGTAATGCAGACCGAATGTTTGTGTACTTTGAAATGCCACAAGACTACACAATAAATAAAAAGCGCAGTTACAATTGGCGGTAGTGAAAAACAAAGATGCCCTGTTATGCTGTGTGTAACTGCAGATGGAAGAAAGCTACCGCAATTTATCATCTTTAAACGAAAAACCATTCCTAAAGTGAATATAAGGGAATCATCATACGAGCTCATCCTAAAGGGTGGATGGCCAAAGAGCTTGTAGTCGAGTGGGTGACGTAAGTTTAGTAACGTCGACGCCCAGGAGCACTACTCAACTTAAAGAACATCTTTGTTACTACGGCCATGCTACAGACAACGTACAGAAGAGCAGACTTAGCTATTATTCCTGGAGGACTTACATGGATTCTCCAAATATTGGAGGTCTGCATATCGACCGTTTAATATTGCGTTAAAAGAACGTTTTACTAGATGAATGACTGAGTAAAAGTACCAACTCACTCCGAGGGGTAAAATCAAGCGCCCGGAAGTGATCCAAATCTGCGATTGGGTGAAAAGTGTGAGGCCGGAATTGCTGTCTCAAAAATTCCTATTTTAATAATACTTGCTTTTGATGATGATGATGATGATGATGATGATGATGATGATAATAATAATAATAATAATAAGTGCATCTTATTTCCGGTATTGTTTAATGTCAAGAATAACAACAGTTTTCAGGTATTGTTTAATGTCATGAATAACATAACAATAAAGGGTATGAATTATACAATTGGAATCAGGACTTCAATATTATTGTTGGTGCATGTATGATATATATCTATTTGACTAATAAGTAATATTAGCCTTCTGCTACCTGTATCTTTGGGTATGCGATTTGCCTCTAAAGGTTCTCTTTTTCTGTTAAAAACCCTTCCTCCCATTGCCAGCCATCCACAAAGGGTTGCCACAAATGTTTACTGCCTCGACATGGAAAAATCAAGAAATATCAGTACAATCGGTAACTGTGCTTGTCATCAAAAGAAACACCGCATGCAGAAACATGTGTTTTACAGAAACCAATATCTTAGCTATTTCCGACAGTTTCAAAGGAATACCGCTCATATGGCCGAAAGGCACCTTATCGCAAACCTTTAGTACGTGAATCTATGGTAAAATTAAAAGAGTGACGCAATCTGTCCTATTCAAAAGTAGCCGCGTAGGAATATTTATTTTAGAAAGTAAGTGAGATGGTTCAACCCAATGAACATCTCACAAAAACCTAACCAATAAAAACGAGCATGTAATAAACGGTATCTAATGAGATCTAGTAAGATACTAGAAGAAACTAAGTTCAATAAGATTTAAAAAGAATACACTTTCGCGAGGGACAGTGCGAATTCACATAATATATTTAATATCAACTATAAGAAGTTAGGCAGGGACAAGGGGTAACAAGAGTCAATCAGTCAAAATCGGTGGACCAGTTCGCGAAGATATGAACACTACAGCTCAGTGAAAGAAATGCGCTCTAGTTAAGTTAATGAGAGTCTCATTAAATCAGTGTTAAAGTTACGATATTCAAATTATTCTTATGGCAAATCCCTTACATCGAAGTGAGCAGTGTTATAAGAAAGTGTTACAGCAAAATAATAGGCGACAGTCACGTGTGAATTGATTACGGAGGAATGCAGTTCATGTTAAAATTAAAGTTAAAAGTTACATGAATAATGTATTTAAATATTTGAGTGGGGAACTTTAGCCTAAGGGCAACTATACAGTAAAGTTTATAGTTATACTGTAGTTTACTATACAGTAAATCAAAACCAAAATTATAACCACATGACAGACGCTCAGCATGTTCATAAATCCTTCAGTTGTTCAAAATAATAAAAATTCAATTAGAGCCGAAACTGTATTATTCCAGTGGAGAAACCCCGTTCTTCCCTAATGATATTACGTCATTAAATACAGTTCAATTCCCCTGAGATTCCTACCCGCTGCTTTGGAACCAGAGAAATAGGAAGCATAGAACTACAGATTGCAAGAGCCGAGGCTATTCAAGAAGACAATCATCTAATTCGAATTAAAGACCATTCAAATTAAATCCCAAGTAAAATCTAATTAAAATCTACCACCAATACTTCCGGCTCCAAGTGATGGAGCTCTATTTCTATACCATTGGTGGAAAGAAGCTTCAAGAAGTGCAGAATTTCTTGATGTGATGGAAAACGATATGCTGTGGGAGGACAGAGATCGTGATTTTTTTGATTAGGTTTATTTACAGACGCACTTTAACCTCTCAGGTCATCTGCGTCCCATTCAACTCAGGGAGTGAAATGGCCGACAAATTTTACTCAGAGGCCTCTTTTTTCAGGCTTGAGGTTCTTTATCGTGCCGTAAATGTACGAAACGGGACCCACGGCTTTACTTTCCTTCCTAAGGAAGCCATACTTAGGATTTTTACGCCCGAAAATATCAATCGATCCTGGCCGGGATCGAAACCGCGATCTTGGGTTTAGGAGGCAAGTGCGGTAACCATTAGACCATCAGGACCGACAGAGATCGTGATGTTAACGACAACGACTCTCCTTGCAGCGATGACGAAAGTGATGCTGAATAGAAGCTGAATAGTATTTTATTGTAATTGTTTATGCTAAATAGAAAAAAAAAGTTTAGCTGTTTGCATTTTCCTCTTGCAGAATACTAGTTCGTTCTACATCCGCAAAGTGATTATGAAGATTACGACGCAACGAATTTCTTAAATGCAATAACATTTTAACCTATAATTTATTGTAGCCTTTAATATTTTCAATGTAATTATTTAATACAGTTGTACAAGCAACTCCCCCCCCCCCAATCTCGCTTCCTAGAACCGGTGTGGGGAATATTTGCATCTAAACGGTATGTAGTTAATATTTCAGTAGCATGGTAAAAGTGCACAATAAGAAAAAAGTGCATTATAAGTTGAGTTAATTGATAAACAGCTTTGAACACTGTTAAACTTTATATTTACTTCCAAATAAGGATTTTCACTCTTTAAATGTAACAAATGTATGCTATTCAAATATTTACAAAGTGTTTTCAGCATATATCACATGTGTAATTAATTAATAAAATATAAAATATACTTTTTTTAAAAACCCAAAACACACTTTTAATCTGATGGTTTATTTATACTTACGGTTATAACACAGGAGTAACTCTGGTTCTTCATCTTCATATAAGTCAACAGCTGCTACAAGATGGGAGCGACTGCTCTCTATAGTATGCAGACGTGATACTTCTCCTGTTCTCTCATTTACAAGATCAAATATATGCCGATAGCCAACACAGATGTGGTTATCAGGAATACCTCCTCCACTGGATGATAGTGATGAATCCACAAGTGTAATGAGCGCAGGAGGTTCAGCTACTTGGATTTCCTGTGTTAAATCAATTACACCGTAAGTTTTGTACCTTAAGACTGTGTCCATTTTTGTGTGCAGATATTACATGATAGATAGAATACTTTGAAAGAGTTTAGTTTAGTGATTAGAGCAATTAAAAATTGACATGGATTTATAATTATTGCTAAAGACTGAGACTAAAATAACATTGAACTATATTTTATAAAGGAAAGATGCATTCTAAAATATCAAGTAAAAATACAATGTCATGTAAAGGAAAACTGAAGGCATGGCTCTTACTTGCAGTTTGTTGCTTCTGAGTAACAGGAATAGAGAGAAGAATACAGAATGTTATTATAGACAGAGAATATAAAATACATTTTATATTGTGATAAGATGACAGCATTTAGTACACTAAACAACTATTATCTGACTGATACATGGTGTAAAGTATATACAATATATTGTATGTAGTGTATGCACAATATACACTAAAAACCTGGAGTTGTGTGTATTGGATTCAGAATGCAAACAAGCAAATCTAGAAAGAAAATATCTAATAAGTAAGATTAGTATAACTTTTGTGTATTTTCAGATCCCATTTTGTAATGGATTGATAAAGTATGTATATTTGAATGCAGTATATTAAGTAGTCTATTGGGATATTTTCAATAAAACCTACTATTCAAACTATTCAAATATACAATGGTAGAAAATGAAGTATAAAAGAGGCTAATATAAATAAATATGGCAAATTAATTGATATCATTGTATGATTCAGTTGAACTACACACTCTTAAAGCTTCACTTACTTTTCATAAATGTTCTTTAAACCGGTTCCATACATTTATGAAAAGTAAGTAAAGCTTTAAGAGTGTGTAGTTCAACTGAACCATACAATGATATCAATTAATATGATTGGCTTCACTGTGCAAGTTCCAATTTACATTTAAGTAAAAAAAAAAAAAAAAATATGGCAAAGTTCATTGTAGCTGTGAATGTTTCAAAAAACAACATAATATACAGATGGATCACTTAAAATGGAGCAGCAGACTTTAGAATATACTATGAAAAATTCCTTCATTATACACCTTTGGGACAGTATGCTAACAATTTTGATGGTGAAATAATGGCCTTAGAGCAATATTAGAAAATTTACTATATAGATCTAATGTAAACAAAAGAATTGTTATCTTAAGTGGGTCTAAAGCAGCACTACAAAGTATAATGAATTACAGTTATCCACCAACATAACACTACAAATGAAATAAGAAAAATATATCATACAATCCAGATGAGAAATACAGAAATAGTTTTCTGACTTTGGAACTAGAAATTCCTTCTAAATTGAAACTCATAAAAAGATTAATAACAGAACAAGAACTATAAAATATCCAGGAAATGACAATAGGAATGATGACTCCCGAAACTAGTCTTCCATTCTATTGAATTTTAGTGATGTGTATGTTATAATCTTGACTCAATTTTTTAAAATGTTAATACTTGACATCACTGTTACAAAAGTTCACTATATTTTATACAATCCAATAAAAACTTCAAAACCATATGAGACAATATAAAATGGCTTTAACCCCATGTTTATATTATTGAGATAGCACAATTAATTATATGGATTGTAAACCTTAGTGTAATCAATTTGTACAGTCTATGTGTATGTGTATATATATATATATTATTAAGTCTTTTATGTATTTCGAAAGTAAGAGAGTAACTTGTTTACCAGACTTTTAGACATAAGGCAGATAGAGTGTATTTTAAAGGGGACGAGAAAAAGCAGATGTCCTTTCCTTTGTATTAAGAGTCTTTGTGGGCAATGGGTCTGCCTTAAGAGTTTGAAAAACTGACAGGGTCGGGTCGTTAGTTATTGAGTAAAAGGACAGAAAAAGGCTAGTTTTGTGAAAAGACAGAACAGACTGGTCAATTATCATCTATTGACGCCACGGAACCTTGTGGGTGTCATAAATTGCATTTGACATTAGACAAAGATACAGGGAGAAAGAGACGCCGTGAAGGGAAGCGAGGCATTCGAGCAGAGCACTTCGAGAGATTGTTTTCATAACAGGCGACGTAAAACTATTAACTGATAGCTAGTGTGCCGCGAGAAGGAGAGTAGTGTTGAGGAAGATACTGACTGGACATTTTACATAGACTCAAATTTATTAAGCGAGTTGCAAGCAAACTCATACGTTTTCTCAAAATCTTAAAGGCGACCCTCGAACACCTAACTCAATTTATTCTAAATAAATGGTCTTGTTGTAAGGAGTTCTACTTGTGTTCATTAAGTTCCTAGTCCTCTCCCTTGGACCTGAAACAGACCATAAAATTCCAGCACTCACTGAAGCTAGCCCAGGGTTGCAGTAATGTTAGGCAGCAGAAGAAGAGGAGGTCAACCACTATCCATTAATTAATTTAAGTCTACTAATCCCTCCCCCACTCATCGAACTCAGACCCAACTGTGAGGCCTAACCTTCATATTACGACTGCACATATGAAGATCCAAAGACTTTCAAATATTTTTTTTGAAACCAAGAAAAATTAACAGTTGTCAAATTTGCTTAATTGTTGGGCATAATTGCCTGTCAGAATATCTCTTCAGAATGAATTAATCAAGGACATCTACTGGCCATTTTGTAAGTATTATTTATTCTAAGCACAACATTTATTGAAATGCAGCCAACTTGATAGCAACAAACAAATGTAAAATAATTCGAGGCACTTTGATGGGAAACTAGGAAAAAAATAAATATCAGCATCCCGAATGGCCACTAGCAACCAACCATTATTCAGTATTATTTATTAAATGAAATAAACATAATTAAATAAGATGGTATGATTACACTATTTTATTGGTTATAAAAACCAAAAGCATTATTTAAAATTAATGCTAATCATATTTTAAATATACATGTAGTGTAAAAGCCAATTATATTTTCTTATTTATTTATAACATTTAACTTCTCTTTATACACAGTACAAAAGTCTAATTATATTTTTTTATGTATTTACAATATTTATTTTTACTTTATAAAAAGTATAGTGTGATTATACTCTCTTATTTATTTATTATATTTGTTTTACTTTAATAAACTATACTGTAATATAATAATATTTTATATTCTCTATCTATAAAAGCATTTTCTATTCTTTCCTCTAACTATCCCTGTGCTTCTCAGAAGCAACTATTTTACTTTGTCTTGATCAACATTTCCATGATGTTCTGAAAGGTGAATGTTCTGTTGTAGCAGATATGAGTCTTTATGAAATAGCTTGTTTTAAATATGATCCAATCACTTCAGTGGAAGTAGAAAGTTCTTTTTCCATGATGAAAAATGTTCTCTATGACAAGTGGCTGAATATGACAGTTGATACCTTGAAAAAACCATTTTGTTGCTTGTAACCAAGAAAAGTACACTTAAATACTTTAATTATCAGAATAAAGAAATTATTGAGCATGTTAAATACACAATTTCATTAATAATGAGTGATATTACTATGTTTTCACTTTTAATAAATACCTATTTTAATTATATTACAGCCCCATTTCAGTGTTTCAAGTTCCTTTTTGTATGCCTATTTTAACCACATGAATACCCGAACTTCTGGGCTCTGCTTATTAACAAGGAAAAAAAGGCTCATAAATGGCCCCTTTCTCTTCATCCACCTGTTGCACTTGGCTGTTGTCCTTTTCTATGCAAATTGTTGGTTTAATAATTTTAGCATTAGCTATTGTCTGTTTACAGCTGTGTCATTCAAATTTTTAATAGCTCTCTCCAATAATTACTGCCATCTTGAACAAACCTCGTTCAATGTGTAGATAAATGCAAATGAAGAATATGGATGCTCCATTTGAATGAAGATAATTATATTACAAAATAGCTATTTAAGTGAGGTTAACGTGCTCTAAATAAAGAAAATGTACAATGCAACAGCTTTTACAGTTATGTTTACTCATTTTAAATTACTGCAATGTTCATTATAAAAGCAAAAGTTCACAAACTTCTTCCCATCTAAAATTTACCAATTCTATAAACTGCCAACCTGTTAGAATAAACTGGTGCAAATCAGGTGAATGACACCACTGTCTAATTACAGCTATTATATATGCTCTCCTAATAGTCATGCTCTGCAATACAGTGAAAACCTTCAAGAAATTCCCAGCCCAGGTGCTGAAGAAGATTGGCAACAAAATTATCTTTCATTATACATATTTAAAAAAAAAAAAAAAAAAAAAGAGGAATGTTAAAATATCATAAATTTAAGCTGCAATATTTTTTAGGAAGTTATAGGCAAACATAACTGTAATATATCTTAAACTAATTTATTGAATATGTTCACACTAACCCCACTTACTTACATGACATGTTTTGGAAGCCCTTGCTTACACATCAGCTGTTGACATACTACTTGAATTGGTGAAGTAAGGGTTTCAGAAAGATGTCCTGGTGTTACGTAAGCGAATTTAGGGTGTACATGTTGAAACATTAGTGTAAAACATATTACCACTCCATTGTCTACAGCTTAGTAAGAACAATTTATTCTCTTAACTAACTATAATATTACAGAATACCCAGTAACAGATTTATGATTAATTACAGTACATGGTTGCATGGCTAAGGATTGAGCCATACCTTCAACTGTTTGTATATTATGAGCTCAAGGAAAAAATTGAAAATGGGTATAAAGGATCTCTAACAATATCCAGCTATTAAGTACTAATATATGACCAGCAATAATTACTATTGTGGTGCAAGAAAGCTAGAGACTACATTATATTAGTGAACAACAGCAACGATTTGTACGAGTCTTTGCTCTTTGCATCCCACATGCAATTAACAAGGATTAAGCTGTAACTTACTCGGATATACTGAAAACCGTCAACTGTATCAGTATCACTGGCAGGACACCATGCTGTCCATGCAGCAGAATGTCGCCACTGCATCACCAATAGCTTCCGTCCCATTGCAACAACCTGTATTTGATAACACAAGAAGGGCATTTTATTTAAAGAATCAATGTATTCTTACACATAGTTGATTAGATGTTGGGAGTCCATTGATTAGTGACATCAGAATGCAAAACATGAGATAAATCAGTAATTACCTGAAGAATAACAAACATATTATGAAAGTACCACAACTTCTTTATCTTTTTGTCATTTGACATGCACATATACATAGAGAAATCCTGGTAGAAATAAAAGATATGTTACAGACTGAGGTTGTTTCAGCGGTTTGTAGGAAAGATTTAGAAACATCAATAAATTATGGTTCAAAAGGAGCAAATTGGTCCATAATAAACTGTGGCTGCAATAAGAGAAAAGACTGAAGAGGTAGGTAAGAAAAGTTGTTGAAATTATACCACATTATTTTATGTGCAAATATTGGTTAAATATTTAATATATTTCAGATTTTTGCTTAAAATGATTAGCACTTGATGTCTAGCAGTTAGAGCTCCTGTCTGTTAATCTTGGACTTCCAGGTTAATTTCTGGTATTTTTCCTCGATTAGCAAGATTCCCAATAGTGACCATGGTCTGGTGGCCCTGGGTTTAAGGCTCCCCAGTAGACAACCATATAAAATGTTCCTTCAGATATTACAGTCACTTTCCAGGTGTCCCAACCTCAAAAGTCAGACAAGATTGCCAGCCTGGAGGAAAAATTCTAATGAACAATTATGTGTTGTTAGAAAAGGAAAATGTTTAAGTATTTTAATCACACATTAAGATTTACCCTTAGTGTCAGATTTTTAAATCAAGAGAGTGTGTTTGTGAAACTTAAAGAGAGTTTTAATGTGACGACATGATTTTTTTAGTGTTTACTTTAAATCAAAATAAGATCAAGAGAGTTTATTACAGAAGAGTAGCTGCTGTTCAAATAAGAATAATAAAATTTAAAAAAGAAATTAAAAAAAGAAAAGAATAGAAGAGATGAGCAAGTTTATAATACTAGATAGCAATGTTTTGATTTAAACTGCTTTAGCAATATGGTTTGCTGAAAATAACCAAAAACTGACTCAGTAATAAAGAAATAATATAACAAAGCAATATTCCAATATTTTGGATGTAAAACTAAGAATATACAGAGAAACAGGCAAGAGCATTTAGCATTCTTAATTTTTGAAGGCACAGTTGATCATGTTAACAAGTTAGTCTACTGACCACTGCACAAAAATGATGTGCAAAAATTTAGGCAAAGAGAATGTCAAACTAGGCATGAGTGAAGTATAACAAGGATTTAGTGGCAAAAAATCTTCAGTAGATGCCATATTCATATTACAATATAGTTATTGAGTTTAATAAGCCAGTTTATTCAGATTTTATCAATATTAAATAACAATTTGATAAATTAAGAGTAGGTAAATTGTTTAATAATAATTATACAAAATAAGAAATACTGTAACCCTAACATCATAAAAATCAATGAGTATAAATCCAGGTAAAAGTACAGGAAAAAAAAGTATTAGGTAATAGCCTAATAGACTTCCAGTTGTAAAAGTATTAGGTAATAGCTTAACAGACTTGCAGTTGTAATAGCACAGTTCTTTTTAATGTAATTATGAACAAAATTATAAGAAAAAAAAAAACAAAGCATCCAGTATTCCTCTAATATTTCTTCAATACTCAAAATTGATTCAACCTAACCAAAAGGAGCTAAGGAAACATTCAGCATTAATTGGCATATATATAATGTGAGGATTATTTAAAAATATTTCCTACAGTTGTATTGCATATAGTCAATTGTTAGTGCAGGTATTGGAAAATAGAAAACATTGACTATCCTCGCTTAAAAAAGATATTAAAGGGCCAGAAATGTATACAGATATCAGAAACAATTTTAGGAACTCTGCTATAAAATTTCTGATATTTTTGAAGTGGAAAATGAATTTGAATGAGATTGTAAGAGTTTGGATAATGATTCCCATTGGAAGATATGTATTATATCAGGTATGAAAGGTGATTAAACTGCTGAAGCAGTAGGTTAATTCAGTTGAATGGTATGTCACCTTTTCAATGGAGGAATATGAATTTATTTATTTATTTGGTGTATTTATGAATGCTCTTTAATAATTCAGTTCATCAGTATCCTGTTCAATTCAGGGTGTGAAATGGCCAATCAATTTTGCTCAGAGGCTTCTTCTTTCAGGCTTGAGGTTCTTTTATGTGCCTTAAATCTTTGACATGGGACCCATGGCTTTGCTTCCCCTCTGAAGAATGCATTGCTTAGGATTTTTACTCTCGAGAAAAATTAATCAACATCGATCTTAGGTATACTATACAAGGTATGGTTACCACTAGACCACCAGGACCAATAGGAATATGCACGAAAATACTATATGCAAATTGGGTGTTGCAATTGTTGAGAGTTGGCATTTCCAATGATATCAACATTCTAAGCAAATTTAGAATGTTTCCATAGCAACCCAACAAAATTTATACATTGGTTAATGACAAATGATAAACATGGGTGCAATACTGTACACCAAAAACAAACTGCAGTCAAATTAAATGGGAATTGTTCATTGCCAAAGAAAGCAAGTGTGTTAAGTCAACAAGAAAGATATGATTTTAAGTTTTCTGAGATGCTGAACGAATTCTTCTTATTGACTAAGATCTTACTGAATACAACCAATCTGGAACATCCATGCTAAAGTTAAAATAGAATAGAATGGAATGTCTTATTTTAATTAGCGGAGTAAGGTCATGCATAAGGCTTTTTCTACCACTCAACCAGTCCTAATTAATATAAGAAAATATATTTTAAACTGTGACATCTATACTATTGAATATATATCAAACAGCTTAAATTAACATTTAACAAATAATATACATTACTAATTTAACCCAATTGTGAATGAAGTATGAAAACTAGTGAAAAATTAATATTTATTACAAGAATTAGTGATTACATTTGTATTACTCACAGCTAGAGTCTATAATTTAAGTGTATAAAATATCAGTTATATCTAACTAAAGTAAACAAAAATTATAGTCATAAGTTAAATTAATTAATACACAAACAGAGCAAATTAATGAAATAAACATAGCATAAAAATAAATACAAATCTACATTACAGGAATTATGAAGAGATAGAACAATTAATATGCTAAAATAGTAGATGGTAGTTTCATTAAACATTTATAAAATTTTAGATGGAAAGGACCTATTAAGTGAGAATTGTGAAAGTTTCGTTTTAAACAATGACATTGTTTGACAACCTTACTTCCCCCAGGAGCATATTCCTATTCTTAGTAATGGAGATGGTACACATAAGATAAAGAATTTGAATATTTCTTATGGTGGGGTATATGGAGAAAATCACCATGGGGAGATCTGGAGCCTAATTGATGTGCATTTTTGATAACTTTTCAAAATGTAAAGCTAAGGTCTGCATAATGTAGAAAAGAAGATTACGGGAATGCAAAACTCGGCAATTATTTAGTCTTAATCAAGACACAGTCTTGTATGATGGAGAAACAATTATATTTATGAATATTGCAAATATTATGAAAACATGCATTCTGTATGTTGCTCATTTTTGCATTAAGGTTAACAGAACATCACAGCAGTTGACTGTGTGGCATTACTAGTGTTTACAAGGTTCAATAAAGAGTGACCATATTTTTTTGCAGATATTATTTCTCGCACTAAAATTCAACTTTACAACATTTTGTTAGGGTAATGCGTGATGTACGTGATACTAGTTTAATTGTTGACATTTCCGGTTACCGACTGTGAGAGATGTGCAGTTCCGCCTACAGCAAAATGGAGGGACACGCGATTAACTAAATGCTGGTCTGAAATTTTACTTTCGTCACAACAAATTTCATCTGATGCCTATGCAATGTTACAGCAGTTTATATACAGTATTTTCTTCCCTCTAGCACAACTCAAAGATGGTTTTAAAAGTTTAGAGGCATTCAATTGTAAAGAAAGGTGGATCCGACACTCCAGTTTGTGCTCTAATGGAAGAAAACATTAACACAACTGCTATCATTGCGAGAAAGAATCGTTGAATACCATTAAGAACACTTTCAGGAATTTTGAAAATTTCATTAAGCGCCTCCCATGCATTGATAAGCGAAAAGTTGCACATGAGACGTGTTTGTGCACGGTGGGCTCTCAGATTGTTGATACCCGTGCAAAAGGACATTTGCACGCAGGTTTGCATGCAGTTGAAGATGATGTTAATAGGAAGATGCGGAATTTCTTTCATAGATAATCACTGGTAATGAAACTTGGCTACATCATTTCGATCGGGAGAGAAAATTGCTGGCAAAGAAATGGCTACCTAATTTTTCTATATTTAAGGAATGGTTTACCAGTTTGTCATGCCTGTACACACATCTGTAACTGGGCAATACTATAGAGATGTCCTGAAAACTCTGCAAGGCCTTATCACACGCGATAGGCCACACTTCCGTGTAACAAGCTGGATGCTGCATCATGATAATGCTCGACAGTATATTGCAAATGTCACTGAATATCTCACAAAAATAAAAATGAACTGTGTTCCTCACCATCCCTATTGTCCAGATTTAGCCCCATTTGACCTTTTCCTTTACCTCAAATTGAAAAAAAAAAAAAAAAACACCTTCATGCGAGCCATTTTCCATTATCAGAAAGTGTTGAATGCTGCGGAGGCAATTGGGAAGGACCCGTGATAAAAATGGTTTATAGCATGTCTTTGAAAGTTTGGGCAGGTGCATTGCATCCAAGTAGTTTGAGAAATATAATCAAATTTATGGTACAAGGGTAGGACCAAAGTTTCCGGACTCGCCGATAAGGATTATCCCCTTCACAAAACCCTTATCTGCTGTCATACCTTATCTGCTAAGTAATTGCAACTGTAACTTCCGTTCCCCTGTGTTCAGTAGCTCAGATATAGTTGCATAAAGAACGTAATGTGTAGAAGATTGTGACATGTTCAAAATTGAGTTTCGAGTTGTTAAGTTCTTCACAAAAGACCTACTCCAAATGAAATTAAACAGCGATTATTTATGTATATGCCGAAGCATCCCCCTCATATTTTACCATAAAAGAATGGGCCAACTTTTTCGAATGGGTCAAGATAGCATTGAAGACGAAGAACGTGCAGGTGGTGCTCACTCCTGAAAACATAGCTCTTGTGAAAAGAGAAATCATGGAAGACAGGCGGCTCAAAGTTACAGAAATAGCAGCAAGGTTGGGCATTTCTAAAACAACAGTCCTTCGAATTATTCATGAACATTTAAACATGAATAAGGTTAGTGCAAGATGGGTGCCTACACTTCTTTCCTCAGTCCAAAAGCAGCAACGAGTCATCTGTTGTCAGACATTTTCGGAGCACTGCCATGGCAACGGGACAGAAGTTCTGCAAATCATTGTTACAGAAGATAAAACTATCGTCCTCTACTTTGATCCCTTGTCCAAAAGAGAATCAATGGAGTGGCGTATACCTGGCAAAGCACCGCCTCTAAAGGCCAAAGTCAGTCAACTAAGAAGATCATGGTCACAATCTTTTGGGACTGTGAAGGAATACTCTTCATTGACTTATAGGAGAGGAACACCACAGTAAATGGGGAGTACTATACTAGCCTACTGCACAGACTACGTGCTTCCATCAAAGAGAAAATGCGAGGAAAGTTGAGTGGCCTTATTTACGACAACGCACCTGTGCACCAGCTCTTGTTGCAAAGGAAGCTGTGAAGAAATGTGGCTTCAAGGAGATCGACCATCCACCCTACAGTCCAAATCTAGCTCCCAGGGATATTTCCTCTTCTCAAAACTCAAGAAGGATCTTCGACGAAGGAAATTTAAGAGAGACGAAGAAAGATGGATGCTGTTCATGCCCATTTTGCAGACAAGATTTCTGAATTTTTGGGAGGGGATTGAAATGTTAATTCAAAGATGTGAGAAGTGTATTGCAATAAAGGGTAACTATGTTGAAAATTGAAATATAGTTTTTGTCTTTATCGTGCCTAGAAAATGGCTAGGCTGGATACTTACAAAAAACTCGAGTCACTTCAATGAATGAATGATTTTTTTTTCGGCAAGATTCACCTACTCTTTACGTTCTAGGTGACAGTAACGTTCAAGAGAATCTGTATCAAGTTTGGTCTAGATCAGTTTAATAGAAAGTCCTTTCATTAATAAAACGCCTGTTCTCCTACATAAATCGTTGCAAGGGCAAAAATATACTGAATTATGACTTGCTGTCTTATCCGTCAAATTTACCTGATTTAGTTAAATCAAAATTCAAAGCTGAAAAAATTCCATACACGAAGAACTTAAATCAGCAGTTGAAAAAATAAATTTCAAGCTTTTAGGATTAAACTTTGCAACGTCATTGGACAATATCATTATGTTAAGGGAGACTATGCTGAAAAAAAAAAAAAACAGGAAAAGTTCCAAAGACATAATACGTTTATTTCAAATTACTTCCATTGCATCATAAACCTTAGCACTGTCTGGAGTTGCTAGCATCGCGTTGTTTCTATATATAAGTCTAAAGAAGCCCAACACAGCTGCGCTGCTGTCTTAGCAAACTAACAAAGGTACATACCATGCGGAGATGTGACCCTCCAGGTCTGGAGATGGCATACATGTGACAACCACGTGTTCGTTCCAGACGATGTTCCTTGAGATCTTGCCGTCCTCTTGCTGCGGATCCTACTTCTCCCTGCATTGTTATCTCATTGTCGAAGTCAGAAAGGCGAAACACATGGATCTTACTGTCACGACCTGTTATCAAAACATTTCATATACATTCTTCAATTACATATACATTATATGTACTTATGTCTAAATACTACAACTAGCATTTACTTTTGGATCAAGAACTTCAGATGTTTCAAGAGTCTTACTTATTACTTTGTCATAGCAATCTTAAGCATGGCATCATAGGAATTTTATTTAAATAATTTTAGATTCTGAATAATTCTGTGGGGAATGCGTAACTTATCAAATGAATTAAATATACAGCGTGTAAAAGGATAACATCGATAAACTTTAAGAAATGATAGTCACACAGAGAGGATGCTTTTCTGTTAAGAAACGTTCAAGAGTTATACACAAGCACCTAGGTTTGTTGTGCTTACTTAAAGCAGAACACACTTTCGGACCTGATCGACTATGCGCCACTTAGTATGTGCAGGAACAAGTATTTCCAGCACGATAGAGCCCCTCCGCACTTCAGAATTGATGTGGGCCCATATCTAACCGCCGAATTCGGGAAACATTGGATAGGAAGAGCAGGACCTGATGCGTGGCCGACGCGATTTAATGCCCCTTCATATTTTTCTTTGAGAAAATGTTAAAGGTAAAGTGTACATCAGAGGTGAGCAACGCAGAGTCGAACTAGAGATTTGCTTCCCGTATCGTTTTATTTTTAAGTGGCGGAGAGCGACCCAGAGTTGCTGTAACATAACAACATCCATCGATAATGCACTAGAATCCTTTGCTGCTGTGCTTTACAGACAGTATAACTCGGATTCGGCCGGCATGCCCACCTCAGGTGTACATCACCCCAGTTAATATCAGAGCAAAACTGGTTGACCAAATAAATGTTCAATTGTAAATTTTAATTGCAGATAAACGATGCTGGTACTAAATTGTCAGAAACTGCATGGAAATTTCATTTCTGCAAAATTTTTCACAGGAGATCCAACTTTTCAATTGTATATGTGTTGACGAACATATGTTCTTTAGCATTTGTATGGCCTATAGTATAGGTTAGTTCCTATTACACACTGTATAATTCTGCTCTATCAAAGGACATTAGAACCGCCACGGGTGGCCGAGATCGTTAAGGCGCGAACTCGTGAGCGGGAGGTCTGGGGTTGGAGTCCCGCCAGGACCGTCCTCCCTGACTGAGGGCTTTTCCAGGTTTTCCTCAGTCCTCGTAAATAGCAAATGCCGGGGAGGTATCCCAAACATAAGCCTGGAACGTTTCCTTCCTAAATCCTTTCCCAATTTAGCATTTCATCTCATGTTCATCAGTGTTCACCGCCTGTGATGCCTCAGTAGTAAAAACGAGCGTTAAACACTATTAAAAAAAAACTTTCTAAAACCAAAATTAAAATGTACTTAAAGGAATCCATTGGTGAAATCTGAGAGAAATCTTGCAAAAATATCGTGTTTTTAAATTATTACTTACGTTTAGGACTCTTTGCTTGAAGAAAAGAGCAGAAGAAAAGGTTGTATTTATGGGGGATTATAAAATAACAGGTTCATAAGTGTAAACTGTTTAATAATTTTTTTTTTTGAGTAGTGTTTAACGCCCGTTTTTACTACTGAGGCACCACAGGCGGTGGACACTGATGGTACATGAGATGAAATGATTAATTGGGAAAGGATTTATATTTTTTTTAAGGAAGGAAGCGTTCCAGGCCTAAGTTTAGGTACCTCCCCGGCATTTGCCAGTTATGAAGACTGAGGAAAACCTGGAAAAAACCCCAGTCAGGGAGGACGGTCCTGGCGGGATTCGAACCGCAGACCTCCCGCTCACGAGTCTGTACCTTAACGACCTCGGCCACCCGTGGCGGTATGTTTAATAATGAGAATATGAAATTATTTTTACCTACTTAATACTAGCTTTTGCATTCATCATGCTATTACTTTTTAAAGCTGTGTTAGAGTTTGATACTTCTATACAGTAAAATCTCTCGTATCCGGTATCCAAATATCCGGCAATACCTAAACAACGGTACTTTTCAGTAAAAAATTAAAGTACAAAGAAAGAGTAATACATGTCGCAGTTTTAGACGCGTGGTCATTTTGGTGAACATTTTAGTATCTTTAATAGCGTTATAGATGCAGCGTATGGACTTCACAGTAACGAAAGTGGTAACGCCAACATGGCGTGGCTTTACACTTCACAGTATCACACACTACACTGCTGTGGCATCCGCCACTCCTGTGGATAATAATTAATGTGAATTAACCCGTTGCTGCACGACGGATTCCGTGTAGCGCAAGGGAAATGTTCTTATGCTTAAATAGAAGCTGGAATTGGATGAAATGGAAAAGAGTGTTGGTAGGACAAAGTTCTAGGAAGAATAATCGCTCGCTATCAACGTCATATGGCCATGAACTAACGTTTGTTGTCATACATTTACTGCACGTTAAAGTAGCTAAAGCCTGAAAGAAGAGGCATCTGAGCAAAAGTTATCGGCCGTTTCACGTAATAATACACATTGCCATCAGATATAACACTTTAATATTTTTTTTTATTATGAACTAACAGGTGAACAGTAATGAGTGCTGAAAACATATCGAAACATTTCATTTTTAAAAATCCATACGAAAAATAACCAATTTTTGCTATAAATATGCAGCATGTCTTTACATAACCTATAAAAATATTTTCCAGCTATCCGGAAAAAATCTGTTATACGGCACTGGCTTTGTCCCATAGTTGAGATACACAAGCTTTTAATATATAGTACTGATAAAAAAAAAGCGTATTAGAAAATAGTAATGCAATATTTTTAATAGCTTAGAATCAATATATTAGGGAAATTTTTTAAAGATTTAAATGATGTACTTTTAAGTCAATTATAGAAACACATAACTTATGGATAATGGAAATTAAAATTTAAATTGCATAAAAGTATGTAAGTACATTCGAGCAATATTACCACTGTATACACAATGCACATCTGGTTAAACGTTTAGTTTAAGAATCTAAATTTTTGTGAATTTCACTCATTAACACTGCGAAAGATTTACATCTCAATCTCATACATATTGCTATAAGTTTAATTACCTTTATCAGCACGGAACAGCAGGATACCATGCGCTTCCACAACATGCAGTTGTTTTACTGTCACGCTCTTGTCAAAGATGAGACGATGCGACAAACTCTCTTAAAAATAGAACACCATATTAATTGTTAATTACTATCTTTTGTAAATAAATAAAATTTTCAAAAGCAATTTTTTTGTAATTATATGTGAAAAGGTAACTAAAATCAGGAGATAGATTCTATAATGCAGAGTCTTCATTCCGCTAAGCAATCGAAATTTATTTTGCCAACGATAAGTTACTATTTAATGACCTCGCCACTTCCCGAAAGGAAATCATATCGCGCAGTCCGCACTCATAGTGCGCAGTTTTGTTTCTTTCGTTATTTATTAGTAGTAAATAGTAATTAATAGAATTTTCACCATCACAGTAAAGCCCGAACTACCACAATCAGACATGCCGGAATCATTTTAAAAGCTTTTGAGACACTCGCCACAATTCATATTGTAAACTGCCACGGATATTTTGTTCAGCGCATTCACGACAATAATTTTATATGGATGAAGATGCACCAGCTGAGTGGCTTTATACGCACTGTCGACAGATCCACCAACTTGCTGGGTTAATCGTGTTAAAGATTTTCAAGAAGTTTCTGATCGATACCCTATTCCATTAAGTTTTTTCTCAGTTAAAGCAGATTTTTTGATCTCGACTTCTAGTCACTGAAAACGCCTTGGTTTCAAACTTTGTTCACCAATCTGAAAATTGCACATCCCAAATGAAGATGTAACTCCTGGAAATTTAGCACGAAATTCTGTTCTGTAGTACTTTTGAATATAACAAACTTAAAATAAATATTCCTCGTTCTAGCATATGTTTAATTCTCGACATATTCCATATGCACAAACTCGTGCACAGTATAAAGTGCACTTCCTATAGAAATTAAACTGTAACAGTTGGCGAGATAAACACTATTGAGCAAGGCCAATAACCTGTATCAGAGAATTTGAACTATAGTCGTGCCAAGTATCTCGCGTTAACTGGTCAATCGGCTTCCATTAATAATAGGTATATAAACCCCCACTGCTAGCGGAATGAGAGAAGGGACTATAATCATAACGTTGTTTTGTTTTGTTTTTTGATAGTGACAATTGGGAACAGTTCGTTAAGAAAGACATGAACAGTGTAAACACGATGCCTCATTGTCTGATCAAATTTGTTCTTATCTAATAAAAACTAGTTGTGTATGAGAGATATGAATGCAGATCGCTTTAAACTGGGCGTAAACAGCGTATTAATAGAAAAGTAAATATTTTACATGTAAACTGCAGGACACTATTCGCACAGTCAATAGCTAAAATTGTTGTAAACACGAAAAAGTTCTCTCTGAGGAAAGACATAGGAGGGACACGTATCAAATGGAAAGAAAAAAAAGAAAAGTAGAAGTGACGTTTACATCACTAAGCTCACACACCATGTTTGCATAATTAAGTACAGAAGAATCAGATGTTCAAGCAGACATATCGGTGTCATTTTTCACTCTTAGGTACAAATGTTAAAAAAAGAGAGCTTTTAATAAAGCAGTATTTCATGTGTCGTGAATTGATTTCTACATAATATATAAATAGAGAGACGCTCAAAAAATTATCCAAATTAGAATCAGTACTCAATTTTAACGTCAACAAGATTTGTGGTTTCAAATGGAGGGGGAGGGAACATTTTTGTTGAGCAGAAGCTTGTGAACACAAAGGAGTTATTACACGCCATAAGGCAAGATACAAATGAGGAGCTCCTATAAGAACGATTCTCAAAACACGTGACAAACTTCCAGCGTTGCAGATTGTTAACAACAATACAACAAACTTGAGTATCCGATCTCATTGTTGGCAGAGATATAAGGAATAAAAAATTCCGCCAATAGACTGCGCAGGAGTTGCGTAGTGTATAAACACATTTAATGACTCTCAGAGCTCTCTAAGCAGCTACTTTGCTGAGGTAGCAAGCAGACCGTCACAGTCAAATATGCCTTTGAGGTTATGTGTATCAATTATGGCCTGCACTTTGTACATAGTGAATATACCAAATTACAGAAATTGTGACATATTTTTGTACATGAAGCTGCTAATGGGAATGAAAGAGAGGCACGTACTGAAGTATCCTTTGAGCACTCATCCGCAACGTGCCATATTCGCACAACAGTTTCAACACTTACTGGAGCTGGGAATGTTCAAGCCACCAACGCATTTCGTTGTGAGAACAAAGTACATGTAACGCTGTTGATGGAAGAGGAGCTTTTAGAACAATCATCTGCATGCAGTAAGCGATAGTTAGTCGTAACGTTTATGGGTCATTTTTGTCATTTTTTATTTTAATTTTTTATCACATAAAGTCCTTCATTTTTACTTTCATTAGGGAATATACCTGTTAACGTTGAGGGTAAAATATTTTTATTTGTTTATTTATTTTTTTTGACGAATGCATGAATTAGATTTAAGTCACAACAAAAATCTGGAGACTTATCACAATGCTATAAGCTACAAAATGATAAAAAATGACTGAAAAATTGTCAACTTATTACCAAAATCTTTCTTAGTAATGTCCATTTAAAAATAATTTGGACAAAAACTCAAATCCACAGAGAGGCAATAAAGTCGTGGCTAATACAAAAATGCATTGCATACTACAATTATATGCCGAGACTCGAATCAAGATAAAGGGCCTTACACACCGAGTCTTATTGCCAAACTTTCTCACACTGCTTGGTTTACTATCTTATCTACTGAAAAATTACTTTTAACTGAATGAAATAAACTTGTGGATGAAATGTTTACATGCTACCTATGGCTGGAAGACATAACGATCATGTGAAGCATATAGAAGAAGCGTATTAGCAAGGAATGGAAACGGCGATGAATATTGAAAATAACACTTTTAGATATAACTGACGGCGATATCAATATCTTTTCTGAACATGTTGGGAAGGAAAATTCAGATGTTCTGTAACTGTTGTCTTTATTAAGAGATCACGGTGATAGTGATAAACGTATGCGGGAAATATATCCATAACATTTTATCTTTTTGGACTAAAATATTTCACGGCGAAATTTCCCTTGTTTCTCTATAGTTCAGCATTGAATGAACAAACTGAACTTAATTAGGCCATATCTTTTATGATGTTCAACAATATTCGGATTTTTCGCAAGAGTATTATTACATTTCATAATGTCGCAGCCTGATAAGGTAGGATCAATGAGAGATGAGCCTAAAAACATTGCTCGCCATTCATAACTTTACACTGATAGAGGTATCAATAACATCAGCGTATGCACGAACCATTCTTTCCTTTAAGCACATCACTCAGCGGTAGTTCACGTCCAGATTTAGTGCAAACAAACTTCAGAAATACGAGAGTCATACGAATGTAGTGAGCAACAAATTTTAAACTTCTTAATATTTATTTTTTTAATAAAGCAGGTACATAAACGTAATCTTCATACTGTTCTCTCACTTTTCAACATAGTCTCCATTTCCTTGCACACATCGTTCTGAAAATTAGAAAATACCCTTACAATAGAACTCCGTTCTAGCTGCACGAAGACACTGACGCACTGCTTTCCGAATATCCTCCACCGTCTCGTAGTGTTGGCCTCGCGTCTGTTCCTAACAGAACCAAAAAGATGTAGACGGAGGATGCCAAGTCGGGACTGTAGGGAAGATGCGGAAGAATTTCTCACCCAATTGTTCTGACTTCTCCATTGTGACACGGACAGTGTGAGGATGCGCATTATCCTGTAGCAGGATGATCATATTTCCAGGGAGCTTAACGTGCAATGCACGACGGACCTTTCAAAGTGTCTGGATATAGCGGGCAGCATTTATGGTTTGTCCGGGTTCAAGAAAATCAACCAGAATGCAACCCTGTGCATCCAGAAGACGCTACCCATAACCTCCCTAGCAGATCGCACTGTCTTTGCTTTCTTCTTCGATGGCGAATCCAAATGGTGCCATTCCATGCTCAGGCGTTTTGTTTCAGGCTCGTAATAATGGAACCAGCCTCCATCGCTGTCACAATACTCGTCAAAAAATCATCACCTTCATTTTGAAATCTCTGAAGATGGTTTTGGTTGATGGTTATTCTCTGAAGTTTGTGGTCTTCGGTCAATAAACGCGGGACCCAACGGGCAGAAAATTTTCGATAAGATAAGCTTTTTATCATTTCTGGCACTGCACTATGTCCTACTGCCAAGTTTTGCAGCGATTTCATCCACAATGATACGCCTATCTTCTCTAATGAGCTCATCAACTCTTTCCTTATTGCGTTCCGTGGAGGCAGTTCGCGGGCGACAGCTGCGAGGCTCATCTTAGATAGTTTTCCCATCTTTGAAATGTTTCACCCATTTCCTAACACTGCTAGCACCCATGCAGACATCTCCATAGGCAAGTTGAAGTCTGAGGTGAATTTCAGCAGTAGATTTTCCCTCTTTAACAAGGAATTCAACGACAATACGCTGTCGAAACGAAACATTGATGCCATCCATTTTGCAAATACTGCCTGTGGTTACGTAAAAGAAGCTAAAGACGTACAATATGGCAACATGTGGTGTAAAGTCTGTAGATTACGATCTTGTTACATTGTTGGAATCTGAATTTTAACAATGGGTTGCTCACGACTTTCAGTATGACCCTCGTATATCGATCGAACAGTGGCAGAATTTACGGTAGCCGGTTGCCAAGCTTCGCTGAAAGTTCACAGCAACCAATTCTTGGGTGTGCGTAGGCTTTGAAATAGAGTTGGAAACTGTTAGAGCTGATTGTGATGAACATGGAACATCACTACTTCATCGCTGAGTGTTGCTTTTGAATAGAAATTAGGAACGGGATTCAACAGGTTTCTAGCGATAGGACTGTGAAAAAAAAAAAAGTCTTTAGTTTAGTGAATTAAGTTTAAATAATTTGCCACACTAATTTATTCACGTAGCGTTGTAGTTACCATGTGCATTTGTTTTTTCATTAATCTTCCATTGATCATGCTTCTTGATTTTTGGACTCTACTGGCATTTCATGTTTTACTTTCTTTGAATATAGGTTATTAAACATTTTATTTTATGAAGATTCTGTACCCTGCGGTTCCACACAAATTCCCTTTTATCACCGTATGACAACAGTCGAGAACAAAATTTCAGAAAGCCACCAATCTGATCAGCCACTTTGAACATTGCAATCGTCATCATAGATTTTGACTGCTCAGCCCTATTTGGGGGAAATAGAATTATATCGCACTGATATCTGTTGTGTCCCACACAGATCTAAAAAAAAAGTTCAGAGTTTCTACATATTTATGTTATTAGTAGTTTGAAAGTAACAGAACACTTTTTGTGAAACCAAACAGTTATTTTGAGTAGCCCCAATACAGATACTAGACTGCCAACCTACTCCTAAGGTAATACAGTAACATATTGAGCTTGGTCCATACCAAATAAGACTAATAAGTTGGAAGATTTTGGTTTACCAACGCGGGCATCATTTTTGTGCCAATTTCCAGGAAAGAACAATTAGGCATATCTCTTTACTTTCGAAGAATAAAGATCGTGTCAGTGCCCAAAACTATTGAATATGGTGATCAGAAACTCTCCACGAGTTTGTTATAAATATTCGCTGAAATGTTAAAAAAAAAAAATATCTAAGCTACTATATTTACGCATAGAATAATTAGAAACAGTAAGCGCCTATCAAATTGAAATTTTGTTGAATTCCAAAGATCTGGTCAATAAATCTGAAGTGTAGTTCTGCAGGATGATGCTTATGAACACAGTTCATAGCACACTTGTTTTTCTTTAAAGAAGCGGCTTGCAAGTTAAGTACCATATAATTTAATACTTTATATGGTAATAATAAAAATCAAGGGAGGAAAATGGAATCTAATTGGTTGTGACATTACTATCATAGACGCCCTTATTCCGCTGCACAATTGCAATTAGTGCAAACCAGCTGGCGTGCGATTCCTAGTAAGGATGGATTTAAAGTTCCCTGGTGCAGACAATTGAGCCTGCTCAGTCGTGTTTATAACGTCAACTGTTTCAGTAGCATTTCTGTAGGAATTCTGTTAGATTTTGTATTTGTGTACTCTTACTGTGGATTATGCTAATGAGACATACGTTACTACAAAAAAATATTTATTTATGATTGTTATGTGCAAATAAAAATATACAAGTGCTGTAGGAAAAAATTTCCAGCAGTAAAATTTTCATTGGAAAGTGCAGTTTTTAGATTGGTGCACAAAGTTCAAACATATAGCGTTTTCATTAATAAAAAGCGGATACCAAAATACCAGAAGTATGATGAAGTAAGCTATTGATTAGAAACTTCTTCTCCAAAGCATTTAAAACGATTACCTCAGCAAGTTGGTTTATCTGTCGGCAGTGCATATAAAGCCACTCAGTTGTGCATCTTCATCCATATAAAATTAGTGCTGTAACTGTAGCCCATGGAGGGGCCGAGTAAAATATCCAGGGCTGTTTACAATATGAATTATGACGAGTGTCTCAAAAGCTTTTCAAAAGGATTCAGGCGTGTCTGACAGGGAGGTTAGTAATTGGAACATCTACTGTGATTGAGTACAACATTAATTACTATCTACTATCTACTAAATATACATATCTTACACAAAATCTATAGTCAAAGTTCCACGAAAGTAAAAACAGAAGGGCAACCATTTCAACTAGAAAGGTGATCCAATCTCTCCCATACTCTTTACTTGTGCAACGGAGCATATATTCAGGAAAATGAACTGGCATAATAATTTCGAAATCAATATGAACGGCAGTCGGCTAACAAATTTAAGATTTACCGACGATGTGGTCTTATTCGCCAAAACACCGGAAGCTCTACAAACTATGCTGGAACAATTATGTGACTATAGCAAAAGTGCAGGGATGTCACTAAACAAATTGAAGATACAGTTAATTTCAAACGGACCTGAAACCCCAATAAAATAGATGGAACAGTCCTCACATATGTGAGCGAATATACGATACATACCTAGGACAACAGATTTTTTTCCATGGTAAAATGGAAAAAGAAATACAAAGAAGGATCTCATTAACCTGGAGAGCATTTGGGGCCCTTAAATTTATATTATTAGACCAAACACTAACTAAGAAAATCAAATTCCAGACGCTCGAAACCTGTGTATACCTTGTATTACTATATGGGTGCCAGACATGGTCACTAACAGAAAAACAAAAGAACAAAATTCAAATGTACCAAAGAAAAATGCAACGCAAGATCCTGAGAATAACTTGGAAAGACAAAAACCTTTAGTGTTAACAAATCAGTTATCTCAGTCAACAGACATCGCACTAATAGCGATGGGACACAATAGGCATCTTTGTCGTTACCTTTTACTAATAAATAACGAAAGAACAAAAAAATGCGCGCTATGATATCCAACCGCATGTCACGAGTTCCTTCGACAAGTGGCGAGGCAGTTACATTGTTACTTCCGTCGGCAAAATCAATTTCCATAGTGCGTAGAAGAATGAGGGCTGTCTATCACACGATACCTGAAACGTTAGGACAAAGGGGGCAACTATATGGTAAAGTAAAATAATAATTCTGGAACATAAATGTTTTTAAAGAATATAAATAATTTTTTTTGTAAAAATAGGAGAATTTACTTTTTGAATGACAATTGTACATAAAAGAGTATACTTCTAAATCCATAAATGATAAATATGGGTTTTATTGTGCAAAGGCATATTTTATCTTAAGTATAACTTATAGATTTAATTTATACAGAAATAATTTACCTTCTACCAGAAAAACACCAGTTTCAGTTGCTATAACAAGTCGAGATTCACCCCACGAATCCCCACATACCACCTCGTGTGCGAAGTCAGGGTAGAAACACTGAGGTTCCCAAGGAGCACGTTTGAAAATCAGACCTGTGGTAGCTAGCGAAGTTGGAGCATCACCTTTGACAATAGTGTCCAGCTTTAGAGCCTGACCAATGCGTACAAATTCTACCTGGCGGGCTTCTTCTTTGCGACGTGATCCACGAGGGGGATCTGGTAGCACGTCACTGAAGGCACGCCTATTCAGCATAGTCTTTGCGGAACAGAAAACATCAGATATCAGTCACTTTTAACCCCAGACATTGCATTTTTTCATAGAATAGAAGGAACAGCAATATACTAAGGAGGTCAAAATATGTATACACACTTTCACAGTAGATATCTATTTAATATATTTCAAAGTTGGACCGAAAAACAACAGTAATGTGTAGTATGATGTTCTGTAAACAGATATGACTCACATACATTATGATAGCGTTGCTATGTGACAGGTAAATGAACAATGAACAAATGAAGCCAAGATTATCGTATGATGTTCTGTAAACAGATGTGACTCACATTACGTTAAGCTAGCGTTGCTTCAACAAAATGGAGCCAAGATTATCGTTTGAACAGCGGAAAGCAATTTTGAAGTGGTATTGGAAAACCGAGAATGTTGTTGAAGTTCAAAGGCAATGGAGACGTGTGTACAGAACAGAACCGCCAACACGAGTAACAATTGCACGCATTCCAGACAAATTTGAGACTCATGGTACCGTATGCGATGTTCACAAGTACAGATCCGGGAGACCTCGCACAGCAACAAGCTCCGCGTCCTGGGCTATGGTTTTGGAACGTTTTGAGCACTCACCGCAGAAATCTACAAAGCAATTGTGCACGTGAGACTGATATTAACAGAATCAACGTACGTCGTATTATTAAAACAGCAAAGTCGAAAGTTTTCATCCCAAAACTTTTGCATGCATTAAATGAAGATGACCCTAATCGGAGAATGCAGTACTGTGAATGGTTTTGGAACATGCTGCAAGAGGACGAGGCCTTCGTAGGAAAAGTTGTTTGGTTCGATAATGCACAATTTAAAATGAACCGGCATAACTGTGTCTACTGTGTGCAAACAATCCACCTGTTATTTTGGAAAAGGCTGCTAATTTACCTGGAAGTAACTCCGTTGGACTTCTACCTATGGGGAACTCTTAAGGATGTTGTATACCGTAGAAAACCAGTTACACTGGCTTCGGGAAGATATTGAAACGGCATGTGCTGCAATCGCTGAGGACACTTTCGCAAACGTTGCTCAATCAGTAGTTCAACGTACTCATAAATGTTTCGACGCCGATGGTGGCATTTTGAGTAACGGTTGTAAGTGTAAAAGTCTAAGATGATTAGTGCTCATCGTTTTCTGTTTGTGTGAATTCAGTTTTGTTATGTTAACACATTTTTTTCTTTGCTTGAAGAGTGTATACATTTTTGGCAACCTCTAGTTATCTTAAATGTTTTATATATCATATGATATAAGGTGTTTCTGAAAGTCTTTCCCATTCTCTCTCTCTTTCCCATAAAGCTCCTAACTTAAATGATTACCTTTTTTAAATATCAGATCTCACATACCTTCAGAAATCAACACATGCTATAATACCATATATGCTTTCTTCCAAGATAATGAAAAACATTTATAGGGTCAATTTAGTACGATTTAAATCACAGACAAAAATGTTGATTGACATTTTATTCATTTTATCTGGAAGAGAACATCTTTCTATGTAATGCAACACAACACTCATTTGTTTTAGAGAAGCAAATGATGACCACAGGAAAGACCATTCTGCGTCATATTTTTTTTTTAAATATTGGGATATGAAATTCATTTACACAAATAAATATAAAGTATTACCTCAGTATTAGAAATAGAAATATAATAAAGGGGATTCAATGTTTAACGCGTCTGTCCAACAAGAAGGCAACAAAGAACATTCTTTAAAATGCTGTATTATTACTGTAAAGGTATTAATACTATTTTATTTCAAAATGTGTGATATAATAATTCTTTAAATGTAGGAATATTGCGTAATTTTTCTGGATATCGATAAAAAGAGTTAAACGTCCTGGATATCTGGTCATGCTTGTACAGTCTACAGAATGAGGCCATATGAGAGGCGATGCCTAGCAGGGAAACGAATAAAAAGGTCCATGTCAACTTATGTCACGAAATGTATAGAAAAACTGCAAAATGTACAGAAACTTATAATTACAGTCGTGGTAAAGTGAAAATGCCAATGTTACAAGACAACAACATGCATACCTATGGTATGACAGTCATTCTGGCAACGTCGCAGGAGATGTTCGAAGTGCCTGCCATGCGCCTGAATGCACACACCCACACGTCGCATCATCCGTCTAGTGTTTCCTCTTGCATCTGAGGAGAGTGGCGAAGGTCATTGATGAGTTGTTCAAGAGTCCTCAGATTAGACACCGGGTCAGCATATACAACCCCTTTCAGGTGCATGTGTCATCTTTATTCATTTGCTCTAATTACAGTGCTTCTATACTTTTCTGGACATGGACGGTTTTGTTTATTACCCTCTTCGGAATCACCTCCTGAAGTTTGTCTCTGTGGTTCGACCTCATTCTGTAAATACGGTGTCCCAGAATCGCCGTAGGCAACTCAAATTACCCCGTAAGGGTAGAATTTGACTTGACAACCGCCAATACCTGAATACGTATATATACAGAGCCCTTATTTGGGTGCGTGGCCGGCTCAACAGGGGTTTGCTTAGCACCGGGAAGCACACTGTTTGCCGGTGGGGTCGGATATTCATAGCCCCTTAAATTAAAGCGCATATTGTTTTGTGTCGCTATATCGCCATGTAAATAAAACCAAGCTTCATCCCAAAAAAATTAAACGCAGGCCAATAGAACGAACACTAACTCTGTCCTATACCCAATTGCAGAAATTAACTCTATTCACATTATTGTGTGGTTGCAATTATTGAACTACAGTTATCTTAAAGAGTTTTAATTTTAATTTAATTTTAAAACTTTAGTGGCATTCCAAACTGAGGTTTGCGAAATTCCTGATTCACGTGCAAGCTTTCTTAGAGATTTGTTTGGACTTCGTTGTAACCTTTCTCTGATGTCATTGAGTTTTTCCTTTGTAAGAACACTGCGTTTTACTTTGGTTTCTTATCAAGAATTGATCCCGTTTCCACAAACCTATTCATCGTTTCTCTGTGAGTGCACGAACAGCACTCACCGCTGATTTATAGACTGTCTATAAATCACCGTCCCACTTCTTCTCAGTTTGTTACCGCCACGGGTAGCCGACATCGTTAAGGCACGTACTCGTGAGCGGGAGATCTGGGGTTCGAATCCCACCAGGACCGTCTTCCCTGAGTGTTTTTTTTTTTTTTTTTTTTCAGATTTTCCTCAGTCCTCATAACTGGCAAATGCCGGGGAGGTAACCTAAACTTAGGCCTGGAACGCTTCCTTCCTTAAAAAAAATCCTTTCCTAATATATTATATCATTTCATCTCATGTATCATCAATGTCCACCGCCTTTGGTGCCTCAGTAATAAAAACGGGCGTTAAACACTACATTAAAAAAAAAAAAAAAAAAAAACCTTCAGTTTGTTGCCATACAGGAAAGATACATGAAGTTTATGCGTGTTAACTTTTGACATTATAACAGCACTAACACACTATAGCACTAAAACACATGGTCTCACAACGTTCACTTCCTGTACAGCACAAAGACTTCGCGTAAGCACACGGAGAGCGGGAATGTGGAGGGAGGTACAGAACCGGTTAAAACAGGGCAGGTAAATCCACGAGTCCAAATTAGGCTCTGTATATATTTTTTTAAATCTGTTTTTCTTGTTTTACTGTCTTTGCGTAAACGTTAACTGAATTCAGCAATGCAGATTCACTAACAGATAAAAGAAGTTATACTCAATATAGATATACAAGTACAGGAGTAAATTAATTTAGATTATTAATTGTGTGTCAACTGGTTACTCGTTTTGTAATTTAATGAATAATAAAATTATTAGAGACAATTAAATAAAAGAAAAGTACATAACGTGTAAGTTTGTTCAAACCTGCAAGATACAGCTAATATGGCATGCGTGCCATAAAAGTACTCGAGAGTATACCTTGAAATAATGTACGGTGGCTCAGAGATAATGTATATTTACACAAGTTATATTTATTTAATTAAAGCATGTCAAAGGAAAGAATTTTCATAATGAATTGATTTGCAATTCTTAAACATTTTTTATGTTATCACTCTAATTTTTACCATAAAATGTGGTTTCGTTACTGGCAACAAAACCTTAAGGTACAAAAATTGTATAGTTTCTCAGTATCACATATGGATTTTTTACTTTTTTCTACTATACTTACCCCTCGACCTTCATTCATGTGTTCAGAGTAGAGATCCTTTATTAGCATGTCCAAGGTTCGTTCTCTTTTCTGGGAGAAGGTAGGAGTGTTAAATGCTGCCTTCTCACCATTAATCACTGTAAGACAAATCCCAATCAACACTTTTATTGTTAGAATGTGAAATTATTAATCATGTTTATATTCTTATACACTACCTACAATTTAGCATATTTTTTCCCACGGTATTTAATAAGTACATAAAAAAATACCTGGACCTGGTAACATACTTTCTGACTTTATATCATAAAAAGAAACTAACTTTTTTCATGCAAAGGTGCCTGAGCTACTAAGCAAGTCCAGGGCAATAACCAATATACCTCACAACAATAGAGTTGGTTCAAGGCAAAGTCCAGTTCTTGTGTTAATCTGTATATGCCAATAACTAGTGATATTTAATAAAAATATACCAAAATTCACATATTTTTATATAGTTTTACTAATAAAAAATTCACGCTACAACTGACAGCATATCAGTATAAAATATTTTAACTAGGCTATCTTTTAGATTTAAATAAAGATCATTAGATAGTAAAAAGAGTATTTGAGTTTACATTTCTAAAGCTATTACCACGATATAAATTACCAAAAAAAAAAAAAAGTGCAAAATAAATGAGAGAAATAAAGTAAATCATATATGCGTAACTTTTATAAACTTTACAGATTATAAAATTTCTCAGAATATTTCGGAATTATGAACCATAGGATTTTAGCAATAAAGTTATCTCGCTTTTAATTCTAAATTAGTTTTTTTATAGTAAGAAGTTAACATTCTTGAAGTAGTTAATGAACAGGCATTGCTTTACAACATTAATATTTTATTAATGAAAAGAAAAATGTTAGCGTAAATATATTGATGAGGTTCCCCCTAAATTCCAGTCATATATTCCAGATCCCTAATTATCAATATATTACTATCAGAAGAAAACAACTTAGTGATATCTTCAGCCTTCTTTCCTGCTGCTTAACACTCTACCGTAACATCTTTGAAAAAATTCAAAATAATCTGTAAAGTTTTCTTTTAGAATTATCATCAATCAATTGCTGACTAAATAGCCCTCTAGGAAAACGTTTATACATGTGTAGTAAGCTTTCTTCTGATAGACTGAAGGTCTATGTCATCGGTTCTTGAGATAAATGCATAATTTTCGGACATATAGTACAGGAATGGGAGCGGCTATGTTAAAGAGTTGAAAAACTGGATTCGATTTCTATGCTACGTTTTGAAATACTCACTTTTGACGATGAGGAATTCCCTGAACTCTTGTGAATCTCTGAAGACTGGAGGGCAGGGAAGAGAGGGTCCAAACAATGGTACGGACTCTTCAGAAAACACCGCTAGCCGGTAGCTATTGTCTTCATGGTTGTACGTAACAAGGGCAAAAACATCTGCGAAATGCTAGTCAAGCGGAAACATGCTGTAAACTGTATTGGTTTCGCAACTGTTGCTTCTGCCATTGATGAAACTCATTTTATAATTTAAAAAGAGCTTTATTTGAGTTAAATTATCTAATTATTCTTATTTATTTGTATTTTTTACCGATAATTTATTATTCTGCAAGAAAATGTACCTTGTTATTCATCAATCCTTCTATCAACTCTCATTGGATATATAGTTTCTTAAAAATTAGTGAAAGAATAAGGCTATATATTCAATTATGCTTGTATCTATCTGCTTATATAATAATCATATAATGACTGTTAAATATCCAAAACACAGACAACTGGGATCCAAAAGTACAAAAAGTAAATACATACATAGGGATTCTCAAGCCTGAAGAAGAATCCTCTAGACAAAATTTCTATACCGTTTCACGTCCTGAATTGAATGAGACGCAAATGACCAAAAATGTTAAAAAATCATTAAATAAATAAATCTAATAGTTATGTTTGCTGCTGTGTTATGTTTTAGCTAAGAAAACTGCATACCCTCAGCACAGTTACGGCATAGAATTTATATACAGATTCATTCAAAACTAAATGTAATATTGAAAAGTTCAAGGTGCATTCAAGAATGGACTTAAAATATACTGAAGTATGCAACAACTGATCTGACCATTGAACCCTATGTCACAGGGGAATTTCTGCAACAAGATAACTTAGTTGTGTCCTCAGGCGGTTAGTGTAGATCAAATCTATGACACTTATGGTACAAACGAACGAATTTGTGTGACAAGTCAGTAATTATTTTTATATCATTACCGGTATATTTTGTAGTGGGAGATCCAAATTCGACTCTTGTAGAAGTGGGGAACTTAGAACTTATAAACTATTAAAGTTTAAATATGGCTCTTTTGGTGTATGTGTAATTAGTATCATATAATAATAGTGCTAAGATGTAATATGTGCATTACAGCTAAAATAAGTGTAGATGACCAAGGAAATACATCATATGAAACTGTTGTTACATGTATATCATGCTGGAAACTGTATCTTGTCGCGATTGCCTGGAGCTATTCGTCCTGAAGTATTTTGTATTCGCAAGAGACCTTTCTATTATAGCCACTGTTAAAGAGTCTTTGAAGCAAACCACGTAGACAAACTTTCCCTTTAGAGAAAATACCTCCTAAAAAGAGAAGTCTCTCAAGGGCAACGAATCCACAAACGCAGGGAAGAACGGAGAATTTCAACCAATCAGGAGGTAAGCCTTAGAATCTTGCTTCCAGAAGTTTCCAGGAACGGAGCTGTTAAGTCAATCAAAAGATAGGATTTAAGACGCGTCTAGAATGCTCCTAAATTTTAATTCTCGAAAAGTGAAGTGTAGAGAAAAGATAAATAGCCCAGTTATGAGTTTGCAGCGGCCAGTTGTTAGTGGTGAGTTTTGCAATCGTGACACAATCGACGGTCGTGAGCTTGTAGTAAACAGTAACTAGTTACGAGTTATAGACAGACAGTGAGAGATCCCAAGGAGTTTCTAGCAGTAATAATTACATTGGTGCATGAGTAACATAAGTTTAGTGAAATCACAACAGTGAAGGAATGCCGAGAGTATTTCGTAAGAGTGACGAACATTTTAGCCATACGCCACGCACCTAACCTAACCCAAATGCACCTGATGCTCCATCATGTTTTGAACCCTGAGACAGGTGCATTGCATCTATTGGATACCAATTTGAGAAAGAGCATCAAAAGTAACGAGTAATGGGTTGTTAAAAAAATACGATCATTCTTTACTGGATAGCTTTCATAGCTTTGTTATTGCCATAAGAATAATCTGATAGCAAGTATTTATAAATAAAGACATGTTTAAGAGATCCAGGAAATACAATTGCTTCAACATTAATGTTCTAATCTTATAATCATTTTATAAAGTACGCCCTGTTAGCATTGCAGCAAAAAAGGATACGAGTAAATTGGGATTTAATGTAGGATGGATTAAATTGGTTCATCTGCGAAGCACCACCGTCCAAGAACACAATGTTGACGATGTCATTGCCAATGTGTCGTTTTCTCTCCACCTGTTACCAAAGAGAATAACACACCAACTATATCAGTCATGTCCAACTAATCCAGTTTTAAATGAAGAAGTCAGATAAACGTGAATCTAAAAATTACATCATTCGAAGTTCATAAAAAATGGTTACCCCATTGGTTTATGCTGAACACATCAGAATCCACTGATAATTACAGTAGATGGTAACACTTACAGCGCTTTATAATCTTCCTTCCAATTCTGAATGAAATGTGCTTTCATATTAAAGTTATATGTGTTACTGTATATACAACTTAATGCATTTATTGGTACCAGTTTTGAATCATTAATTTGTAATTATTTGTAATATTTAAATGTTATTATTTATAAAACTTACACTCTGGATTTTAATATTGATTGTAATAAACTTCTATGCATACTTTTTATCTTTCCACGCTCGCGGAAGTAAGATTGGAAGTGCTAGTACACAGATCAGCTGCAAACCGAGCGACCGGCAAAGTACATACAGTAAATGTGCTTACTTTTTCAAAGACAATGCTGAAAAATTGTCTCGTTTTTTGTATCGCATAAACGCATTTTGATTTACAGCCTTGTAGCTTGACTTTTGCACACAATATCAGACAACAGTCCTATCAGCGACTATGTGACAGCGTGCACAAACTACCCCCGACACAGTTCCCTTACGCGAACATGGAAAGAGAAAATATACGCACTGTATTTTAGTGTTTTAGAAATACAATTTCTGTAGAAATACACTTCCATAACACAAATGTCAGTTTAGAGATATATAGAAGTTTTGCATGTTTATGAAATTTTGATGATTTTAGTAAAAAACTGCATTACAAGTAGCTCTTTATATGTTAAAAAATGCGAAAAAGAAGAAAATGAAACCTAAAGGAATGGCCTACCTGCGCAAAGACTTAATTTTGTACGCTGCACTAAAAACTTTTGTTATACTGCATGTTGCTATAAACATTAAATCATTGCGAAAACACGAAATAAACAATAGAAATGCTGTAGCTTATTATAATTTAGTATAACTTTGTGTTAAAATCAAATGCCATCTTTATGGATCCAGTAGGTCCTAGGCAATAACCCGCATCCACTAGATCTGAGGTTTTGGATCCGGATAGGTTTTCAGTAATACAAAGGGGAGAGGAGAAAATGGCCGTTGAATTGAAACCGGAGAAACGGTCCAATTCTGAGAAATAATACTAAAACTCGGATTTTTTTTTTTAACTTCAAATGCCATTATATCGCCACTGCATCAAACCTAGGTTTACGGTCGATGTTTTAATTTAAGTAACATTTTACAGAGAAAAACCACAACATGCTCATTAATATGGGATTTAGAATGTAGTAAAACTAATTTCTGCTTCCTTTCATGCCATTCATTTCATTTGTGTAAGCGTTTTCCTAATAATGAATATTACTATGAGTACTATAATAATATAACTTCTGCAATAATATGAACACAAGTTTACGGCTTCGCCGATAAGGATTATTGCCTTTACAATGGTGCCATACCTTATATGTTAAATAAATAATTGCAGATATAACTTCCGCTCCTTGTGTTCAGTTGTTCAAATATAGTCGTATAAAGAAGGATATGTGTAGAAGATTGTGACATGTTCAAAATGGAGTTTCGAGATGTTTTAAGTTCTTCACAAAAGAAGGACTTACTCCACATGAAATTAAACAGCGATTGGACGGTGTATATGAGGAAGCATCCCCCTCATATTCTACAGAAAAAGAATGAACCAAACTTTTCCGAATGGGTTGAGAATGCATCGAAGACAAAGAGCGTGCAGGTCGGCCCTTGGAGGCGCTCACTCCTGAAAACATCGCTCTTGTGGAAGGAGAAATCATGGAAGACCGGCGGCTCATAGTTACAGAAACAGCAGCAAGGTTGAGTCTTTCTAAAACAACTGTCCTTCGAATTATTCATCAACATTTAAACACGAATAAGGTTAGTGCAAGATGGGTGCCTAGACTTCTTTCTTCAGTCCAAAAGCAGCAACGAGTCACCTGTTGTCAGGCATTTTTGGAGCTCTGCAGCAGCAACGATAGAGAAGTTCTGCGAACCATTGTTACAGGAGATGAAACTATGCTTCTCCACTATGATCCCTTGTCCAAAAGAGAATCAATGGAGTGGGGTAAACCTGGCTAAGCACCGCCTCTAAAGGCCAAGGAAACTCAGTGAACCAAGAAGATCATGGCCACAATCTTTTGACACTGTGAAGGAATACTCTTCATTGAATTCAAGGAGAGGAACACCACAGTAAATGGGGAGTACTATGCTGGCCTACTGCACAGACTACGTACTTCTATCAAAGCGAAAAGGCAACGAAAGCTGAGTGGTGGTGTGCGCCTTCTTCACGACAACGGACCTGTGCACACAGCACTTGTTGCCCAGGAAGCTGTGAAGAAAGATGGCTTCAAGGAGATGGATCATCCACCCTACAGGCCATTTATAGCTACCAGTGGCTATTTCCTCTTCCCAAAACTCAAGAAGGATCTTCGAGGAAGGAAATTTAAGTTTGACGAAGTGATGGATGCTGTTTATGCCCATTTTGCAGACAAGACTTCTGATTATTTTTGGTGGGGACTGAAACTTAATTCAAAATTGTGAGAAGTGCATTGCAATAAAGGGTAGCATTGTTGAAATATAGTTTTTGTCTTTATCATAGCTAAAAAATGGTTAGGCCAGAAACTTATGGACCTACCCCCGTACTTTCAAAATTTATATCATCGCTGTCTTAGGCTAAGGAGTGCAAAGTCATAAATCATCATTAAACCTTCAGGACAGAAATTGTGGAGAAATGTCTCTACTTACCTGCTGTCTGTTATCCTTTGAATATGGCAATAACGTTGACACGTGGAACATTATTTCGTGACCTTCGTAGATTGTATACGCGGAATATCGTCCCGTCATATCCCCTGAAAAGTAACGCAAGAAATTATAACAAGACAGTTTATCAATAAAATAAATTATTTTTTAACTTTGACCTGTCGATAGCTCGTAAACATCAAAAGATGATAAATGAACAAACAAAATTTGTAAAAAAGTTTTTACGCCCATAATAATTGCTTATCATGGTAACCCTTTTATTTATACAGAGTTTTCAGTCCATTATTTAACATAAATTTAGTTTAAACAAAAACACACCATAACGTACGCCCTACATTTTGATGTTTAAATTTTAAAGAGAATGAAACTGCTATCACATCTTTTATTTAACTCCTATCTGGAAATGTAAATTGCATTATTGTTTTTTGAATTATGACAGAGTATATAACTGTTCAGTATTTAATGTAATAATCATATTTTATTAAAATTAATTGTTTCGAAATGGTGTATAACTCAGAAGAAAGAACAAATTGTAAGCGGATTAGTTAGGAGTTTCGAAATAGGTTGTATTACTGTAATATCAACAATTGCGATATACAAAATAAACTGTATATCTTACAAATTAACTGGCCCACTTTTTATTGTACTTAAATTAAAACAACAAAAACAAAAATCTAGGTTTCCATGTTAAATCCTCTTTAAAATTTAGGTATAAGATGGGGTAGTCATTTGAATTTTCAAAGTGGGATTGCTGGGGGTGTGGGTGAAAACTAAATATAATCAAAATTGGTTTTAAAATTCCCCCATAATATCTATGTGTTTCCGTTTGTTTAAATTAAATGTATTTAAAATAGTGCTTATTCAAATTGGCATGTGTTGAAACGAAAGTTCTGTATAAAGTATCTGAAAATTTTAAGTATTTTAAAATAGCTTTCAAATAAAACTTTTGTGTCTTAAATCCAAAAAATACGACTGAAACTATAACTATTTGAAAAGAGCTAAAGGGCTAATTTAAAAAAAAAATACAAATTCAATTTCATTATGTTTATTTTTGTTTGCAGCTTTAATTTTATGTTGCTTCCTGTAGTGTTGGTTTAGCGAATGCCAGTTATTAGCTATTATTTTTGTAAGTTTCTTTTTTAAGTACATAACATATTTAAAATCAGGTAACTTATTCCAATAACGGACAAAATAAATAAGATCTGGAATCTAATTATTTCATTACCCTTGTTACGGAGGAAAAACCTTATGACAATATCACTACTCTTCTACAATATTAAGGTGCATTTCCATTGGCGACTTATACAGAACTTTTTTGTTCCCCAGAAATGTTCATTGCTTGATAGTTAAATAAGATAAGATTTGAAATACTTGACAATGCTGGCAGCACAGAAGGAGCGTACATTGTTTAGTAACCATAGCGGTAAACGCACGACACTATTATTAAAGCTGAATAAAATGCTAATTGTGGTCCTGCACTCGCCTCTGATGTTCTAAAATGGAAGTGTTTGAGAACATTTTCATAGGATGATTTTTTCCTATAGTAAGAGCGGCCTGAGCAATTGAGAACGACTTGAAAAATTACAGAGAACTTTACCAGAATCTGCTCCGTCAGTGTATAGCTGGTTTCAGAATTTATATGAGAAAGAACAGCCTTGAAAGGCGAGGAACACGTGGAGCGTCTTAGCAATAGTAGTCACAGATAAAAAAAATTGCTCATGTAGAAGCCATAGTGAAGAGCGTCCGCAAGTGACTTACAGAGAGATAGAGGAATCTCCAAACATACATTCGCTGCAGGTGTCAGAAATGCTACGCAAATATCTTCATGTAAGGATGCTTAAAGAAGAATAAAAGGTAGCAAGAGTGAAATGATGCAAGGAAACAGTTCGTAGTTTCGGTAGTAGCAGCTACTGACGTGTCCACAAGTGACGAAAATTGGATTTACCAACGCGACCCGCAGTGAAAGAAGCAACCGGCGATCTAGACCTTCCCAAATGACCACTCTCTAGCGAAGGTAAGGCGATGTTGAAATGCAGGCCGGAAGATGGTTGCCAGTTTCTTCTCAGCAAGTAGCAATCATTCCACTACAGAAACAAAAAAATGCCAAGCCAACTAGTTCACCAGTTGGCCTCCCCAGAGTCTTTAGAACACTAATAGAAAGAAGATCAAAGTCTGGGTCGCGAGGATTGTTACTTGACTGGGCACACCGCTTTAAAAACAATGGACATTCTGCAAGAATCGAGAGTGGCGCTGGTAAACCACCCACCGTACAGCCCAGATCTAGCTGTGTGAGACTTTTTTCTATCTTCAATTAGGGAACATCAGTTTTGGTTCTAGGATCGTTGCCATCTAAAAAGCATGGCGTAGTTGTTGGTTCCGGATGCTGCAATTTTGTATCGAGAGCAGGAGAGGCCACTTCGAAAAGAAACATGCAAAGCTGGTAAATTATGATCCTATACCTAATAGAATCCTAAATATAAATAGCCATTCTTGTAGCACGTAAGACTGAAATCATAGACTCGGGGTTCCCTATCTCCAATTATCTGCCTGTGTATGATCTCTCTATAAAGAATGAAAATATTTCGGCATTGTTCATTAATACTCTGTATATGACAGCATATTAGGAATGGAGGTGACGCGGTAGGGTGCTCGCTTCCTATAGAAGCGGCCCGGTTTCTATTTGGGATTTGTAGCGGATGAAGCGGCGCCTGGGAAGGTTTTCTCCGGATACTCCGGCTTCTCTGTCTCTCATTTCGCCTTTACCACATCATCATCTCACCCCTATCATAACCCTCATCATTAAGCGTAGTGTATTCTCGGTGCGTGAATGTACAAATGGACTGCCCTACTGCCCTCTGCCGCCCGTGTGCCAAACCCAATGCCTGGCCTGCTCTTGAGTTGGCGTTAGAACTCAACTCACTCGTTATCAGGAAGAGAACAAACTAAGGAATAAGTCCGGAACAACATAAAAATCTACTGTTGCACAATTTGTTGTAAACAAATGAAGTCATGTATATAATTAAAGTGCCCGAATAGGAAACATTTGGATCGCAGAGCGGGGAAACAGGAGGGGGATTGAGGGGAAATTAAGAAATTCTTGAGGGAGATTAATAGGCAGCTGACTCTTTCGCTGTGTGCAGGAAAAGCTTCGCTGGAAATAGAAGCGGGAATGAAAATCGATGGGGGATGGAGCGTCACATCCAATCAGGGGCTCTCTTGGTTTAGGTTAGACACGTGGCGGATGACTACAGCAACAAACAGAGAGAGTGCGCGAATCTGCCTTATATGTGTTGAGAAAGAACCTTGGGAACATATTCTGGAGCACTGTAAGGGGATGGAAGAATGGAGAAAGAGATATCTACCGGTTCCGTTCATTAACAGTGGGAGAGGGCAGTGGCAGTGCCTGGACATTACTGTATAGGAAGGAGGAGGAGGGAGTAGGTAAAATTCTAAACAAAGTGAGACAGCTCAGATCGAAAGAGACATATAACCGGGAAGGGGGATAGGGGAACATGATTCACAATATTTTTGGGGTTATTTGTACATGTAAGTTTGGGAGTGTATGTTATTTAATTATGTGCTGTTTTAGTTTCTGTTTATTTATGCATTTCGAAGTTTTTGTTATTATATATTTTCCATTTATTTATTTAACTATTATATATTGTTTGTCTATAAAATTAAATATTTGTTTGTGCAATTTCAAGTATTTTTAGTGTATTGTGAAAACACGTACTGTCCCAGGATCCATGCGATGTGGATGAGCTAGATTTGTAATATATATTTTGTAAATAAATATACTACTTAATAATTTAAGTGGAGGATGAAAATGCACTTTTAAACTCCACTACGTTTACAAACTTCCAAAAGAACAACAACGGCCCAACAGAAAATTGGAAAACGGCGTATTAAAGAACATAAAGAAGCATCGCTTGCATATAGAGATAAATTAATTATATCTTTATGCAGTACCTTTTGTGCTTTCTATACCTAAGAGATAATGCAGGCGAATGAAAACTGACTTTAATTAAAGGCCTTCAGCAAAGTTAATTTTTTTATAAAATATACAATACGCTGTATTTTTAAATGCCTATATATTGAAAACTAACTCAATTTGTTCATTACTTACATGGTTGTGAATAAACAGGCAATTTTGTGTATTAGCTTTGGAACCCCAACGTGTTCCTTTGATATAATTGTTTTACATTTTGATAGTAATGCAAAATGTAATTAATTTCATTTTCATGCAGTGAAATTAGTCTAAAAGCACTTTATATTACACAAGCATTTCCTTCTCGTTTGAGCGAAATTATAATACTACCGCTTTTAGAGGAGATAGAGAGGGGAAAAAAAATAAAATAAACGAATGAATGAATGAATGAATGAATGAATGAATGAATGAATGAATGAATGAAACTAGATCATGCTTAATAAAAGTAACTTATTTTATATTTTTTCTTATTTTATACCTTACTTTGTACCTATTGTACAAATAAATATTGGCTAAAAGGATCAAAATGAATTATTCAAACGCAACCAATACTAAATATATTTATAGACCAACAATCACACTGTTAACAACAATTCTGGTTCAAAGCGTAGCGCAAATTAATGCAGTTTTACATAATATTACGCCTTTGCAAGAATCCCAGTTCAAGAAATCTGCATTGTAGCTATTAATCTGCTTGTATTTACAGTGTATCAGATTTGTTGGTAGTTAGACTGCAGGAGAGAGAATTCATGTGAAGGTCACGCTTCTGTGCAATGGAAACGTGTTTATTTACTCTCGCTCTCAAAACAACAGAGATCACCGTAGTTTACATATCAATCCCAGTTTCTCTAAACAGAAAACAACTAAGTTTTAACAGAAAACAAAAGAACTACGATCTCCGTATTTTTTCATATGTTATGACGGAACCTGTTTTCATTAGGTAAACAACATGGACTTCGTAAAATATCTTCATATGTTTGTTTGTCTTAAAATAAATTCTAATGACAACAAAGCATAATATGAAAACGTATACTCTTAAGATTTGGCAATGTGAGATTTCTAAATTTTTTAAAATGTTAGGCAAATATAGGCTCACTCTTTGCTAGAGGCCTCAAATTTTATCTATAACAATTTATGTTATGTACCGTGCGATCAGTGATGCTTTTCACATGGGGTTTTTTCCCATGAGCGAGCCCCCACTAATTCGCCGCGGAAGGGGTCGCTTACTTATTGACCTTGCTGACTGTCGCAGTCGTATCGCAGCTGTTTCTCGGTGTGTGCCGTGCTATTCGTTACTTAATTCGACAGTACACATTAGGTGTATTATCTCTCGTGTGTTTATAATGGCACAGTTTTATATAAGATTCTTGTGTGTTAAGCCAGTGTTAAAAGAATTTTAGGGCCATTTTTTGGGGGGAGGACATACAGTTGATTCTATTACTTGTATGAATGCCATACTAACCTCCTTTTTCAGAGAACTAACCGACAGGGAGCGTGATCATGCATTTTTAACAGGATTCTGCCACTGCTCACATTGAGAATAGTCCCATGAGAGTAATTCACAATGTTTTTCCACAAGACAGGGTTATTATTTGTGTTTTGTGACCTCCTCGGTCCCTCAGTTTAACAGACTGATATTTCTATTTCTGGGGTAAATTAAAATGCCTTGTACAAGACAAATCTGCACAGCATACAGAAACTCAAAGGTAATATACGCCAGGAAATTGTCCGAATTTCTCAAAATCTATGAGAAAGCCTAACACAATATAGGCGCGATAAAATAGCGTTACATCTCGCGCGAGAGCGTCGGTTCTTATTGAGTATTTAAGGACCGGAGTCCCACCTGAAATCACGCAGTTTCATATTCTCTAGCTCTTCAGCTGCGTGTCAGCCGCGTCGCCCGGCAGTCCAGGGAAGAATGGCCTAAGTCCGCGGTTTCAAGTCCAGTATCATAGAGACGTGTACATTAATCATTATGTGAGCCATTTGAATGAACAATTTCTCTGCGCTCAACATCACTACAGCAGAATTTCATTAATATAGGGTTCTAATTTGGCAAATATAACATATCCACGTGTCTGATAAACCTGCACTGCACAGCGGTTCGACAGAGACGCGAGAACACCCAAGTACCCATGTGTGTTCTAATAAACTACGTTCACTAGTTTATAACGAGGCTTATTCACCATCGCCTTCCATTTTTAATTTCCCTGAACTCAGTCCCGGCAAGCTTTTAGCTCCCAAAACATAGCAAAAATGTCCTGGAGATCCTCAACGCGATGAGCAACTGGTGGTGAGCAGCATCTACTTCGAGAACTGCGATCGGCTGGCACAGTTTAATCAACCATCCTAATACAGCCCGTTTACAATTCCCAGTAAAAGTTGATTCCACCACCCACCATCAATCCTATCTCAAATTTGGCGCCCAACGTGCGACCATTCCAATTACAAACTATAAAAATACTCCACTCCAGGCTCCTATCTCAGTTTTCAGCGAAATTTGGGCAAATTTTGTACACTGAACAATCTTGATATGCACAAGAAAATATTTTTAAAAAAATCGGGCCATCTCATATATTGATCATGTGAATAGACGCCTACTCCAACAGCTGTTTCCAGGTTGCCTGGTTTCTAGAAACTCAGATTTTTCCATATTCTTTATGAAGTACCAACTTGTCGCTGTTTCTCCATATTTACCAACCCTATATATTTCAATTACATTTTAAAAGCTACATTTATACTAATTACTACTAAAGTATTCTGCATTATTATTAGTCACCTTATCCCAGGGTTGAAGGTTTTGTCATAGTTAATTCTGTCATAGATTTAAATACATACCTTTCACATCGAGTCCTCCACGATATTTATCCCATCCTTTCAGTCTGATTTTATCTCCTAGAAGACTGATAAAGCGGTCGAATTCAGGACTACCGGATTCTGCAAAGAAGAGATAACGCGTTAACATTACATAGAATGGTATATTACTTCAAAATAAATAAAACGCCCTTTTGAAGAAGCAAACTTTTTGTAGCTCTTGTACATTTCTGCTCGCAGATACCTGATTCAATTCCCACATAGTGGATTGGTAGAGGTGGACCTATTTTCTGGTTTCCATGTTCAATTGAACTTGATTTCTATTTGCTGGGCTATTCATTTAAAGTGGAAATTCTGCGCAATCGAAATGGAGCGAGACTTTAGACAACATGCTACGAATTTGTGATCGTTTAACCAAGCAGCAACTGGAATGCTTTTTGTTATCTAAAACTTTATCACTACATGAGAAGAACCGCGCGATGCTGTGGAAGAGAAATTCCGAACCATTTCACCTGAAATGCTGCTTTGCAGTTGGGAAGAGCAATTTGCGTATTGTTCTGGGTACGCCTCCCAGACCTATTGAATAATAATTTTTATCACTTATTAATTTAATCAAGTAGATTCCTTTATCTTACCTTCAGAGGTAGGTGATTTTTCAGTTATCCTATGAAGTCTAAATTCTGAAAATCTGGTGTTCCAAACGTTTACATAGCAAAGTAACAAAACGCGTCTTTTCAAGTTTTTTCATACTTCTCGTTTTTTAAGAGACATATTAAAGCGATACTATTAATATATATAACTTAGTGCACTAAATTGATTGAAATTTTACAAGGACATCTTTTAGCGAATGAAATGCGTGGAAGGATATGAATGATGGCGCCATTCTCTAACCCATGAAGATAGTTTGTAGTACATTCGTCATGGCATTTGTGTAAAACATATTGACTGCTATAAGCAACACAGTACGTACAGTACAGAATGAACCAGTACAGCGCGTGCTTATCGTTCATACATACTAGAAAACATTGGTAAAGGACTGTTAAAGAGAATTTGTTGTCAGTTTGGGGTTCAGAAACGTCCAGTAAAATCCTCCATTCAATATATGGCGAAGAAACTATAAACAAAGACATCACTACTGGATATGCACAAAGGAAGACATCTGAAACTGCCAGAAGCAAGAGTGTTGGAAGTGAGAAAGATGAAAAGCATGCATATGGTCAACAATTAACTACTTGAAATTCGACTTTTAGTTAACAATGAACCCTGGATAAAAATCACCTGTAAAAATTGTAGCATTCACTTATATAACCTGAATTAGTAAAGATTGACAATAGAGATCGCAGAAGGCTTCCAAGGGAATAAGAGTGCACTTACGTTCAGATATCATATTTCAGCGTTTAGAAGGATATATAATTTCTTTTATGACTCATATCACTTACGTTCTCGTTATATGCTTGGCATAATTATATACCCCATATGCATTTTGACCACAATGACAGGTGGTCTTAATTAAAAGTATAGGAACTGTTTATTGACGCTATTAAGGCATCGAACAATCTATCAGGGGTTCGTAAGTTATGACTCATGTCAGTTAACGAAATGCTTTAACCAAGGAAAGCGCCACAAAGCCCTTTGGTCGTTAACTGGAAGAGGTAACCTCCTCGTAAAAGTTCCTCTTCATGCAGATTGACGATGGCGATAGTATTGTTAATTTTAACATCAGGAACATAAAATAGGCTAGTTAAAGTAAAGTAGGTCACAGTGGTAGATATGATTGTCAGGCCCAGACTCGCCACTTTCCCAAGGTTGGAAAACGTCGATCAATTGCGTGTGTATATGGTAATAATTTTGAACTTGTAAATGAAAATCCCAGACGTTTGAATCCTTCATGACACATTTAAAAACTGCGAATATTACTTAGAGAAAAAGTGTAGATTGTCTGCACGCTTTGAGTGCAGAAATCAACTTTTTTTATGGATTTCCCTCCTTTTCGTTAGAATCACAACAGAGAACTTGTGTTTTGTAAACAGGTATAGAGAGAAAATTATTAAAAATCTACCAAGTATTACATGTCATTCAAATTTCATACGCATTTTTGCTGTTGAATGTGTTTATTTTTGGTTTATCTTCTGTTCATGAAATAGGTTCGTTCGCGTTTCTCGTCTTTTGTGTACAACACCATAATTATGCAGGATTCTTATACCCACCCTCAAATCAGGTTTAAGTAAATGAGATTTCTTTTTTTATGGGCTTTTTAAAAACAAAACCTTTCCGAGGGAAGTTTTCAAAATGTCGTGGAAATGCGTGAAGGCATTATTTGATCGACTAGTGAGGAGGGTGGTGGTTTGTGTTCAAAATTTAATTCATTAACAGTGTAAAATAAAGCTTTATTATGGAGTCACGGGCTGTCCGAGCGCGGTTACTTACTAGAGAAACGCAGTTGCCGCATTCGGAAAGTTTTAAATACAGCATAAAATAATGCTGTATTTAAAACTGGTAATAATAAGCACTAAATTGTGTTATTAGAAATGTTGAAAATGATGTCCCTCAGCGGCAATACGTTGCCTGCATTTGTGCAAGAAATTCCTGAATTTCATCTTACTTTTCTTCCCTAAGAACACAGAAGACGTTTCTTGTCTTTAAGAAGCCCTCTCTCTATCGCTAGTAAATTTTACAGGCTGGCGAACAATTTCTTTACTTGGAAAATGATTGCCAGGGTATTTTATTTTTGCATATGTCTTACCCTTTCTCTACAAGTATCCGTTTTCCGTATGTATCGTAAAATACGGACTATATTTATACAATGGAATATACCGATCTTTCTATTTTTTTTAAACCAACACTAATATTTTTCGACGTTATGTACAGTATTATGCAGATAATTTCTTGCAATTTTCCCATTTTTTTTTTTTGCCAAATTACTTGCATCAAGTGATGTAGAGTTGATGGTGTGCTATAAAAACTCGACTTTGAAGTAACTTGTTGAAAAAAAGGGACTGCCAATGACACGATTTTCAACGATATATCTTATTAAGTCTTTTACCTTTTGGGATCTATATAGATAAGTTTCAACAAAGCGTCGACTAAGATCTCTGGAGCGCTGGTGTAGCAGGAAAGCTTTTTACGTAGATGTTGTTTCAGACAAAGAACATTGTGGCGAAATCTTAAAAAGGAGAGAAGGTGGGAATAAGCCTTTGTTTTCCCGACATAAAATTAAAGAAATCGGAAGAGAAAAACGTTCTCTGGATATAAAGCAAACTTCGTAGATAGCATTATTATCAGGAATAAGAATTCGTTTATTTTGCATTTTTATGTATACATTTGCTTTGAGAAATCAAGATATCTACTGCCTTTTATGCTAATTAGAATATGGAACAAAATATTCTTTCTCTAAATTTTTGAGAAACGATTAAAACCTTTTTAAAATGCAGTGACAGTGAAGGATTTGAATTTCATGTTATTGAATCAATAAAACAGATTTTCAAATGCTATAACCTGAAACTCATGAGTATTTAGTGTTTTTTCCATTTTTATTTTGCTTTTAAAGCAAATGCCAGAATATTAACTGTGGTTTCCAATGAACCAAATCATCCTGGAAGATATATGACTATAGGTATGAGGCAATGAATGCATAAAAAATGTTTTATAGTAAACAAGAAATTAAAAACTGAAGTGCGCAGGTTTAATGGAAATTGGACATTTATCACATCTCGTAAAACCTCCATTACCAGTGATGCGCTCTCCCGTAATGTTAAAATTAGGGCAAAGAAAGTAGCGGTACCAGTGAGAGGTATAGCGATTTATCGATATAATATCGAAATGGAACGGTATATATAGCAATTAGCCAATATAGGACTGGCTTTGTGACTATCCACTATCCACATAAACTGGGTCACTCATCAGAAACGGTTAAAGAATGAGAGTAAAAAGGAGTGGTTTCCATGGGGAAACATTGATATAGAAAAGTATAATGCTTATAGGAAGATTTAAAAAATATTTAATAGATATCCTAGAAAATGTAATTTCAAAAGTTTTTCATCGTCTACTGCTGCTCTGTATTTTTACATTTAAAAGTCTGTAGACAACACGCGGAACAATATTTCAAGAAAAAACCATTTATCTAGCCGAGTATAGTTCGTGCGTTAACAAACGGTGCATAAACTTAGGTAGTATTGTCAGTAGGAAGGTCTAGAACATAAAGTATTAAATAGAACGTTATGCATTTGTTTGAGCCCCATTTACGAGAAAGGAGGGTCTGGGTAATCGATAGCTTATTCAAGGATGGTTATAATAATCGATCGGAAGTCGATAAATGCCATCATGCAGCACTAATATTCGTAGTGTCCAGCTTCTGTGTGTGCTTGTACTGTTTAAGTCATGGACGGAGCTTTATTAAATCAACGAATTTAATTATTTGTAACTTTATAAAGCATCAAATCATATGTTCAATGTAGCCGGTCCTGGTGGTTTAGTGGTAACCACACTTGCCTCCTAAACCCAAGATCGGGGGTTCAAACCCGGCCAGGATCGATGGATTTTTTTCGGACATAAAAATCCTGTAAGTACTTCCCTTCGGAAGGGAAGTAAAGTCGTGGGTTCCGTGTCCATTTATGGCACGAAAAAGAACCTCAAGCCTGAAAAAAGAGGCCTTTAGCGAAATTTGTCAGTTGTTTCACACTCTGAATTGAATGGGACGCTGATGACCTGAAATGTTAAAGAGCGTCCATAAATAAACTAGATCAATCAAACTGTTCAATGTGGTTGAGAATTTAAAGATTTTTTTAGTTGAACTATCTAATGAGAGAGTATTGAAGAAAACGGTTAACACGTTGATGCTCTTGGATAAGAAAAAATGTATAAAAGAAAATCTTGATGCTATAGGATTCGCTAGTATTAAACCCCAAACCAACATGTGAGAAGAAATATATTTCTTCCAATATTTCGAGGTAGTGTCGAAACGTGTGAATGCTATTCTTTTATGTCTTCAACATATTTGTAAAGATATAGTTTTTAGAGGCTCATCATTTATGATTTGCAAAAATATTCTACTTATTTGGTCCTAACTTATCTCTTATGTTCTTGTTTTATAAAAGGCATAATTATTCTATTTGTCTCTTAGTACTATGACTTGCTCTATTGCTGACCGCCAAGATAAAGTAAAGACAAGTTAAAATAATGACTGGTAGGGTCTATGGCATGAACATATATAGAGCATGGTTTATTCCGTAAATTCCTTACAAACGAAAGGAAGTAATGTAAGAAAATTTACAACAAAAGTAAAGTTGAACTGTAAAAAATTACGGAACATTGTATTGTCAAGACTACTTCTCTCTCAATTAATGATAAAGTTTTCAATTGATTAAGAACTATTTTAGGGCTTTATTCTCTGATATATTACTAAATACTTATTAGATTACTGTCTGAAATATTAAATTATTTAAACATTAAATTTAAATTTAAAAATATCACTCACCGTTGCTGAACATCTCATCATCACTTGTTTGCCCTGGACGAGTATACAATACACCAAACTTGAAGTTCACTGACCCCTCCTGTTCCTCTAGAAGAAGCAAATCCTGCAGGGCAAAGAAATGTCTTATGAGGACGAAATATCAGTATGACATTAATAATAAGGCAACTATTAAAAAATAAAACTCTTTATATTATTATACAGAAATGCGATTTAAAAATATAATTACTAAATTATAACGATGGCATGTTAGTATAAGAATTTGACATTTAAAAGCCTATCTCTGGTTTAAAACAAAAATCCAAACGCTTCACATGTACCTTAAAATATTTTTTAAAAACTTTTTACTTATAATTCTGCTTCAAACATTTTTATTTTATATTTTTCATATACTTTTGTTCACTCATGCATTAAAATGAAACTAATAATAATACATTTGAGGATATGAAGCTTTCTCGGCACTGCTTATTAATTGTGATTGCCCGTGATACCATTATTAATTATACATATAATAATTTCAGTTCTTCCAAGAAATACAATAGTTATTTAAATCTTGCATATAGGGAAACATTTGTACTACAAACACGAAAGTTACAATACTTTGATGTATATAAATAGTTCAACTGCATTTTAGGGAATTGCTTAAGATAGAAGATTGTATTTCAAACAAACATTCAATGAAAATAATCTCCATAAGGCTCTTTGTAAATTGCATCAAGTTATCAAATGCTATAATTTCACGATCTCAATAGAAATAATGTAAAATTATGGATTTCAGAGGGAAATAGCCAGTGAGGAATTAAAAAGTAAAATAATAGAAATATTAGATTTTAATGCTTTGTTGCTTCCACATATACCACATGGAAGAAAAATATGTTGTGCAAATATTAAATCAACAGAAACGTAAAGAAAACTAGAATTGAAACCCAGCTGAAAGTTTACAAAGTATGGTTAACTAGTTGTTTATTCGGCTGCTAACTGAAAAGATAAAAGACACCATTCAGGCACAGTAAATGAGATTTATAAGATTTGTGAAGATATTGGAGAAACAATTTGCAAGTACAGAGCCTAAACGATGTAATAATAACATCGGAAAAATGGATGGAACATATAAGATGTATGCCTTAAGGTATGTGTTATTTTTATCCATACACGTAAATGTAGATGTCGGCCGATGAAAGTGAGGGACTGATAAATTTAAAGAACCCAATAAATCATAGTGATGGCAAATGTTCAACTATACAAAATAAAACTTCTTACTAATAAGTGTTAAGGATTATTTAAATGATAAAATTTAAAAAATCATTTATGAGTTTATATATTACTACAACTAATTTAATTACAATCATCTAAAAACCGGACATTAATGTTAAAAATAATTATTTTTATATAATCATTACTCAGCAACCAACAACAACTGTATTTTTACAGTTCAACATTTTATAAACTATTAAACAGAATATGTATTTAGTGAACTAAACTTTAGGTACTTTCATATTTATTCGTAATTATAAAAATGTATAAAGTTCAATATGACTGTTTACTAAAAGAAAAAAAAATGTACTGCCTCTTAAGCTTTGGAGAGTTTTTGTAAAATTCCCCAATTCTAAGAAGACAATTTGCCAATTCTTTATTCAAAGTAGGCTATAAGAAAGTACAAATAATGTAAGTAGGAAAAAAATATGTGTTCAAGATTTTGACTTCCGTGAATACAATACAATGCTTCTTTAATTGAAAATGCCTTGAAACAAAGTGTCCACTAATTAATACTACCAATTATTTAAGATAATTAATTTTAAAAAAAAAGTTTACTAACCCAGTTGTATTCAAAGAAATCATTTACAAGAGGATTTCTTAATGACTGTAAAAAACTGATAATTAGTTATTTTAATTGGAATGAAAGCTTAACAAATCCCGTTAAGGGCAAAGGAATCCTACACGACCTAGGAGTAGCTCTAATTTTATTCACTTAGTGAGGTAGTCTAAATAATGAAACATCTCTGAATTACCCTAATTTAAAACTATATACACCGCCTTTGGTGCCTCAGTAGTAAAAACGGGCGTTAAACAATATTAAAAAAAGAACTATATATACTATTTACACACAATCTCCACTTGGCACCTAACACTCTGACTACAGTCTGGCAATCAAGAGAAGGCGAGTGTGAGCTCAAGTGCGAGGGAGGAGGTATAAACTGTTCTGCATAAGTAGGTACGAGTATATGTGAGACACCCATGTTGCTACCTGAATGAGGACCTCTCAGACTCAGATCTTGCACGCTCGCTGGACTTTTAGCCATGGGCGAATATCTGACAACACAATGTTTATTTTTATCTGCATGAACATAACGAGGGGGTTAGAAAATGTGTACGCAGCACATTCCTCTCGCTTGCCTTCTTCTGATCGCCAGGCAGTATATACATTGATGTCTTTATTAAGTCCTTCTGCAGGTTTCTCCATACGGTCCTATTTCCTGCTATTCTTGACCATCGACATCTAGACCTGCCTCTTCTTCTCCTTCCGGTGTAAGGGTCCCACATCGTGGTCGCATATACTCGTCTTCTCTGCTGAAGCCTCGCTAAACATAGTTACCCCATCTCCATTTGAGAGAGTGAATTTCCTCCTTCAAGTATTTCAGGCCCGTTCGCTTCTTCAGGTCGATGTTTCTCACCCTTTCTTGAAGTGAGACACTTAAAACTTTCCTTTCCATTTCTTCTGGCTCATTTCAGTTGTGAAGTGTCAGCATTATTGTTGATTAACTTAAATATTTAAACACAAAATTTAACTTTCGATTAAGGATTATGTCCTGCAAGATGAAGTTGAGTTCCCAGAAATTTCTCTTAACAAGAACCACTTTTCTTTTTATTTCTTTTTATTCTTGTAATAAGTTTGCATTTTGACCCAGATAAACACGAGCACAGCAAACACAGAACATTCCAATTTTAATTAATTAGCATAAATTATGTTTAAAGATGTTAAAATAAAATATATACTTTCATTATTGAAACATATATCTTCATAAAAATGTCCTAAGAATATAATTGTACAAGATGATCAGCCTGGTTGGCTACGAATGATGCCATATGAACTGTTTAGACAGTCCAGATCATATTCTACAGCACTGATCACAATTCACGTGGAAATAATATATTTATGAGATAAGTGAGCCATACAGTATCGACCACTAGCTCGGTGCCTTTTTCCATAACTGATAATACCCTAACTCGCAAACTAGCACCATAATATTCGCCGCATACGAAAATTTCGCGCAAAATTAAGTGTATTTAATATAAAAATTAATTTATCAGTATTATATCAAACAATCTAAAGATGTACGGGTCTTAACTCAACACGGAGAAGCAAGCTTATGAACTTACTGTGTTTCCTTTCCTGCGCTGTTGCTCCATCATACTCTCGATAGCCGCTTTATTTGCAAACGTTGGGTCATCGGTCTTCAGGGAGCCACTAACGTGGCCTATTAACGCAAGAATACAAACAATGTTAACAGACATTACGATGAATGTTTGTTTTGGGACCGATAAACACTCCATTGCGTCAACAATAAACACCACTAACGTTCTTGACATCAGGTAACTGCTTGGTTTTCCGAGAGCTGTAATGTCACGCCTGCAATGAACGTGTTGGACTTCCTGCCTAACAAACGCGTAGCAGAAGTTGCCGCCCACAGAAACAATAAGCGGATTTCTATTTAAAGATAACAGAGATTTTTTTACGAGATACATGTACTTTTAAGGCATTTATTGCTCTGTAAGATATACTCAATACTTAAGACTATTTGTTGCATTATTCCTTAGTATTCATATTCCTGATCCTTGCACTTAGTGCTGTTTTTGCATCATTTTGAACGAAATACTTTCCATTTATGCACAGGAATTATATATGAGTTAGTATGAACTTTTTATACGGTTTGATTTGTTTTATTTACGGTCGCTCTTTAACATCTCAGGTCATCAACGTCCCATTCAACTCAGGGCGTGAAACGGCCGACAAATTTTGCTCAGGGGCCTCTTCTTTCAGACTTGAGGTTCATTTTCGTGCCGTAAATGTACGACACGGGACCCACGGCTTTACTTCTCTTCCGAAGGAAGTCATACTTAGGATTTTTATGCCCGAAAAAATCTATCGATTCTGCCCGAGATTTAACCCGCAATCTTGGGTTTTGGAGACAAGTATGGTTATCACTACACCACCAGGACCGACTGGACTTTTATAACTTGAAGTATTTAAAAATATATTTATTGTTACGTTTTTATGCATTTACTTAGTACTAAAATAACTGCTTTTTTGAAAAAAAAATGATTCAATAAAAAAAAAAAATTATTGATTAGCAAAGCACATTTTGTAGTAAAAATTCGTTGATATGCTCGTAGTTTTATGGAGTTTAATTTTTATTTTTAAGTAATATAATGTATACATCGAGTCATCCAATTATCTGATGACCTATGCGGCGGCACGTATTGCATCGAGCAATAAGCCATCGCTCACGGCAACTGAGAGAGCGACAACATAAAGGTCTGAGGTGGAACACTAGAGTGACTTCTAATACACATATATTTGTTTACCCAACACGTAAGGCAAGGAGATGCTGGAATTTCCATTCTTCATTTTTCACACATTTTTGCTTATGAAATTGCCTGTTAGCATTCTTAATTCTCTTTGACAGTCTTAACTCAATACGATTTCTTGACGTATGTCATTCTTAAGTCGTTTAAAGTAGTACATAATCTTTATGAATTGCATTATGACTTGGAACTCGATCAGCTGATAATTTGTCTTCAAATAATATCCTGCGACTCGGTACCAACATATAGAATCATAAATAATTGTTTTGAAATAGAAAAATTTGGCATAGTTTGCACCATTTAGTATTTTAAGCATAATTTACCCTAGGATTAAATATGTGTTATTTCTTTCATTATTTAAACAACATTGAATGAGCGGTGTGAGGCTCAAGGCCAACGTATCAGTTCGGTAAACCTCAGTTCAGTTGGTCTTGAACAATGGCTTAGGGGCCGATGCACTTCCTCGCCGTCGCGCCCATCATGATTAGATGATTCGATACAATAATGCTATTCTAAATATAGCGGATGACCTGCACGTAGTGATTTTACTAAAGGACACAAAACTACGACTATGGCATAATAGGGAAAGAACCACTTCATAACTAAACAAAATTATAGAACAAGTTTACGGTTTTAATTACTTATGTTTAGATATTCCCTATGATCAAAGTAAAGGCATACGTATCGAACTAGGCACAATAAAAATATTAAGAAGAAGGGCTGAAGGCAAAGAAATAAACTTTTAGAAAAATAGACAAGAAATAAAATGTACAAACGACAAATTTGTAACCTATGGAGCGAATAGATAACGTAAAAAAAAAAAAAAAAAATGGTACTGCCATATAACAAGAATGCCAGACCACAGATCTCCCCAAAATATTGCTCAACTATCAATCTCAAGCCTACAGAGATAGAGGTACTGTTGGCAGCTGGAGAGATGGCTAGCGGGGAGAGGAAGGCTTTATCTGTCAAGTAAAACAATACGCACTGCAAGTGTATCATCTATTCAAATACTTAACAACGGTCCGTTCTGATTGCATTAACAAAAGCAGAAAATTAATAGTGAACAGTTGAACGTTTTAAATTGTATGTTTTAGTTAAGTGTTCGCATATAGTGTTACATACTATGTATATTTACCTACTAATTATATATACATACAAATTATAGATGCACCACAACAATAAAAGAAAGGAAAAATTAGGCATAGTAAAGCTCGAGGAATTCGGAATATTGATAGCTGCATGTGATATGGCAATAAAATTTAGACTTAAACAATCAAACTGAGGTGTATCCCGCTATAGCGGTGTTCCAGTGAGAACAAGTACCGGGGTGAGAAGAGAAGGGGTAGAAGCCGGCGAGTCTGCTCTGTCTACTACAGGAAATAGACCGGGGCGTACAAAAGTGAATTCGAATGTTTTTGACAAGAATGGGATACGTTGCTGCATAGAAGATTTTTATTTAGTGAGAAAGGAAATTCCTGAATGTCCAAAAATTTTATATGACATTCTAAGAAGAAATAATTGCATTTCCTTAATGGTTCACTCTCTGAGATGAGTTCTTAAAGAAATAAGCTACAAATAGGAAAAGTGCCAGCATTAAAGAAAAATATTAATCGAAAAGCCAAACTTAAATGGAAGTAAGTATCTAAAAGCAATACGCAGCTTTAAGGAACAGAATCGTGCTATTGTATATATACAATATTACATATTTTCTGCTCTCTAGTTCTTGTTATTCCAGTTACATTCTTTTAGAGTTTATTTTTAATTTTCATATGCATTGATGAGACTTAGGTTTGTTTGTTTGATTTATTTATGGACGCTCTTTAATATCTCAGGTCATCAGCGTCCCATTCAACTCAGGGCGTGAAACGGCCGACAAATTTTGCTCAGAGGCCTCTCTTTCAGGCTTGAGGTTCTGTGCCGTAAATGTACGACACGGGACCCGCGGCTTTACTTCCCTTCCGAAGGAAGCCATACTTAGGATTTTTACGCCCCGAAAAAATCCATCGGTCCTGGCCGGGTTCGAACCCGCGATCTTGGAGGCAAGTATGGTAACCACTACACCACCAGGACCGACATGAGACTTAGGGTGAACAATAATTTAATAATTAGGAAATGGTGGTAGAATGAAAGTCAACCAGGCGAGTTGACTAAGCCGAATTTTGGTAACCGTCTCATTGTCCTCCATGCAGATTCCAAAATGGTGTTTGTGAAGAATTTATTATTGAGTTTTCAACAGGCAAAAGCTCGGGAGATTATCTGCTCAAACGAGTTTCAGAAACGTTGAGATTTGGATTAAGACTCACCTTCTTTCCAACCTCCCAGAGGACAGTGTTGTGATTATGGATAATGCTCCTCAATATTCAGGAAAATAAAACTTTTTCGAAATACGCCTAAAAGAAGAGGTGAAATTATGGCTATAAAATAGCATCCCTCGTTCGTCAAGAGACATGAGAAAGTCTAAACTGTATATTGATAGATAGAAAAAGGGTTCCGCATTGACGAAATATTAAAATTACATGGCCATGAAGCGTTAAGTTTGTCCACATACATGTGAGAACTGAACTCCATTGAACTACATACCCCCCCCCAAAAAAAACCCTTAGAAAGCAAAAATGTTAACCGAGAAATTGATGTGCAAGCATTACTGAAACATATGCTTATGTTTCCCCCCCCACTTCTGAACATAGGTGCCGACTTTGTTATATATTGGGAGAGGGGCAACCTTCCTTTACAGTCGCTTGTTTTCTGCACAGTATTTTAGAGCAGATAGATTATTTATTTATTTTATTATTGGCACAGTTTTAGTTGGTTTGGGCACTAATGACCTTCGTTGTTTTGCGCTCTTAACATTAATCTCTTCTCCCTTTGTGAGTCGGTCCTGGTGGTGTAGTGGTAACCATACTTGCCTTCTAAACTCAAGATCGAGAGTTCAATCCCGGTCAGAACCGATGGATTTTTTGGGGCGTAAAAATCCTAAGCATGTCTTCCTTAGGAAGGGATGAAAGCCGTGGGTCCCGTGTCGCAGATTTACGGCACGTAAAAGAACCTAAAGCCTGAAAAAAGAGGCCTCCGAGCAAAATTTATCGACCGTTTCACGCCCTGAATTGAATGGGACGCTATGACTTGAGATGTTAAAGAGCGCCAGTAAATAAAACGTAGGATCGACAAATCATCTCCATTTGTGATATTGTAAATACAGGTTAGCGATGTTAACCACAACACAAAGTTTGTAAATTATCCCTGCTGTAATTAAAAGTCATTAATGGTATTATTAATAAGCAGACATAATAAAGTAACAAGTTTATGATATTTAGTGACCTGAAATGAGATCCATGCATTTGTTCAATTATATTTTATTAATTCGTTATTAAGTTAGGAAATGTTAAGCATATTAACTTCAGTCTGTAAGTGGTGAATATTTTAAACGCATTATAGCACAAGCGCAGGCTCTGTTAGGATACGTGACTACTCGTGAACTCCTCTAACCATCTCTCCAGGGCCCACCTGTCTCATTTTAACAAGCTAAATTAATTCCAAATTTCTTAAAATTAAAACAACCAACTAAGTGGATACCTTGTACTAGAAGAAGAAAAAGAGCATACCTAAGTGTTGCTGGCTCAAAAGGTAAAAACAAAACTTTTTTAGGGATTTCGCCTTCACTTTCATAATAGACGTACATTCCGAATACGTACAGAGCAATCGATGGCATATTAGGCTACATAGAACACAATACACAGAATGTCCGTTGTTCGCGCACAAGGAATCTCGAGATTCCTGGCAAATAGGGGAGAAGCAAATATTAGGGGCAAAATATAGTTCGACGAATTTTAAATCGCATAATTTGGCAACACTGAATAAAATTTGTATTAAACATTATTACATGCGCTTCGACTGCTGTTATAGTTGCTCAAGGTATTGAGAGGTTAGACTTGGTGCCGCTTTCTTTCTGTTTTTATGTCTGTCCTGGTGCTGTTAATGGTAGCCATACTTGACTTCTAAACCCAAGAGCGCGAGTTCAAATCTGGTCAGAATGGATAGATTTTTTCTGGCGTAAAAATCGTAAGTTTGACTTCCTTCGGAAGGGAAGTAAAGCCGTTGATCCCGTTTCATATTTTTACAGCACGAAAAGAAATCTCAAGCCTGAAAGAAGAGGTCTCTGAGCAAAATTTGTCGGCCGTTTCACGCCCTGAATTGAATGGGACGCTGATTACCTGTGATGTTAAAGAGCGTCCGTAAATAAACCAAATCTAATAATAATAATAATAATAATAATAATAATAATAATAATAATAATAATAATAATACCGCCAAGCGTGGCCGAGGTCGTTAAGGCGCGGAATCGTGAGCGGAAGGACTGGGGTTCGCATCCCACCAGGACCTTCCTCCCTGAATGAGTTTTTTTCCAGGTTTTCCTCAGTCCTCATAAATGGCAAAAACCGGGGAAGTACCCTAAACTTACACCTGGAACGTTTCCTTCCTTAAAAAAAATCCTTTCCAAATTTATCATTTCATCTCATGCATCATCAGTGTCACCGCCTGTGGTACCTCAGTAGTAAAAACGGGCGTTAAACACATTAAAAAAATTATCATCATTATGTCTGTTTTTACACACAGAGGGTGCCAAAAATGTATACGCACTTTAAGCAAAGAAAAAAACTGTATTAAAATAAGAAAACTAAATTCATACAAACAGAAAACGGTAAGCACTAATCATCTTAGACTTTTACAGTTATATTTGCTCAAAATGCCCACCATCGGCGTCATTTTCGGTTTTCCAATACCACTTCAAAATTGCTTTCCGCTGTTCAAACGATAATCTTGGCTCCATTTTGTTGTAGCAACGCTAGCATAACGTAATGTGAGTCGCATCTGTTTACAGAACATCATACGATAATCTTGACTTCATTTGTTCATTGTTGATTTACCTGTCACGTAGCAACGCTATCCTAACGCATATGAGTCACATCTGTTTACAGAACATCATAGTACACATTACTGTTGTTTTTTGGTTCAACTTTGAAATATATTAAATAGATATCTACTGTGAAAGTGTGTATACATTTTCTGGCACCCTCGGAATTTATTATTTCCATTTTCGTATATTTTATGTTCAGTCTGATTTTCAATGCCGCGCAAGCTTCCACTCGTACACCTGTTTTCTATTATATATGCTGTAATGACAACTAATGATTTTGTCGTATCATTAACAAATATTTCTGTGATATAACATACCCTCTGTAGATAACAACTTTTATTTTTAACAGATACTATATTTTTCATGTTTCATATTTCATGTCATAGGAAATAATGCCACTTAATCTAAGTATCACCACATTAGAAACCAGACTCATTAATATATATCGAAACTTGAAAGGAATTAAAAATACATTTTAAATAACAGTAACAAAGCGGCGCGAGCCTGCATTGCATACGCACCAAGTCTTGCACACTGCCAGTTATCGTAAACAATCTGCAGGAGGATGTAATTTGCCAAGCGGAAGTTTGCGTGGCTTCAAATGACAGTTATGTTGAACAAACAGATGCTGAAATGACTGACTAACGCTTCTTGTCATGTCATTAACCAATTTTTGTACAAATTAATACATATTATGTAGACCATAAATTTTATTATTAAGAAGTGCTGTATTTTATATTTTTTATGTGTCAGGCCATAAGAAATAAGGCCATATACAAAAATAACATGGGATTGCACTGTACTGAAAATCATTCTTACATAAAAATATTGAGAATGGATAAAAATTGAAAATAAATACATTAAAACTGTAAGAAAGTGGCACAAACTTGCATAACTACCAATTTTATGTTTTTATATGTCACCATTTGATTTATCGTAACGTCAAGTAAAGCGCATCATATAATGACATTCTGTGTTATTCGGTGTAGCCAAATATAGTAAAACAAACTCGTGACGATATTCTGTCACTAACATTTTCTTCTTTCCTTTTGTCCAGGAATCAGAAGTTGGGTCCACGTGAGCGATTTACGGATAAAAACATTGAAATGTGAGACTCGACTTGTGGCATGAACCCATAACTCTCAGAAATAAGCCGCCACAACGAGCATGGCTATCAAGCCAGTTTTATTACAATCTGTTCCTCATATTATCTATAATTTGTTAATTAATACATTTTAAACGGATGTAACATATAAAAAGCATGACATGGTATTATTTCCTATATAGTTAACGGTTAGTTAATAAAATTAATTTAGAATAAATAACTTGTGCAAAAACCTAAACATTACAAAAATGACATACCCATACCACATTGCAATTCCCAGTTATCCAATTTGAAACACAACCTAAGTACCTGGTTAACTGGATGTTGTTTGGTGCTCTATCAAATTGTGCACACCCATGCAGAAACCTAGTTATATATTCCATGTCTAAGTACCAACTCAAGCTAGAAATGAGAAACTGCGGGTATATAATAGGGGAAGGATATCACTAGGCTCACTATTCCAGCCTATGAGGATCAATAAGCAAAGATCGTTACTTTCCAAGCAGATGATATGAATGTGTTAAAGCGGAGGACTAGGAAGAGAATGGTAAAATTGATGTATTGGATGGAACACATGGCAATTTATAAATGAAAAAATTGGAACAAATTAAATACTGTTAGTGAAGTAAATTTTACTATTGTGCATTTTATTGAAATGTTATCACTGAGAAAAATATAAAGTATATAGGTATAAAAGGTATAAATTATTATTCTAATAGTATAACAAGTAAGTTGCTTCTACGTATTTATACCAAACTTCGTATGTTTAATTCATAAAAATAGCTTTCATTAGCTTTTAGTCTGGGATATCATAGAAACCATGTGAATTTTAAAAAAAACAACAACAGGTGTTGCAGCAATGTATTGTTCATTTATTACAATGTACAAATCTCGTATCTTCCTATTATGACTTTTATTATGTTGGAAGCTCTGTGGCTACTTGTAAGGTTTGAATGGCCGCATGAGCAGAAAATATCATGCTATAAAGATATGCCACTTGGTTTATGTTTATTTTTAGCCGTTCATGATTCCTTGATGTATACGCTATATTCAAGAATAACTCATTCCAGAAAATTATTAAATTAATATTTTTAGTAGAATGTTAGATATTAGCAAACAAGAATAGCAATAAATGAAATGTAATAAATGTAATTCAGTTGTTCAGATATAGTTGCATAAAGAAGGCTATGTGTAGAAGATTGTGACATGTTCAAAATGGAGTTTCGAGCTATTTATTACCTTTTTCACAAAAGAAGAACTTACTCCAAATGAAATTAAATAGCGACTGGACGGTTTATATGGGAAAGCAACCCCCATACTCTACCGTAAAGGAATGGGCCAAACTTTTTCGAAAGGGTCGAGAGCAATAAAGACGAAGAGCGTGCAGGTCGGTCCTTAGAGGTGCTCACTGCTGAAAACGTCGCTCTTGTAGAAGGAGAAATTATGGAAGAGCGGCGGCTCAAAGTTACACAAATAGCAGCGAGGTTGGGCATTTCTAAAAGAACAGTCCTTCGAATTATTCATGAAAATTTAAACATGAATAAGGTAAGTGCAAGATGGGTGCCTACACTTCTTTCCTCAGTACAAAAGCAGCAACGAGTCATCTGTTGTCAGGCATTTTTGGAGCTCTGCCGTGGCAACGAGAGAGAAGTTCTGCAAACCATTGTTACAGCAGATGAAACTATGGTTCTCTACTATGATCCCTTGTCCAGAAGAGAATCAATGGAGTGGCAGGGGTAAATCTGGCGAAGCAACGCCTCTAAAGGCCAAGGTCACTCAGTCAACCAAGAATATAATGGCCACAGTCTTTTGGGACTGTGAAGGAATACTATCCATTGACTTCAAGAAGAGGAACACCACAGTAAATGGGGAGTACTATGCTGGCCTACTGCACAGACTACGTGCTTCCATCAAAGAGAAAAGGCGAGGAAAGTTGAGTGGTGGTGTGCGCCTTCTTCACGACAACGCACCTGTGCACACAGCTCTTGTAGTAAAGGAAGCTGTGAAGAAATGTGGCTTCAAGGAAATCGACCATCTACCCTACCGCCCAGATATAGTTACCAGTGCCCTTTCCTCTTCTCAAAACTCAAGAAGGACCTTCGAGGATGGAAATTTAAGTGCGACGAAGAAGTGGTGGATGCTGTTTATACCCTTTTGCAGACAAAAGTTCTATGGTTAGGCTGGAAACTTATGGATCTACCCTCATATATACAATATCTACAATTTATATAGATTTAATTATTTAGTAGCGAGCACCTTTCAAATTTTGCATTTCTGACAGAGTTCTTAGTTATCTTAAGAGTCTATTCGTTGAACGCTTGTCTTGCTTACTTGTGCGTATCCGCAAAAAAGTGTATATCTTTAACAAGGAGTCATTTATTCTTTTAAATGCACTGAACACAAATTTATTTTACTTGTTTTCCAGTTATCATTTCAATACCTCTTACATTATGTTGGAACATTGGGTGTATAGCTTCCGTTAGTCAATAAGAATCGATTTGTTTTGTTGCGCAGAAGCTGAATGCTGTATGCCTCTTTATAAAAAAGTATATGTTGAGAGCTTTGGCGAGGCTGACTGTTGGGAAATGGCCGGCAAGACTTATATTGAGGAAAGATTAGACTGGAAAGCAATACTAGAATACTTACCTTTTGGATTTCAGGAGAGAATACTTCCTTGGGTCCCTTCTCCAGCTTCTCCATGTTGGGAAAATTGCTGAAAACAGAAAGGAAAGATGTATATAAGCGGTTTACACAATTTCTACAAAAAGCTATACTGAAACGTACAACATTAACTATCACTTAGTTATATGTTATTAAAGTTGATTGTTTCATTCCACGCAAGCTAATTTTAACCAGTAAAACGCTAGGAAATGTTACTTTCAAACAATTACAGCCATCTATGAAAAACATTTAATCGTTTCAGTTTTGTTTTTAGTTTTATCGCTAGTTGTTCGTTTGTTTAGGTTACTAACAGTGGAACCGAACAACAACAGCCTAAAATCAAGGGTTTGAAATAAATGCATAATAGTGGAATGTGCACACACAAAGTGCAGTTCATTATATAAAAACAGGTATCATTGTTCAATATCATGTCTCTTAAATTCGATGCATTTTTCACATGACTAGATTAACACCAATCTCCCCCTGAAAAATTGTTCGAAGTTTTGCATGTAAAATGCTGGAAAACCACGTCCTTCAGCCTCGAAGGCCAGGTTTCAGTTTTGAAGACAGATAATAGTTATTGAAGGCAAGATCTGGACTGTACGGTGAATGATTCAGTCCCTGGAAGTCACAGCAGACATTTGGACTGGTGCATTGTCGTGTAGCACACAGACTTACCAACTCAACGTTCCACGCCTCTTTTCCTTGATGGTATCGTGCAATTGATGCAGTAACTAGGCATAGTATTTACCTTGTGTTCCTTTCTTTGAGGTCGACTTTCAGAATTCTTCTGCAGTCCCAAAAATTGTTGTCATGGTCTTCTTCATGAGCTGTGTGACCTTGGTTTTTATAGGGTGTGTTTAACCCTTCTTTGGCCATTTCTTTAATTTTCTTATTGGAAGGGAATCATAGTCGAGGACCATGGTTTCGTCCCTTTATTCATAGAGTTCAATACTGACACGGAAATGAATAAAACATTATTGGTAACATTCCACACGCATTTGAATTGCTGAAAGAATTCAGAGCACTCATATTATACAAAATGTTGACGAAGGATACTGAGCGCAGTTGTTTTAGAAAACTGCAGCCTCCCAGCCTTTTCTTTTGTCTTCAGGTGCCTGTCATACATAACTTTCTTCTCGACAAGGGAGATGCTTTCTTGTGTTATCGCATTCACCAGCCTACCCTCGCATGGGTCATCTGCAAGTTTCTCTCTGTCCAAATGAAATATTTTTGACCACTCCTACACAGTGGAATATGAAGAGGAAGCTTCCTCATACACACCGCAAGGCATTGTATAATATTACTGGGTAAAGCTATTTCTTTAATTACATTTTGTATCACTACTCTGTTTTCAATTTTGTGTTATGCAATATCTCTGAATTAAATAAGCCTCTCCAAACAAATGAATCACGATTTTCTATGTCAGGTTGGAAACTTATGGAAAGCACCTCGTACATATACAAAGATACAAACTGACACGTGTTTAATAACAGTATGTATAGGTAATAAATAGGGTCGTTTCAGGTTAGTTTCATAATTGAAGCATCCAGTGAAAGAGGAAAGCATGTCTCTGGGCATTGCTCCCTTGTTTGTGACCCTTGTTTGTGAGCGTCAATACTGCAAATATATGCAGTAGAAAACATTGTGTGCATTATTTTAAAAGGATTAAATTCATAAGAAAAGCTATATTTACACTTTTAAATGTATTTTTACTCTTAATTGCATCAACATAAAGTAATATTTCAGATATATTGTATTTTGGAGAAAGTTAATTTTTTCCCTCAGACTCTTGCACTAGGCAAAATACAAACAAAAAGGTATTATGTGCCATACCGAAACATCCCTGTGCCTGACGCCTTAAAACAGGAGTAGTTTTTCCATGTCTAATCATGCATATATGACACTTATCTAGGGCATATCACTGCCCTATCTAAAAGACAGGAGTATCCACTCAGAAGTTAAAAGCACTTGTTTCATTAATGCCATTCATTCTCCCAATATACCATAGTGTTTATAAAAATTCTAAAATCTACCCAAGTAATAGATAGTGATAGAAACTCCAAAGAAATTTAAATGAAAAGTTGTTCTGTCATGAAATTTCATTAATGCTGATTAATAATTCATTTTATTCCATAATATTTTCTTCATACTGTTTATAAGCGTAGTATTATCATTATGAAATGAATAAAACATGGATAAATCTAATTTATTAGTAAATATTATTAAGAAATCAATATAGTGTATTAGTGATATTTTATTGATATTATATTTATTAATATGTTGTTATATTCTAATAACAAAATTATCCACTAAATATTATTTTGGAAAAATAATTTTTGTTTGACATACTGTCATTTATCTCAAGTAAATTTTTTAAAATCAGTTTCATTTGGCATAACTCGCTCCTTCATTAGATGACTAAATTATTTCACAACTTTTCTTAATAAAAATGAAGCACTATAAAGGACCCATTATGTACCTATTTTATTTAATAATGCATTAAGAGAGTATGAAGGCCTATTGTTGTAATGTTAAATTTATCAAATTCAGGTTTAAATTTTCTCAAGGACTATGAAATCCAATGAAATAAAACTTTTCTATCATGCAGATGCACATAATTGAAGTTCTCTGATCTACTTTCACTACTATACCATTACTCTGAAGCAAATTATAACTTTATTTCAATTGTTTGCTTTTTTTCTATTTTTCCCCATAATTTTATTTTTTACATTGTTACATTTGTCCTAGCTGTATCATAATAGATCCACATCATTGCAAACATATCATGAATAAGTAGTAACGGTTTCACAGCAATAGCTTATATACTTTTTTTAAAAAAACGGGAAACATGCAAAAAATATATTTTTTCAATAATTGCAGCTAAAAAGTTTTTACAGGAAAAATAGCTTTTTGAGGGAAATGGCAGCTAAATGGCCTCCAAAATTAAGAAACCACAAAGAATGTGACATAACTAAAATTATTAAAATACTTATAACCAAGGAACATTAATGAAAACCATATCAAATTAAACAGAAATTTCCATATATTAAAATGGTACATATAAATATTACTCTTAGGTTTAGACTGGTATTTATTTCATATTTTATTAGAAAGCTATATATATACATATATATTTGTAAACTTGTTTTGGAACATAATATATTGTACCGTTAGGTGCAACTATAACACCGCGGAATAGTCCCTTAAATGAAATTGAATATTTGTTCTTACTTTCAGTATATAATTTATTAGCCACGCGTGACTTTAAAACGCCTATAAAACTTGGCATTGCCTATAATAATTTATCTTAAATAAAATTTGCATAAACGTCACTCCTTTGAAAATTATATTATAAAACAACATACGTATTTTGGAAAATATGACTAACTTTCTTCTAGTTTGAAGGTGACAGTTTACTATTCAGGCCCTTAATGGAATGCTTTTAATAGCATTTAGAGAATGGAAAATTTTCTGTAGAATGCTAAGGAATGTATCAAATACGTTATTAATATAAAGTTGTGGTATTTCAGAGAACGAGAATAATTTCGTATTATTATTATTATTATTATTATTATTATCATCATCATCATTATTATTATCATTATTATTATTATCATCATCATCATCATCATCATCATCATCATCATCCCTCTTAGTGTGAATTTTTCTGTGCCTAAGTTGGTTGTTATAATTGTATATACAGCTGCTTTCTCTTAAACTTTTCCCAGTACCCAAAGTGTCCCTAAGTACATTTATTTAAACAACTATTTAAAGCTGCATATAGCTGAATATAACATCTAAATTTAAGATAATATTTCAATAGCAAAAATTATGGTGAAATGTTTAGATAATGTTGAATCATTTCTATAATCTAGGTGCAAAGGCTCATTAAGATATTATTTCCTGAGATTTTTATCTGATATTACAATTCTTTATAATCTTAATTTATCGTCCATGGCTATTAATTATAACAAGTACATATTTTCTATATTTTCCTATTTAGGGATGGTTTTGAGCACTTCGAGTCAACGGAAGAAAAAAGAAATTTGCGCTAACCCAGGGTTACTATCTCTGAAGTTAATAAAGAAATGCATGTTTGTTGTGCTCGAGCTGTCGGTAAATTGTTTGGGAAAATTATATAGGGCAATGGTGGAGTCTAGGTGGACATACGGTATTAAAATATAGGGAATAGAGGAAAGCTGAAAATGGGTAAATATGGTACTTAGTAATTTTTGTAAGATTGTGTTGGGAATCCCACAAAATGCTGCAAATGTTTGGGCGCTCTTGGAAATGGGAATGGTTGGTGTGAGAGGGTGTGTAATGGAGAGAGTGTGAAAGTATTGGTTCAGGGTACAACAGATGTCGCAAATTCCGTGTTAAAAGGATGTTTAATATTCCAAGAGTCTGGGACAGATAATTGTTATTGGGTGCACAAAGTTGGGGAAGAGTTAGGGAGAAATGGCTCTATGGCTAAGAAGAAGTGTTTTGGAGAAAGGTTTCTGGAAACAGACTGAAGTGAGTTTTGATGATATAGATGGGCAGATGTTACATTCTATAATGCGGGAGAAGAGTTCGTTAATGTTTTATCAAGAAATAAAAGAGGATGCCAAAAGAGAAAGATATATTAGTAATGGTAATAAGCGAGAGAGAGAGACATGGTTTATTTACGGACATTCTTTAACATCTCAAGTCATCAGCGCCCCATTCTATTCAGTGCGTGAAACGACCGACAAATTTTGCTCAGAGATCTCTTTTTTCAGGCCTGAGGTTCTTTTACATACCGTAAATGTACGACACGGGACTCACGACTTTACTTCCCTTATGAATGAAGCAGTACTTAAGAATTTTACGCCAGAAAAAATCAATCGGTTCTGGCCGAGATCGAACCCGCGATCTTGGGTTTAGGAGGCAAGTATGGTTACCACTACACCACCAGACCGACAGGAAGAGGAGAGAGAGGGAATGGCATGGTTTAGATTGGGAATTTGGAGATCAAGGGATTTTAGAACTAGTGGTGAGCATGGATTTTGTCCTATATGTGGAAAATGTAGAACATATCTTGTTTGAATGCTCAGGAGCAAGGGAATGGAGACAACAAATGATAAATGGAAAATCTTGAACTTTGGGCTTGTTCGGGGCAATTTGTATATTAAAAATATTACACTTATTCAATTGTTTCAGTATTGACCTGGTGTAAAACTTGGGTTGAACCAGATCATATTGTTATACTGTTATCTGTATACACTTAATAAATATTTTCTTTAATATTACCTATTTCGGTTTTCAACTATGTAGGGCATTAATTTATTCCTTACGATATTATGAATAATTTATAATTATTTTATCAGCATATTAAACAAATTCTGGTGCAAGAATTGTTTAGTATGTTGATAAATGAACAACTACTTTCATAATAATACATTTTAAATATAAATGTTGTTACTTTTTTACTATCTGATCATAGCCTCAGCGTTTACTTAAGAATTTTGATTTTATATATATATAAAATATATATATGTATGTATAATTAAGATGATTAACATTTAGTTATGATTATTTTTATAATAAAAATATAAGCAATATGGTGATGGTGGTTTAAATTAATGAAAATGGGAAACAGAACTTAAATTATTACAAAAATTCTATGTATGACAATCATTGTTCTAATATACAAGGAGAAGTGATATTTTATTTTGATTGCTAGAAAGATGTCATTTCACTTTGAAACCTCCATTCAGTTTTGTTCTTCATTTTTGAATTACTAGAAATGCTTTAACGGTGGCCACAGTTTTAAAATGTCCATTGTATATACTTTAGCTTTATTGAAAGTACTAATGTATAAGGTTTTTAATAATGCTTAATGTCTGTTTTCACTAAGTGAGCACTAATGGCACACGAGCTGAAATGATAAGTTGTGAAAGAAATTATTTTTGGAGAAGAAAGACCTAAGATTAAAAATCTATCTAGTATTTGCCATTGATTGAGGAAAACTGGGAAAAAACCTAAATCAGGAAGGACGGTCCTGGTGAACGTAATATGTATTACAGTTTACTTTACGTTTGCAAATTTAGGTGGAAACAGTGCGAACTTTTACATCCGCTCCTAATGGTGCCTTTCCCACTAACGTGACAATGATTTTAGTGCAGCCGTGTAGGAATGCTAACTGAAGAAACAAACATGACAGGCTACAATGTTAATGACCATAGACAATATAAATCCTCATCTGTTAAAGCTCAGATTAGCCAATAGAATTCTTCCATCCTCGTTGTCTTGATGTCAATATAGGTATGACAGAATTGAGGAACATATTCATGCAAATCGACGCGTGACAACAAGAGAGTTGTGTGTGTGTAGCCCGAATCTTGCACCCACTTGTTTCGTTACCTAAAGAAACATGTTCATGGAATCACGGAGTTAGAAGTTGTGACGTGGTTAAAGAGGCAGGCAGCAAAATCTGAATCAATATGTCCTTTATGTATACAATATGTACATGGGATATCGAGATTTAATAAATATTTGTACTGGCGGCAACTATGGTGAAAAATAAAGTATATAGGTGTACATAAAGTCTTTTACACTGGACATTTATCCAGTTAAGGCATACTGGCCTTTGTACATGAACGATAAATGGAATGTATGATACTTATAAGCTAAAACTACTTTGACTAATGAAAAATCACCGGTGATATTTTACAAGGTGCACTCAAGGAGTGAGCTCTGAAGCCTCAGTTCTTTGAAGTACAAACCGAAAGAGTGATGTACAGAAATTGATGCTAGGCTTCTGTAACATTTGCAACTTTCTTGGAGTTTTAGGTGCTATAGACTGCACGCACGTACCCACCCACTATATCGCCTGGGGATTATAAAGTAGAAATCTTCAGAATAGAATTATTGTACTCTCTGCAATATCCCTCCATGTATGTTCTTTATCCTTATTTGAGATTGAATATATTATTTCCTGATATTTAAGCACCAAATCAATAATAATATCCTTCTCAAGTTTACTAAAATTTGCCGCTCGCATTCACTTTGACTTTTTCTTATTCGTGTTTGAATGCATATTAAGAAAGGAAAGGAAAAAAAATGTCTAGGGGGCGGGAAAACTGAATTATTGCTTTTGTTAGATTGAATATCAACTTGCCCTAAACAGGAATTTCCCTATTGTTTCACGACGTTGCCATAGGTTGATGGTAAATTATTTTATTCCATTCCATTCATCTAGCAGGCTTTCCAGAAACCATCTACAGTTCGCGATCTAGTGTTTCCAAATAATCACCGAAATCCATTGACGATGGTTCAGTTGATTTGACAGGGATGTCACTGTAACGTGTTCCGTTTTATCTATGTATTAAAAAATTCGGGATAAAACGGATGTTTGACTTTGATACCGTCCTTGGTACCCCATCAATTGTGAACAATTAATTAGAATATATATGTAACATTGCATTTCTGCTAGTGGTAAGTGAAGGGTTCTGTAAGTGTGTAAAAATGTCACGAAAAGCAGGACTTTTCGCTCGGACAGCATAGGCTGGCAGACAATGGAGTAAACATCCGGCAGAAATTGAAATTGAACGGTGGAAGAAACGCCAAGTTGTTACGTTCAGATAATCTGACTAGCAATAATATGAGAGTTGCATGATATCACCGATAGCCTATAAGATGTCTAAATCCACAGTGACGGAAAAATAGAGCTTCACCTTATCACGTGGTCAAGTGAGTCTTATTGAGTATTTAAGGCCATGAGTTTTTAAGGATTAATCTTGGGAGCTGGCACTAGAACATCAATGTTCGAGCTTCACTTCTGCTTAGCAGTCAGAAAACTGTTTGTCAAGTATTACAGCTCCGTGTGTCTGCCAATTGTCCCATTACTACGGTCCGAAGAGAAACGCCCTGGTACGCACTTGTTGGTTGAATAAACGACGTCAACTGGCACACAACAAGGTGCTCTTTCTCTCATCAACACATCACATTTAATTCCCCTCACTCAACCCGACACTTTCAAGTTCCAAAAACCAGCAACATTTCTGTAGATCGACAAGAAGAGTTATTTAGTGGTGAGCTGTATTTGCATATCATCAAACTTCCATCACCATTCTTCCCGCCATCCTTCAGCTTGAAGCCTTATCTTAAACAGTTAGGTTGTTTTTTTAAGTTAAAATCCAGACTGATAACAGTGTTAACAACTCTAACTGAGAAGCCCCAATTTCAATAAACACCTAGACAAAGACTTTTTGAATTATCACCCGTACCGCTGGCGGCTGCGACGCTTCCTTGGAGATGATGTAACAACGTTGCTTGATAATCGGGAAATAAGAGTATTTTGCATGGAAAAGGTCAGTGATGTACTTTTTCCAATTGAGATTTGCTCCTGTAGGTTTAAGTGCGATGTTTCTGTGAACTTCTAAACTTGTTACCATATCGCAAACAGCTATCTGAAGTTATGCGAGAATATTTCAGTCACTGTTCTTAGTAGACTGGCCACTGGTACTAGAAAATGTACATATGTACCTACCTACACGTATATAAATAGGTAGCTGAAACATGGCATCTATTTTGAGGACCCGCTCCTACGTGCATAAAATATTCACGAGTTTGCAGCGGCGCTCGAATGGACGACAAGCTAGAAATAGGTTTAATGCATGGGAAAAGTGAGGCTTTTTTCCCCCTTGTCTCGCGAAGAGAAGTAATTTCAGTTATACAAAAGCGAAGGGAAAGCCTATTCAAGTTTTCTTGTTTCCCTCCTCTGCCTCGTCTCCTCTCAGAAATCGATTCGCACCTTTCAAAGAAGCAAGCGGGCTACTAATGCCCCTCTCATCGACTTTACCTGCTTTGCTCTAATTTCTGGTACATAGAGCTTGAATATTCGGGTGCGTCTTATCTCACGATACGAAAATACAAGAGACCCTCAAGCGCATAGGTTTATTTGTATGAACAGAGAACATTTAAGTACTACATTGACGAAAAAAACGACTGACTTGCTGTCATCAAATTAAATTGATCTCAATATTCATCCCCATATGCGGTTTCTGAAAAAAAGCAGGCTTATGCTGTCATCTATTATAGTCACTAAGAAATGTCATTTATAAATGTAATTGCAGCGTGGAGCATTATTCTCAATAAAATATTGAGGCGGGGAATCCAGGGTTAATAAAAAAAGTCTTCAACAAGCCAGTGTTTCAGATTCATCTCTACTCGAAGTGCTCAAAAAGCACTTTTTAAATTATTGAAAAGCCTGAAGGTGGGTTGTATAAAATTTAAGTTTAAGGCAAAAAATTAACCATCGATTATACTTAACTTGGATATTTTGGTTGTATAAATCATAGTGTAAAATTCTTCTTAACCTCAAATTAAATCTAATTCGGGAAATTTAACAAGAAAGCACTAACTAGAGTTTAGTAATTATCAAATAAAACATTTCCAAAGTAAAAAGGCATAACAAATTAATTTATAAATAAAATGCTGAGTCACATTTATTTTAATTTTCGGTAGATAAACTGTCTTCAATTTTCACTTTTCATTTCCGCGTAATAACAACAGACAAGTTGCGTTCAATTGTAGTTTAACCTTACATGTTGTATATTGTACAGATTTCTGATTTCCGACAGAGATGAATTTCACCTGCTCCTTGTGTATTTCATGAGAGAAAAAATTAGTTTCTAGTATTTTTAATAACCCCCTGGATAATTATGATATTTAAGAATTTGTTATACATATGTTCTAGAAAACTACCCGATCTTGATGCAGGAAAACTGAGTAAGCTTCGTTAAGAGACCTCACACGCTCTCTGTGCTATTGTGTTGGGAAACATTAAACCCAGTGCTAGTTCCTGTGAACAAGTCAAGTGTTTCAAAGCTCTCCAGTCTCTGGTTGAGCCAAGCGTCATCACGAATTTTATTCTTTTCTTGAAAAACGCTAATTTGTGTAGCGGTGCAGAAACAAAAAACACAAACTTCAGCTCAGCTCTCAGCTGAGAGATTTACAGAATTTGTTTTTACGCTCTTTGCCTGGGGCATATCTGTTGAGAGCTTGGTAAACAAAATACGCGAACTTACTAACAGGGGATAATACGACCATAGGGGTGGAAAGTGGTTGTTCTTTGTAGCTTCTTACCACACTCCTGAAAAGTAGAAAAAACATACCGCGTTACAGGAACGTTACCTAACAATACACAGTGGATGATTGACTACTTGTTATCTCTGAGATTTTCGGGAAAGAAAGTGATCAATGAACAAACCTTTTTCTAAGAGTCCAGTATGATTGCATTTAAATATCTTTCAACAGCCCTAAATTTCTTATTGAATTTCAGCACGGGTCAGAAAATACCCTAAAATTTATTTCAAAACCCTTCATCACAATATACAGGGAACTGAACAAATGCACACAAAGAATTTACGAGTAGAAAGGGAGCTTGAAACTAAATATTTTGAGAGAGGGAGCGAATAGTCTCAGACACTTTAATATGGAGCTACAGGCATCCATAAGTATGAACGCTGTAGCTACCTTGAGATGTGACGAGTGTTCACAGCAAGCTTTAATGGATGGAGCGCAGTCATAAGCAGACACAAATCACGTGCAAGTGGTAAGCCGTTTAAAGAACTACAGTAGAAAGTTCATTGTACCTGCACTTCAATTATTGTGATCTACTGCAGTAATGCTGTTTTAGAAAGTAAATTATTGGTATAAGGTAAGTCAATAAATACATTTGTAGCTTTCGAGTTGACGCCTAAAGCGCCACCGCAAAGCATCCGAGTCCAATCGTTCTGCTCTTGAGGGGTCTATTTATAAACCTCTTTCCAACTAGTAAGTTCTTTCTACATATTTCTTTCTGCACTGTGCATAGCTATTGTTAACAAATATCAACTAAAGTTGAAAAGCTTTGCAAATAAAATCGCCAAATTCCACTAATCATCAATGCAGGAAAATGAATGACGATATGATAATATAAATAATAATAAAAGTAAATTTTCTTTTTCTCTAAAAGTGAAGGAAAATATGTATGAAGAACAAGAAAATAGAAAACAAATACTCTTCTTGTAATATACAGTATGTAAGAAGAAAGAAAAGCAAACTAAAAGAAAAAGAAATATTACTTCAAAGTTCAATGTGTTTAATTTAAAAAAAAATATAAAAATTACATTCTTTACTTCGTATTCCTTTACAAGGAGAGCAGAGAAAGAGAGGGAGAGAGAGAGAGAGTTGTTTTAATTTACTTTCATTGAAAATCACAATTAAATTATAAACGACATTTTATTTTCTGCAATTTAGCTATTTTAGCAAATTCAAATTAGAATCATACAATCTGTTCGATATTGTTATTTTTATATATTATGTCACCTAACACAAAGGTATGAAACACTTGCCAGACACTGACATCAGAAACATTAAAACAATAATACTTTTACTACAAAGTGTTCGATATTTTAATGTTTTAAAATACAAATGGGATGTTTACAATGTTATTGGGTATCAAAAGGGAGCTATTTTGTTATTAAGAAATAATGTCCTGCATTTTTATTCCCACTGCATTAATTTCACATTGTTCGACTCCATACTCTCAATCCAACAACAGAAGAAACGTATTTGGTATTCTGCGAAGTTGTTCGAAAGGTTTTCGGCCTTAGAAAGGAAACGCGTGAGTTTTTATACTTATTTTATTTTAGTCACTTTATTTAGTCACTTATTAATTCAATACATTTAGAAAATGATCGTTGATTACACCTTAAGTATAAGATGTAATCAACGATAAGGTCTGTCTGATCTGTTATTACAGTATTTGAGGTAAATCTTTGTTCAACATATTCGGGGTAAGAAATAAATCTCTTGGAACCATATCTGGTGAGTATGGTGCATATAACCATATATCGAAGCGCAATTCATACAACTTTGCAGTTGGAGAAGTGTGGGCGGGTCCATTGTCCATAGAAAAATCACAAATTTCTTTGACAAATGCAGCCGTTTGGCCTTGCTTGAGCAATGCTGAATGGTATTCTCTGTTGATGGTTTTGCCTTTTGGTAGATAACACCGTGAGCATCGCAGAAAACAAGTGGTCATCATCTTTTACACCGACGGAACAGAGCACTTTCACCCTCTTGCATCCATTGTTTGGACAACTGCTTTGCCTCTGGCATGTAATGATAAATCCTTGTATCATTATCAGTGATGTAACGTAGCAGAAATTCGTTGAATTGTGTTTAAACATGTAAAACACTCTTCAGAAATGTGCATTTAAATTCACTTCTGCTCGACCGTTAACATACTCTGTCCCAAGCGAGCTGAGATCTTTTTCACGCGTGCAAAATGTTTCAAACACAATTTATTTATTTATTTGCAAAATCAGTACTCCTGAATTATATAAAGGGCATGCGGATTTTTGGTTTGTGTTTCTTGGTCGTTGTGGTTGCAGGACGGCCTGAACGTTCATCACCAAAAATAGAAGAATGACCTCGTTTTAAGTTCAGCAGCCTAATTCTTGACCGTAGAGAACCGTGGTGAGGAGAATTTCAAAGTGAATCAAGCTCCTTTTCAGTCCGTTGGTGTTAAACCTTTCAAATTAAATATTTGATTTTATACATTTTTCGTAAAACACTTAACCCGATTTACATTGCTAGACCAGCAATAAAAAGATATAATAGAAACAGCTTCGGCGCTTTTGATCTTAATCCAAGTTGGGTTTACTTTTCAATGACTCCACCAGAGGTGTTGCTATCGCCACGACTATTATATGATAAGCTTAGAAGTTACAGATTCATTAATTAAAACATTAACTGTAACGAAAATGCACTTTTTATTTTCAAAATAGACATGAAGTTCCATTGTTTGCCACTGAAATAAAAGATAATTTATGTAGAATATCACAATAATTAAGGTGAGTAAATCGTGATTTTTTTCTATAATGCTCGATTTTACTTGTTTACTAATAGTTGATGCGGGGAAAAAGTTTTACCCGTTATTATTATTATTATTATTATTATTATGTTATTTTTATCATAAGTGCCTACTTTATATTTAGTTGAACATTCTTGAAGTTTCTGAATTTCACCGGAAAATAAAAAAAAAAAATTAATTTAATAAGCTAGCGAGTTTCACTTAGTTTTATAAATACCTCAAAAGAAAGATCTCCGAAAATGGTATATTATGTTTTCTGTACTTTACAGCAGTTTTACCATATTATCTGATAATCAAAGTGGAGATTCCAGAGAAGCATGTTGTACGGAAATGTACGAGACGTATTCTAAAAGTTCTGGGCCTGACTAATAGATGTCGTGATGATGAGCAAATTACTATGATTGTTGTTAAGTATCACCTTTTAGATGGCACCCTGTAAATTTTCAGATACTTAAGTGTAGTCACTCGTTTGTGACGATCGTGTAAACAAACTAGTGTTAACATTTGCTATAAAATGGACCTGTGATAAAGTACTTCGTTTTGAGCACTTTAGCTCTAACATAAGTACAAAAGGACTTAGATTTCACATTAAAGAACTCTTCCCTTTCGTTTTCGACGGTTAAAATGTCGCACATCTATTCAAGATGATGGGCGTCCAGGGCATCCCAAAACTGCTACACCGACGACGTTGCGACAAAATCTCACAATGCCGTACTCAATGATCGCCAAATGAAGATACGCCAGTAGGCTGACATTTCAAAGACCTTGATAGGCCGTGTGCACTACATGAGAAAGAAGCTTCCCACTTGATGGGTGTGCTGAATCAAAAACGCATTTCAATGAAAATTTCGCAAGAGTGGTTAGACATTTTTAAACGCAATTCCAGCCTGTTTTTCCAATGAAGAGGTGAAACATGGATTCCTCATTACACACCAGAGACGAAGGAGCAGTCCAAAGAGTGGGCGGAGACAGGTGAAAGTTCACCAAAGAAAGAAAAAACGGTTCCATCTGCAGGAAACGTCATGGCTACCGTTTTTGAGGATTCTCTTGGTGTGGTGCTTGTAGACTACCTCCATAAGGGCAGAATCAACACCAGGGAGCACTATTGGCCAACTGAATAATCCATTCAGGCTAAATATCAACACCTTGCGAAAAAGAAAGTCCTCTTTCATCGTGGTAATGCGCTTTCACACATGTCTGCGATTGTTGCTACAAAACTGCATTACCTTCGCTTCCAGGTGCTTCAGTATCCGTCATATGCACCGAATTTGGCTCCCAGCAATTATCTTTGTTCCCAAGTCTTAAGCAATGACTGGATAGACGGAGATACACATCAAATGATGTGGTTGAAGCCAGACAGATGCTTATTCTTCACATTTGGATAAATATTATTTTATTAAAGGTATTAAAAAGTTGGAAAGTTTATGGACTAAATGTATTGATACAAAGAGATTATGAATAAAACAAAACTTTTTTAAATCTTTTGATTTTTTGGTCGGCCGAGAAGTTTTAGAACACCCCTAGTTTATGGTGTTCTGCAACATTCTAAATAAAATAGCCATTACCCAAGAGCAAATTTTACTGTCCAAATGCTACTTCAAGTTGTAAACTTTTCTGTATTTTACCACATAACATAACCTGAAATAATAACTATAATAATAACTATAAATATAGTATGGGATCACTTGATTTGTTTTGGTGCCGGCATTAGTTATTATTTGGTGGAGCATTTTCAAGTGTTTTTAATATTTTGCAGTAGTGAAAAAGCATGAACTAGGAACTTCTAGAGTCATTTGGCAGAATTCCATTCAGAATAACATTTTGTATTATATTCGCAACTTGTGTAACTAGAAAATTATGCTCTGATTTTAATTCACAGGAACGACAGTGCTAGCAACCGCCACCGCCAACCCGACAACCTAAACTTTAGCGTCGGTAATAAATATTTTGGAATGTTTACATTCGGCAATAAACATGAGTTAGGTTTCTATTGCATATGACTGATACAGTATAATTTATTAAAAATGTAGCAACAAATGTTCTCGGTTTGCATTAAAAATATCATTCTTTTCTTATACAAAGATAAAGGAGATTACAGCCAATAAACCGAATTTTGTAATATGCGGATTTAGAATTCGATTCCGCGAAATACACAAGTACCCTCTACTGACTGTGCACAAATGAAAGCACGGTTTGAACTTTAATAGTACGTCATTTAATTGTAAGGACCATACTTGAGAAATACCATTTCCATGTTAGACTGAAGAAAAAAAAAAACAATCGAACCACCCTCATATATCGAATATCTTGCAATAAAAGTTGAATAAAGCTAATTTTATGCTCACGAGAACAAGGAATATAGAACTTCAAACTTTAAAAGCGAACCTAGTAATTGAATCGCTAAACAAATGAAATTAATCGCAAAACATTGAATTGCCTAAACTCTTGAAACTTGTACGTATCATGTTTTCAGTCTGAACTCAAGAAACTGAGGCAGAAAATGAAACACACTAATTGCACTTGGAAATATTGTGCACACTTTGCAAACACAGAGTAATTTAAATATAGCGTTCTGCATCTCATTTTATCAATATATTTTTTCTTTGCAGTTTAGAAGAGTTTTATTCAGCAACCGATTATATTTTTAATTCTAGCTTAAAGGACTTAACAATGTACGTTTCAGAAACAAAAAATGCATAGTTTGTTTTATATTCAAACCTTCCAAAGCATGTTGTTCTGAGCAAGCGGCAACTCACATAAAACACGTGCTAATGGTTATGAAAACATCAGGTACGAGTAGGTTTAAAAAATTCATTACGCTAAAAGCGTCCAAGAATACAATAACAGTTGGTAACAGCAATCAAAGTTCGTTAATTGCTATCTTTTGAATATATAAAGACAATGCTTAGTCACATTTTAATTCAGCGGGTGAGTTTGAAAATATCTCATCCTTCGCTTTTGAAGTTGCAACTGACAAATCCGGGGCTAAATCCAACAAGCCTTGTCGTGCACTTGGAAATATAAAAGAAATAAAAACACTCACAGCTTACCTGCCGTTTGTCCTGTGCTCTTTATTATATTTAACTCTTAAAATCTTTCTGAAGTGTGAGGAACATTAGATTTTCGATGTCAAAGATTATGTTGTGTATAACATATAATCATGACACTTTTGAAGTTATTATATGATGGTAGATCTATAAGTTTAATGCCTCGCCGATAAGGACGATAGCCTTCACAAAACCCTTATCTGGTGTCATACCTTATCTATTTAGTAAATAATTGCAGCGTAACTTCCGCTACCCCGTGTTCAGTTGTTCAGTTGCATAAAGAAGGCTGTGTGTAGTATTTTGTGACATGTTCAAAATGGAGTATCGAACTTTTATTAAGTTCTTTACAAAAGAAGGACTTATTCCAAATGAAATTAAACAGCGATTGGACGGTGTATATGGGGAAGGATCCCCCTCATATTCATGCAAAAGAGTAGGCCAAACTTTTTCGAATGGATCGAGAAAGCATTGAAGACGAAGAGCGTGCAGATTGGCCCTTGGAGGTGCTCACCCCTGAAAACATCGCTCTTTTAAAAGGAAAAATTATGGAAGACGGGCGGAATGAATGAATGAATGAATAGTGTTTAACGCCCGTTTTTGCTACAGAGGCACCACAGGCGATGGACACTGATGATACATGAGATGAAATGATATATTGGGAAAGGATTTATTTTAATGGAAGGAATCGTTCCAGGCCTAAGTTTAGGGTACCTCCCCGGCATTTGCCATTTATGAGGACTGAGGAAAACTTGGAAAAAACCTCAGTCAGGAAGGACGGTCCTGACGGTATACGAACCTAGACCTCCCGCTCACGAGTCCGAGACTTAACGACCTCGGCCACCCGTGGCGGTGAAGAAGGGCGGCTCAAAGTTACAGAAATAGCAGAAGGTTGGGTCTTTCTAAAGCAACAGTCCTTCGAATTATTCATGAATATTTAAATATGGATAAGATTAGTGCAAGATGGGTGACTAGACTTCTTTCCTCATCAAAAAGCAGCAACGAGTCATCTGTTGTCAGGCATTTTTGGAGCTGTGCCGTGGTAATTAGAGAGAATTTCTGCTAACCATTGTTACCGCAGATGGAACTATGATCCTCTACTATGATCCCGTGTCCAAAAGAGAGTCAGCAGAGTGGCGTAAAACTGGTGAAGCATCGCCTTTAAAGGCCAAGGTCACTCAGTCAACCAAGAAGATCATGGCCACAATCTTTTGACACTGTGAAGGAATACTCTTCAATGACTTCCAGTAGAGGAACAGCACAGTAAATGGGGAGTACTATGCTGACCTACTGTAAAGACTGCGTGCTTCCATCAAAGAGAAAAGGCGAGGAAAGCCGAGTGGTAGTGTGCGCCTTCTTCATGACAATGCGCCTGTGCACACAACTATTGTTGCAAAGGAAGCTGTGAAGAAATGTGACTTCAAGGAGATCGATCATCCACTCTACAGCTCAGATCTATCTCCCAGTAACTATTTTCCCTTTTCAAAACTTAAGAAGAACCTTTGAGGAAAGAAATTTAAGTGTGACGAGGAAGTAATGAATGCTATTTATACCCATTTTGCAGACATGACTTCTGATTATTTTTTGTGGGGGGAATTGAAATATTAATTCAAATACGTAAGAAGTGAATTGCAATAAATTTGTGATCTATAGGTTTTGTCTTTATCATCGTAGAAAATTGTTAGGCCAGAAATTTATGGACCAACCCTCGTACGTTTGTTAAAATCAGTTTTTCAGAATTAATATGCACTTTTAGTAAATATGGAACATAACTCATTAAATTGTGATGATTGAGGTTGATTTTACTGTATAATCCTTAAAAATATTTAAGATCAGAAATGTTCAGAGCTGACCACAGACAGTTTTTGCATGTATTCCGTTGTGCCGACTGTCCCCCTCACTGATTTAATTCTCTCTGGAATCTGTACTTTTGGGGATAAATAAATTAAATTAGCAATAATAAAATATCATCTATGAGGTTTTAATTGGCACTTTCCCTTCAAACAGAGAAAGAAGAATCTCTGTGTAGACAGTATGTGCTCAATACTTTCAGAAGCCTACACAGACAATATAATGACAGGCAGTGGGTGACAGAGATAGTTGCTGCCAGACAAGGACAGTAGAAAAAGTTCCAACATAAACCTCAGAGACTTTTAACACTTTTTTTCTATCTCACATCAGTAGCACTATTATTTGTAAATCTGTTTTATAATAATCTGATTTTATAAATAATATTTATAAATCTGTTTAAAATTTATTTTATTTTTCCATTATCGCTTTATTTTGGACAGATCATTCGTTATATATTTTCATTATTTAATTTAGACTGTATTTAATTGTTGTCTGAAGTCTTCATTTGATATTTTATCATTTATATTGTTTTATATATCTTTAACATTTCATTTCAGATGGTTGGTTTGATTTTTGAAATCAATTTTATTTTCCCAAATTTTTCTGCCATGTATTTAAATTATTTTATAACCTTTTATATTAGAGTATTTTCTTTCTCTGTGTCCCTCATATTGTACAACACATATCCTTCACGTCGTCATTATTAATATATATATCACATCGCAGATATAAAATTTAGAATCTTGTTTTGCAATGTTGGTATTTTACTTGCTATGTCATTACGTTTGTTTTCTTAGTGGAGAATGTAAACTTGTAATCTTTATATTTATTGCTTAGTATATTTATATATATTTTTAAAGATTTCATTCACCTTCTTGCAATGCTATTTGATATACTTTAAAACGCATTATAATAATATATTAATACATTTATTGTTAATAATTATTTTTGATTTAACAATACGTTTTCAAAATGCAATCATATATGATATATATGATAAACAATGCTGGCGACTCCAAGCTTTATATACATGTGTGTGTGTGTGTGTGTGTGTGTGTGTATGTGTGTGTGTGTGTGTAATTGGTATGAGGTCAACTATGGCGTACAGGGCAGAAAATTTGGAGGTAGGAAAACACCGAGGAACTTAATCAGGCACAAAAACAAGTTTCTAAAACGGTTGTTGCAAGTAGGGAGGGGTACAGCCAATTGTGGGGTTCTTAAAACGTTTGGTATTGCTAACGAAAGTGTGAATTTAAAAATAAGAACAATTAAATACTGGTTAAGGATAATACGGGGGAATCAAGCTCTTCTTTGGCAGTTTAGGGTATATTTGTTTAAGAGGAGAGGACATTACACGAAATAATTGGAGAAGGGGTGTGAGTTAATGGAAGGGGGGCTCAAGAGAAAGGGTTCCATTCTTGTTTATGTATTTCTATATAAAATTATTAATAGAAAACGTAAATATATCGAAATATTTGTACATTTGTATGTAGGTATGTGTGTATGTATGTAGTATGCATGCGTATGGCCATTTTGATTGCTATAAGAACGGTATTAGCATGTACGGCCGTAAGGCCCATGTGACAGTTGTACTTATTTAAACGTATTCTAAAACTGGTACAATAAAACGTCCATTTCTACTATATATATTTTCTGTGTTTAAATACCAAATATAATGTTACCACTGTATTATTGTACAACCTCTATGAAATTATTCGAATATAGTATTTGCATTATTAAATACAACTTATTTACATTTGTTCTATGTAACCTCTTTTCAAAATATATAAATACATTACCTTTTGTCAAGCTGAATTTTCGTTAGATTCTATCTTTCCAAAATCATTTTGGTATTATATTACACGGTCTTTTAAACGTTGCAATTACACCAAAATAAAAAATAAAAAAAAAACTTAAAGCAATTTAAAATAGTGAACAACTTTCATTGCAACTCATTCTCTGCCATTTCGCTAACCATTTCTTCCCATTTCAATTTTCAGGCTCTTAATAATTCGTGGCTTGTTACTCCTGTAGATCTGCCCATAAACAAATGGTACGCGCCGAGAGCTGCAAAATGAACTAGTCATCGTCAATTGCTAATCACTTGTAGTCAACAGTTCGTATCTTAAAATGTCTCTTCTGCAAGTACCCTCTTTATAGAATTTTTATCCTTTTTCACAACCGTAATCTGTGTCTCAACTCTTTTTAAATACGACACTTCTTTAAGAGGTAGTCTCAAAAATAATTTTTCTTTGCTCAGTTGTGTATTTATACTTTCTGACTACCACCATCAGGAATTAGCATAAGCTCACAATTATGCTTAGTATTCGCATACTAAGATATTGTAGACAGCTCGTGCAAAATTCTTTCCGACTACTCTCGATGGAGAGAGATGGGAGAACCACTAAAAAGCGCCATTTTTCTCGTGAAATATACGCAAAGTCTTGACTGATCCATAGTGTAAAATCAAAATAATGATAAGAAATCCTCTTCATATCTAAAGCAGCATTATATTTCACATTCATTTAAATAAAAAAAAAACTGCAGAGAAATAGTAAATTAAGTGATGTAGTAGTAATCATACTTGCCTTCTAAACCCGAGATTCAATCGGGGGTAAAAATCCTAAGCATGGCTTCCTTCGGAAGGGAAGTAAATCCGTGGGTCCCGTGCCGCACATTTATGGCATACAAAGAACCTCAAGTCTGAAAAAAGAGACCTCTGAGCAAACTTTCAATCTAAATTTTCAGGAAAGTTATCCATCACGAAGTGGAATTTTCAGATTGGTCAACAATGCTCAAACCCAAAGCTTTTCATTTACAAGAAGCGGAGACGAAAAAAAACAAAAAACAAAAAAAAAAAAAAAACAAAACAAAACAAAACAAAACAAAACAAAAAAAAAAAAAACGGATTTTAACAGAAGAAAAGCTTGATGGTATAGGCTATTGATTAGTAAGTCCTCTTTGAAGGTCTTTAACACGACTAGCCTTGCAAATTGGTGTATCTATCGGCAGTGCGTATAAAGCCACTCAGTTGCTGCATCTTCATCTGTATAAACTTACTGCTGTATCTGAAATAAAACATGTAGAAGCGCCGAAACGTAGTATACGGGATGTAGTTTACAATATTCAGAGGGATGAATATGCGGCGAGTGTCTCAAAAGGATTCAGACATGTCTCACAGTGCAGGAAAAGCACTTCAAACATCTACTATGGTTGTGAGTACAATATTACTGTTTACTACTAATAAAAAAAAGGGGGGGTAGTTGAGTGCCGACTGCGCGATATGATTTACTTTGGCTGGTGGCAAATCAATTACGCACTAGCTTCCCATTGACAAAATCAATTTCTGATTGCTTTACAGAATCAAGACTTTGTATTTTTGGCACCTGCTTATAATGAACTTATTCATTATGGAAGATATTTCTTCAAGAATGGGATTTTTCAGTTCATTTAAAGCATGACCCTTTGTCATAACTTTGTCTTTTAATGAATCCCAAAGATAATTCATGGGGTTAAAATCGGGGAATCGAGGAAGACATATGTTTTTACTAATGACTCGATCATGTAACAGTTTGCAAGTTGTCCTCAAGCAAACATTGGAAGTACTGTAGCAAAGTTCTGCTGAAAAGTCGCGAAAATAATATTCCCTCTCAGATAATTATTAAAAAAAAAAGATTTAATTATTTGATCGCACCTATTACTATCAAGAATTTCCTAAAAACACATGGCCTATTATTCGCTTGTCAATAAGAGCGAACCATGCTGTTGTTTTGGTCCTAATAAACAATATTACATTTTTTTAAAAAAATCCAATGTCGGTAATTTTGTGACAAACATACTCATTAGGTGGAACTAAGTTTCACTCGATAACAGAATAGGGTTAGGATCAATTTTTTCACCTTACACTGGACGGTTTGTGTAAACACTGAATCAGGAAATGTCTCAAAACTACTATTTTAATAATAATAGCTTCTAATAGCAATTATAATATTTAATTTCAGATATTGTTTAACAATATCCAGAATAACACAATACTCAAAGTTACCAATATTACATTTGTGATAAAGGTTTTAATATTATACTTGTTAATATACATATATGTCTTTTTGACTAATAAGTAATATTCATATTATCTTTCTGTAATACTATGCTTGACAGTGCATATATATTTGTTATATTTCTGTGAAAGGGAGGGACATGCTGGCCTAGTGCTACCTGTAGAAAGTCTTAGGACAATACGATTTGCCTCTAAAGGTTATCTTCTTTTGTTAAAGAGGGATGACCCCTTCCTCCCATTGCTAGCCACTCATAAAGGGTTGCCGACACCAGGCCGCAAATGTTTTTATTTTCTCGACATGGAAAATCAAGAAATATCAGTTCAATCAGAAACAGTACTTGTCATCAAAAGAAACACCGCATGCAGAAACACGTGTCTTACAAGAATTCAAGATTTTAGCTATTTCCGACAGTTTCAAAGGAATACCCCTCATATGGCCGAAACGTGCCTTAGCGCAAACCTTTAGTATGTGAATCTATGGTAAAATTAAAAGAGTAATGGAATCTGTCATATTCAAAAGTTGCCGCGTGGGAATATTTATTTTAGAAAGTGAGCTGGTTCGACCTAGAAATATATTTCAAAACCTAACAAATAGAAGCGAGCACGTAATATAAACGATATTTATTGTGATCCATTATGAACGAGGAGTGAACCACGTTCAATAATATGTATAGAAAATAAATTTTCGCGAGGGGCGGAGTGAATTCACATAAAGGATTTAATATAAAATGTAGGAAGTTAGACAGGAACAGGGGAATCAGCAGTCGCTCAGTCATGGTCGGTCAGAAGTGTAAGAGTAACCGTAGAGAGTCAGTAGTGTGCTAGTTAAGAGTAACGTCGAGTTATCGCTAAGGTCATAACCGTCCATTTAATATTACCATAGAGTGTTAACGGTAAAGTTCTTATAAAGTGTTAACGTGAAGTTATAGGTGACTGTTGGATTACAAAATTGTGTGAAGTCATAACTGAAGGGTCAAAATTAAAGTGATTAAATTGTGTCAATAGATCCACGAGTAAAGGCCCGAGGGTAAATTATACAGTACCAGAATTATAACCATATGGCAGACGCACAGAATGTTCCTAAATCCTTCAATTGTCAAATAAATCAAAAGTCCAAATCGAGCCGAAGTTTGTATTATTCCAACGAAGAATCCGCTTCCCTCCCTAATGACATTAACGTCATCAAAAGCAGTCCATTTTCCCCTGAAATTCCTATCCTCTGCATTGGAACCAGAGAGATAGGAAACCTCGAACTCCTGACTTCAAGAGCCGAGGCATCTCAAGAAGAAATATCTAATCATCTGATATAAAATTAATCTCCGTTGATATTAAACCCACCCCCACAATAATAACCGTTCCAACGTTCACAAAATCTATTTCTGAGTGCAGGGGCATTCTGTTTAAATTCCTGTATTGCTGCACTTTTATGCTTTAACTTTTAGTAGCGCTGCAGTCATTCAAACAGAGCGAAAAGAAATTCTTACATGGCGAAGAAGTTTTCTAGGGCATTTTAATTGTTATGTACAAAAAATCTTAAAGAAAGGATCATGTTATATTGTCGAGCAAATTATTCATTTAATAGAGAAACACATTATATATGCACCATATAAATGTTAGCTGCAACAGGAGATATCGATCTTCCAAGGTACTATGGGAACATTATGACTATCGAGGAATTAATCGGATTATTATTAAAATGGTTATTTGAGATAGTCAATAATATGACAGAATACACTCCATTTGCTAGTCCTAATGTACAGTCAGGTATTATTGCGTTTTCTTGTCTCTGTACCATAAGATGGTCAGGCGCTGTACGGATTGTTATATTTTGTTGGATGCGCGGGTCTTAGTGATATATATTTTTAGTATGGTTTCGAATTTTTGTACCAGCCCTGCTCTTTATTTATCTTTTCTGTGCCAAGACTGCTGTAAGTTTCAGGCGAGATGTCACATAAAACGCTAACTCAGGACGATAGAGACGAGAAAGATTAACATTTCCATCTTTTCCCCTTGGTTGTTTTGTCCACATCTTGTATCCATCAGCCAGATATCCTTCCGAAACTTGGGTTTATTTTGGGGATGAAGGCTGATGAGACGAGCTAAGTTTCCCTGGACAGTGATAATATTGCTTCATCCCAGATGTTACTATCACTTTCTATTTTAGATGATTCCTCGTCATTTAACTGCACAAACTATTCTATAACACGGTCTTCTTCAAATAGCTGTTTCTCTATTTGTTCGTAAATAACATACTTTTCTTCTATAGATGCATCGACAATTACCACCTGTCTCATTGTAGAAAAGCACTGTACTGTACAATATTACTATGTAAGCATATATTAACTATTCCTTATACGGAATTCATCGTGGTGAAAGTCACGCCTCCTTTTCACGAACGACAGCGGAGAACAGCGTCCTTAGCCGAAGGTAGTTAACAGATATAGGCAAATCATCAGCCAAACCAGCACAATGGTGTGCTAGCTCAGACGGTTGGGGCATTGTTGTAATAAAGGGAAGGTTTATAAAAGGAATCGCTTCCTCACTTCTTTTTTTTTTTTTGTTCTGATGAAGTTAAAGGAGATTTGTCACCATACAATGACTTACCCGCTAACATAGCACTACACACACAATCAGCAATAAACTTGTACTTACGATTTTTATTTTCTGCTCGAGTTAAAGGATATTTACTACCATTACAATGATTTACCCTTTAATATAGCATCACACAATCCGCTATCAATTTATATTTACGAAAAGGAGACCAGCGTAGGCCGTTAGGCCGTAGCGAGTCGCATCAAACCACTGGGTTCATCGATTTTTAGGATTTACTCGAGGTTAGGTTAAGGTTAATGTGCGTGTATATGAATTAATTATGAATTCCAATAGACGAAAAATAGAAGAGGAGCGATAACACTCGCAATTGCAAACATAAGGAGGCCACGTTTCACCTTGAGGCGTTCGGTTTTCTCCGCTGTCGATCGTGAAAAGGAGGCGCGACATTCCCCAGGATTAACCTCCGTTTAAGGCTAAGTTACTTCCACGGCACAAAGATATGTGGTTCACTCCTTCGGGCAACACAACTACCTTCCATGAAGTAAGACGGGGAAAACCTACATCGCCCCATCTATCCTTCACTGTCCTGTTAATACCGTTACACCATAGCAGCTAAATCTTTAAAAGGATTTACTTTGTTTACACTTCTAAATTTTGCGAAACAACTGCTGTGACCCTTCCTTGTGAGTACTATATGTTTCCTTCTATGAATCTTATCAAGAACACTTGCCGTTTCACGAAATTTATAACAGATTTTCCTATCGAAATGCATCTTGAAACAGTCTCCTCACAGCAAAGACCGATCCTGTATGCACGCATAAAACACTTTGTGTAATGGAATACCTAACTTAACACACTTATCGACTAATGAACATCTGTTAGAATACCACACACAAACTGACGCATGACAGTCAGCGTGGACCTCTCTGCGCTCAATTCACCTTTTGAACTTGTTCGTAGAGACTCACAAGATGACGCGCGAAGAATTTAGCAAATAGTATTTTGAAAATCATATAGCTTATTTTATAATAGGAAGCATAAATTTTCTTAAATGTTGGTTATTTTAAATTAAATTCAGCATAACACGAATAATAAACTAAAATATAGTTTAGTGGGATTAGAAGAATAAGGCAGAAATGGTTAAACATTGAAAGGTAGTGAATATATTTTCAATAAAAAATGTAAAAACAAATTAATTCGTGTATTTTAGAAACAATATTTTATTTTTATAAAATCAATCATTGTGTTTTATATTTAAGACTTTCCTGAAGCGTTTCATCGTCGTTAAATACGCAAACAAATAGTTGTATGTTGTTACTGGTTTATGAACTTTAATTTTAATGCATGGTTGCTCCAATTAAGAAGCGTGAACAATAATCGCAATCTTCAAGCACTACATAGAGACTAGCACTAAAACAGAGTACATAATCACATCACGTGGTTGTACAAAGGAAGAATGTTGCCTAGCACATAGCCAAGTATAAAGAAATGTGCAAAAACGGTGCTTGAAACTTCAATAACAAGTGACAGCTGACACTTTCTAACAACTCGGAGAATAATTTACAGGTTAAGCAACAGACCCAATAATTGCATGCGTTCTCAGCCTCCCTTACTTTATATTTATTTATTTATTACAGTTAGTGGTTTTAGAAACATTTCTGTGCTTACCCTAAAGGTAATTTAATTATTTCCAAGTCAGGATTTCGAATCTTTTACCTCTTTTTTGAAGCAATATATTAAAATGTACATTCACTTTGCACTCACTATATATGCAACATATTTTAATTTATTGTAACGTGTAAATGGCTCGATATACCTAATACGGATTTTAAACTATGTTAATAATATATACATATGTACAATATAATTTAAACCATTGTTTAAGTTGTCCGGTCTGTAGACCTAAGGTCGTGAGTTCAAAATCGGCCAGGGTCGATGGATTTTTTTGGGGGGCGGGGCTTAAAATCTTAAGTATGCCTTTCATGGAAGAGAAATAAAGTCGTGAGTCCCGTGTCGCAGATTTTCAGCACGTAAAAGAAACTGGAGCCTAAGAGAAATCTATGAAAAAAAAATCTATCGTTTTACGCCCTGAATTGAATGTAACATTAATGACCAGAAATGTTAAAGATGGCCCTTAAATAAATACAAATTAAAAATAAATTATTTTAGCTGTGAGCCGCCCGCATGATGTTCCACTTCGCGTCTACCTGTTCATTTCCGTGGCCCCTCTTTGCCGGTCAATGCAGTAGCAATGACTCTCAATAAATTAGTAACCCGACTCCAGATATTTCATTATTTATAATGGTGCTGAACAGCGTTGTGCTTGTTCTACTTTTTGTCTTCAATTGCTGAACTCAGTTGTGTATTCTTTTCCTACTGTTTCACTAACGTAACTTCTCTAAAACCATTTCTCCAATTTTTCGGTAAATAGAATTATCCTTAAGTCTGCTCAGCAGATTTGGCAGAAGAAACAATATCGCTAGACTCACATCTACCCGACAATTACTGCACATGACTGAACAAGCAGTAACCCCCGGGAGAGGGAGGGAGAGAGAGAAAGAGAGAGAGACTTTTGATATGGAACTATTCCTCTCGGACACTACATCAACAGTTAAATAAAGTCTTTGGCTGTTGAAAACCTCTTGTTATATCAGCTAATTACGAGTTCAACGGGCTGAAATTCAGGATTTTGGTGGGCAAAGAAGCTGACTGCGTTAAGTCCCAGGGTACAGTAAATATACTTGGGCAGTGAGAGGCATATCAAGTGTTAAAGCGACACGTACCCCATTATGGAAACTATTTTCACTGTAAATTTTACCCCCAGTTCTGGTCTACAGTTTCAGCAGAGTGTTTTTGCATTTTCTCAAGCATGTATTATATAAATGTACATGAGTGTTTACGACTATATAACAATTCGTAAGAATCACTGATGTAGGCTGCATGCAATGTTCGTACCATTAATAATAAGACAATATCTAGAATGTTCCATAAGTGGGAAGAGATTAAGCCAAAAGTTTCATTATTCTCCAGGAATTACAAACATAATTGATAATTTTTGATAAAATTCTTGCAACGACATATGCTTGAACTTTGGCTGGTAAATTGTTACGAGCTCAAAATAAATTAATTCCATAAAAGGCAACAATATGACGAAGGAAGAAAGAGAATTCGAAACAGATTCCATCAAAGACAGGCCTCTCTTTGGAAGATCAACAGGAGAAAAAACATTTATAAAGGCTAGCTGGACATTAACCTAATGAGTTCCTGAGAGAGATTTTTTTCCAACTTGAAAGATTTTGGCTTAAAATTACTCAGAATTTGAACGTAGGCGATTTTCTGGAACAGTATGCAATTTACATTAGTGAAAAGTGAGAAAAAAATGTTTTTCTGAACTGAAATGAAACTCGCATGTATTATGGGTAAAATCTTTATTTAGTGAATATTTAATGGAAGATTTCGTGATTCATTTTATTTACCGAACAGTGTTATGTGAATGGAATAGAGCTGCTGGTAGTTCCAATAAAATACAGCCCCACTTCATATGCAGCGCATCTGTAGTGATCACCGCGAAGCCCTAATCTGAAATTTTATCCATTGTATCTACAGAATTTCTTAAACAATGATATGCATTTTTAATAGCATGATTTCTTACGGTATTCTATTTGGATTTTGCACAAAAAAGATGAATCATTACTAGTTCGTATGATGCACATTGCAGGTCGCTTTTTATTTAACTGAAAATAGTGAAAGCTATTATTCTATTTATATATACCTCACCTTTTATGAAGGCAAGTTTAAATATCTTTAATATTCACCATAAATCCGATTAGTATTCCACTAGAAAAGCCCTTATTAGTCACCTCTAACGTAAGGCTTCTAAAAGTAAGTACTCTTATTTCTATGGATGTGTTTAATAGACTCCCATGAGAAGCACATTTCATAAGCTTAACTAGAACTAGAAGTCTGTGGTTCGAATCCTTCAAGGACCATCCTACATGATTGATGTTTTTTCCGGGTTTTCCTCAGTCCTCAAAAAATGGAAAATGCCGGGGAGGTACCTTAAACTTAGGCCTGGAACGTTATCTTTCTTAAAAAATCCTTTTTCAATATATCATTTCATCTCATTTATCACCAGTGTCCACCGCCTATGGTGACTCAGTAGTAAAAACGTGCGTTAAACACCATTCAAAAAAAATTCTCACATCTTTGAATTAACATTTCAACCCTCCCCTCCCTAAAATAGTCAGAAGCCTTGTGTGCAAAATGGGCATAAACAGCATCCTTTACTTCTTCGTCACACTTAAATTTCCTTCTTGAGTTTTGAGAAGAGGAAATAATCACTGGGAGGTAGATCTGGGCTGTAGGGTGGATGGTCATTCTCTTTGAAGTCATATTTCTTCACATCTTCCTTTGCAACAAGAGCTGTGTGCACAGGCGCGTTGTCGTGAAGAAGGCGCACACTACCACTCAGTTTTTCTCGCCTTTTCTCTCTGATGGAAGCACGTAGTCTGTGCATTAGGCCAATATGGTACTCCCCATTTACTGTGGTGTTCCTCTCCTTGAAGTCAATGAAGAGTATTCCTTCACAGTCCCAAAGATTGTGAACATGATCTTCTTGGTTGACAGAGTGACCTTGGCCTTTAGAGGGGGTGTTTCGCCAGGTTTATACCACTCCTTTGATTCTCTTGTGGACAAGGGATCATAGTAGAGGACCATAGTTTTATCTCCTGTAACAATGGTTAGCAGAATTTCTCTCTAGTAGCCACGGCAGAGTTCCAAAAATAATTGACAACAGATGACTCGCTGGACTGAGGAAAGAAGTCTAGTCACCCATCTTGCACTAACCTTATTCATATTTAAATGTCCATGAATAATTCGAAGGACGGCTGTTTTAAAAACCCCAATCTTGCTGCTATTTCTGTAACTTTGAGCCGCCGTATTTTCTCCTTCCACAAAGCGATCGATGTTTTCAGGAGTGAGCACCTCCAAGGGCCGACCTGCACGCTCTTCGTCTTCAATGCTATCTCGACCCATTTAATAAAGTTTGGTTCATTCTTTTACGGTAGAATATGAGGGGGATGCTTCCCCATATATACTGTCCAATCGCTGTTTAATTTCATTTGGAGTAAGTCCTTCTTTTGTGAAGAACTTAATAACAGATCGAAATTCCATTTTGAACATGTCCAATCTTGTACACATAGCCTACTTTATGCAATTATATCTGAACAACTGAACACAACGGTGCGGAAGTTACAGGTGCAATTATTTACTTAAGAGATAAAGGTTACACTAGATAAGGAATTTTGTGAAGGCGATAATCCTTATCGGCGAGGCCGGAAACTTATGGACCTACTGTCGTAATGTTGAATATTTTACATCGCCCTTGGAGCGAACAATCTTCTGCTAAGAAATGACTATGTTAACAGAGTTCCTCTGGAATTTGTCAATAGCGGCATATATTCTCTTTCATCATACATAAATACACATACATTTTAAATATGTTTAGAAAGGATAATAATATTTTTTTAATCGCTCGAGTCTAATGCAAGCAGTTCTTTGAGAAGAAAATAATGCTCAATTACCACATACAAAGCAGTAGAAACCTACAACTTTCAAATCTGCTATTTAACTGTGCTTTTGGGATTTAGGGATTAACACATGCACATTTAATGCTGCCTCGTAATGGATATCTGTTCTATATTAGGAACCGTAAACAAAAACCTTTAAGTATGCACTGCAGTTGATGAATAAATCTTTATATCAAGATTAAATATTGAAGAACGAGGCTGCTGGTGGCTTCAGTCTCCAACACATAACAGTAGAATTTGGAATCATACAGTCCATTAAAGGAAATAAATTGATTTATATAAAGTGAAAATAAACTTTTTTCTTCAACTATTCAAAAGGCGTGGGGACACCAGAGTGAGAAATCCACACTGCATGTGAGCTGGTTAACAAGTTTACGGCGGAAACATTGCAGGCTATTAGCCGTTGTTAAAAAAATGTCCCGAGATGAATTTCTTTCCTTCATCTTTAGTTTGTTTCGTACAGCCAACAACCAACGAGCTTCTTTGTCATTAAATAGGTAAGTGTAGGGGAAATTTACTAGCCTAATAAATTCTATGATGAAACGACCAATAATATTGAGATCTGAATTCTTTGTTTAATCTATTTTAGGCATGAACTGCATAGAAAATATAACAAAATATAAAGAAAACTTACCTTAGTATTTGCTTCACTGTCATTGGCTTGTTTGGAGTATACGAAAGCGAAATCTTCTGAGCGCCCTGCAGATTCCAGAGACATAAAAGAAAAGAACAATCAAACGTTAGTTTAGTTACTATTTGCTTATTTATAACATGGCAAAAAGGAGAAAAAATACTTAGAACATTTCATATAGAAAAGAAATAAAGATCTTAAAAGTAAAGATGCAAGTGCAGAAATGAACAACAAAAACAATAATAATTACAAAATTCCGTTTATAAATTTGCACATTTGCAGTTTGAGAAATACAGAAAGTTTGTAATTCACATATTTCTTTATTTACTAGTGTTAAAATAAACAGTTTTTGAAATAAGATAATTATTTAAAAGCGGTTAATTGTGTACATATTATTCATAGTGCAATAGTTTTCCAGTAACAATATTTCTAATTATACATGTGGCAACATTGGATACCTATGAGGCTATCACATAAATTTATTCGCTTTTCGTTACGGCTCAATCACTAAAATCAGTACACCCTAATATAGCTAAGAGAGGGAAATTGCCAATAATCAGGGGTAGGATTTAAACAGACGACCATTCAAATTATAGTATTTTTAAGTCTAAGCTGATGCATCCAAGGTCAGTCACAAACATAAGTATCGAATCCTACGTCTTGGGGTGTTTCGACAAACAGAATAACTTAGATACACAGAAGTTTAGTATCCTAGGTGGCTAGTGTAGTTTAAATAGATGGGGTTTATGTGACAAGACGAGAGTATGTGCGTTTGAAAGCATATGTTATACACTTCCAAGTGCCACTAACTTGGGAGTATGTGCTAGTAGTTGACAGTAAACCGATTAAACAGTCATTGTTGGCAGCATCGTTTGAGTGACGGGCTGCGTCATAAATTCATATATCTGGACGCGTATTCACTACCATCCTGCCGAAGAGTGGGCGTTGTGATTAAATGATGGTTTTCATTTACGTGTTTTTGTATTCCCCCCTACTACTGGCAGGCAAATCAATTTAGCATTCAGAATTCCACAGCTCAGGCTTTGAAATGTACATACCCACGTTAAAAGGGTTGTCGTGCGTTTGGAAAAAATAACACAGTTGTCATAACTTAACTTTGCATTAAAGAGCTACGAACTAATGAAATTAAAATGAAAGAAATGCGGTTTAGCAGTTTTTTTAAATTGTGTTTAACGCCTGTTTTTACTACTAAGGCACCACAGGCGGTGGACACTGATGATAAATGAAATATTCTATGAATATTCTTCTTCAATCCTGGTTTACCATAGCCCCATGTGGGCCTTCGGCTTACCGCAACGACCGCTGCGTCTTCTACCTCCATCATGTGATATCATAGGTAGAGTGCAGTATTGCAGGGGGGTGTGTGATCAGCACACCGCATCCCGCCGGTCGCTACATCGCGGGTTACTAGATCGAAGATCGCCACCTCTCCACAGGCAGCTCCCCAATTGTCCTCATGACGCTGGGTGGACCCTGTTCCAGACCTTTCCAACTCAGAAAAATTCCTAAGCAGGTACCGGGAATCGAACCCGGGTCTCCCTGCCGTCAGTCAGCAACGCTAACCACTAGACCAAGGAGATAATTGAAATGATATACTGGGAAAGAATATTTTTTTAAGGAAGGAAACGTTCCAGGCCTAAGTTTAGGGTACCTCCCCGGCATTTGCCATTTATGAGGACTGAGGAAAGGGAAAAAAAACCAGTCAGGGAGGATGTTCTTGGCGCGATTCGAAAGCCCAGACCTTCCTCTTACGAGTCCGCGCCTTAACGACCTCGATCACCTGTGGCGGTCGATTTAGTAGTGCTTAAACACTAAATGTAAGAATGAATTAGAACATTGTCGCTTTTTAAAAGTAAATTAAAAATAAGCATAAGAAAAACACAAAATATTTCTGGTCATTTCTGGTTCTACAGAAATCTTGCCAACTTGGAGGAGTGTATATGAAAGGATTAATTTTTTTATCAGCATTAAATAATGCCTATTATTTTACTAAAATGCTGTATGATGCATGCTGATTTTCACAATTAAGAAAAAAGTTCTTTTTGGAAAATATATTAGCTTTTATGTCGAATGTTTAACTCTCTTCCTATGATATGTAACTAACGCTGGGACAAAATTTAGCTTGAACTTCCGGTGTTCTGCACATCAACTATAGGTATACGACAATTAAAAGACAATTGGGAGATACTTTTGTAGTATAACTAAACCAGCACTCAAATACACACAAATTAGCACTTGTTATGAACTAAATATTCAAATCAGATTGTAATTCCATACTGTTATTAAAAGGCGAACGTACAACCGTCTCTAGCACCTGTTCTGACGTAGCTCGCGAAATAGCTATATCAATATTTTGTTTAGATAAATTTGGTTTCGGCTCTACCTTTAACCGACCTTCTTCCCCTATGAAACTATATAATACTGGACAGAGACCATTATGCAGGGACTATACGGAAATATTCACTTGTCACATAAACTCGTTTTTATCATAAGTGACATTAACTTTAACTGCACTAACTGAACTATCTGAGAATTCTCTCTCTGTACAACTAAGTTGATCTGGTTATGGAATTGCCCTGTGACTGACCTTGGATGCATCAGATTGGAATTTACAGAACTACTCTCTTTTGAATTATATTTATTGGTAACATTCTTGCAGGAAAAATGTTGATAAAATGGTGCATACTGTACAAAATAAAGTGTGTTTAATGCAATATTAATGCTTTGAATGATGTGTTTACGCCCTGTTATTGATAGTTGGGAAATTTCTTTGTTCATAGCTTTGCTGGAGGTCTCAGATGATGTTAGTGGCTGACATAACGAAGAAGGAAATAAAATGTGTGATAACCCTATAAATATCCAAGAAAGATGTAACAAAATAAACATTTTAAATTGTGCGCTAATAATGGTCACGGCTTCCTAGAGAGCGTTGGCCGCTCGCTCCGCTGTATAGTACTACTTGGCAGTCATGGTGCTCTGGTCGAATATAATTGAAACCTTTTTAAATTATAGTAAATGTGTGGTAAAAACGCAGCGTTTGTTTCAGGAACATTTTGACATCGGTTCCGTGACGGACTGGCTTGAAGCCGATGTTATTGTCCTGAACTGCAGAATCCATCTCTTAACCGCCTTTCGTGACGGAGCTCGTCCTTACCGGCCCATGGCGAAGTGTTGCTGAAACAAACACTGCATTCTTACGACACAATTACCATACAATTTGAGATATGTATCAATTGCAAATGCATAATGTTCATTCGACTGAGCACCATACTGGCTGCCAAGTAGTGCTGTGCAGCGAAGCGAGCGGCCAAGGTCATGTAATATGGCGTACAGAAAATGCTTTGAACTGTACTATGCAATGGTACAAGCATCACCTCTCTAGGAAGCCATGATCAACATTAGCACATCATTTAAAATGGAGTATTGTTTCTGCCGCACTCTATATATTTTAATATAGATTTGAATGGCTATTATATACATGGTACAGGTCAAAGAATTTTATAGTTTATTAATAGATCAGATTGTATCGAAGTCTCTTTATGTAAAATAATCAGTAAACCTAAGAACAGTAAGTATCAATTATTATTTTAGTAGCACTAATCAACTGGCGTAAACACGAAAGAGAAAACAAATCAAAATCATTGAACATTGAACATTTTATGAAAAATCTCGAAATATAGTTCCAAAAACCGTTTTCTCAGAAACGAGATATTAATTTGTTACACTTAGTATGGGAGCTTAATATTATGTTTAATTATGATGTTCAACACAGTATACTAACCGTTTTGCGCCAGAGGATGGCACGATATTGTGGCACACATTGGTTGTTGGCGTCAGTCAGGACGACGGACAGGAAAAACGGCACTTTGTCGCCGTCCACGCCGACATAGTTTTGATGCACTGTAACAGAAAATTAAAACACGTGCCATAATCATTAAAATTTCTCAACACTGTCCTCTGCAAAAATTCTCATAATAAAGAATTTACCTCCTTACTCAATATAAAGATGTGTATGTAGCTTATAGTCCCTCCCACGTTATTCAATCAGTTGTTCATTTGAAAGTGCACAAAAATTTTCAACGAAATTATTGCAAGCTATGATTCTTATTCATAAATAAGAGATAAAGGATGTCTCAGTCTAAATCAGCCGGTCCTGGTAGTGTAGTGGTAACCGTACTTGCCTTCTAAACTCAAGATCGCGGGTTCAATCCCGGTCAGGATTGATGTATGACTTCCTTCGGAAGGGAAGCAAAGTCATGGGTCCCGTGTCGCAGATTCACGGCACGAAAAAGAACCTCAAACCTAAAAGAAGATGGCTCTGAGCAAAATTTGTCGGCCGTTTCACGCCCTGATTTGAATGGGACGCTGATGGCCTGAGATGTTAAAGAGCGTCCGTAAATAACTAAATCAACAACTCTAAACCAGTACCTTTAACACACGACCCTGTGACGTCAGCAATCAGGTCTTTTCTGCCCCTGGTATAAGAATGTATATTTAATGCACTGACTGGAAAAATATGCGGAGGTGTCAAGAAACATGCGTGCAATTCAGTAGCGGCATTCACATACTTTACAAATATATCGCGGGCGTTATGTTCTTTCATTTAGCATGAATTCTTTGTAAATATTTTGAAAGTTTGCATGTAACATTATAGATGACACAACTGAAAATTATTTGATTTTATTGCCATGTAAATATGCGCTAATGCTACATATGATTCAAAATTATTTATATTAAAACATTAAATATTAACGCAAGAGATTAAATTGTTTTTGTGATAATTACAACATGATAATAAATAAATATTACAAAAACTTATTTTTTACAAAGCTTTCATTACTGCACAAACTCTGTAATGTTACTTACAGATAGTTATGTTATATTATTCTGTTTAATAAATATTTTATGTGTAATAATGTGCTTAGCACAAAATATTCATTGCCATTCACAAATGAACACAAAACTATTAATACACAAATTTCAACTCATCTGAATATAAACATTACAAAAATTAATAAATGTAACAATATATAAAACATATTAGTCAAATATCAAATTTAAATCGTTATGTGTACTGTTGAGAGACATTACTAAATTACTAATCATTATTTGTAACATCATTATGTAATCTAACAAATACATTCACAAAACTTAAATTCTGTAAAAAACTTGTAAATAAATATTAATAATGGAAAATAAGAACAGTTACTTTTGTGATAACTAACAAAGTTTTGGGCAAATTAACGACCGTTGCAATAAAGTTGGAAAAATAGAATTATAAAATTAGATAGTTGGTAGAGACACAGAAGATAGTAATGCTTGTACTGTACCAGACATAAGAAAAATTTAACACATGCAAGTAAGTTGCGTTGATGGTCTCGTAATTAGAGTATCTTCTTGTTTAACAACCATAATCACACATGAACCATGGTCTAGTGGTGGCATTTGCGACATTCAAAGGTCCTAGGTTCGAATCCTGGTCAAGTAAAGCTATCTGAGTAAGGGTTTATCAGAGTTTTTCCTTATCTGCAGAATGTGAATGCCAGATAGCTTTTAAGGAGCCAAGGATTCGATTTCATCTGCGTCAATATTAATTCATTTCATTAATCTCTACAGATTTACATCCACAGTGAGTAGGTGAACAGGTACAGGTTGCGACAGAAACAAAGACCCATTTTAAATCGTGCGCTACAGTTAGTCAAGGCTTCATAAAGAGATAATGTTTGCACCATTGCGTAGTGCATTTCAAAGCATTTTCTGTACGTCATATTACATGACCTTAGCCGCTCGCTCCGTTGCACAGTACTACTTGACAGTAAGTATGGAATGCAGGTCGTATGCACATGGTGCGTTTACAATTGAAATGTAAAGTCGAAATGTTACCAAAACAAAAACTGCATTCTTACGACACAATCACCACATATGAAAAACGTTTCAATTGCAAACGTACCATGTTCATTCAACCTGCACCCCATACTGACTGCCAAGTATGTGCAGCGGAGCGAGCGGCCTAGGTCATGTAATATGACGTACAGAAAATGCTTTGAAATGCACTGCGCCAGGGTACAAACATCAGCTCTCTAAAAAGACGTGACCAACAATAGCGCACGATTTAAAATGTTTCTGCCGCACCTGCATAAGCCGCTTACTTATACTCTGGGTACTGAATACTCTACGCTTGCTACCGCCTGGTGCAATTTCTGTGCAAGTACCGCCCGACAAATTAAATGCTATTATGTCATTTTTTTACACTGCTGTAAATAAGACACTAATAATAATTTTAAAAAATTAAATAATAACTTTCCTTTTCACAGTTCTAACAAAACAATTTTATCTTCAGATTTTTTAATTCCTTGAGCTTATAGATTGCAGCTGGTTATTAGTGAGCTTCCCAAAATGGGGGGAAAAAAAAAAATTCTTGAAATTTATCAAAATTTCGAACTTAGGTAAATTACAGCGAGCGTTTAAACCATCACAAAATTTCGTTTGATCTAAAGAAGCACAGCTGATATGCATTCGTATGATCAAGGACTCCTGAAGAGAAATAAAGGTATCTGGAATATGACATCTCTTTTGTTTTGCTTTCATTTTTCTGTGTGTGTGAGGCGCACACACCAAGGGATTGTATCTTGTAAGAAAATGATTTTTCTAAATGATTTGTTTCAGAGGTGCAAAACACGTCTGTAGTGTTCGTCACAGATAATCACTCTTTTCGGTATAATTAGAGCTTTCGGGATCTTAAAGAGAATACATACTGGCTATTTGTTACGTCATCCCGCTAAGGTACAGTAGGGAACAAATCTTGCCTGCGCTAGACTTTTTAACCCGCAGACAACAAACAAAACGCTCATTTGCAAATGTTTGAAACACATAATAATAATAATAATAATAATAATAATAATAATAATAATAATAATAATAATAATAATTCCTATTTATTTATTTTATGTCGCTTTAACTTAGATCCAATAACTCGTTTTGTTTGTGAATTAAGATTAGAATTAAGATATCTACCTTAGACTTCAGGTTTCTTCGATTTAAGAATATACATAAGTTTAAAATAGTTGTGCGATAACATTAAAGTGCAAACAAGTGCACATTAAGATATGCGTTGAAGCAATACCCAACCGTCCACTTAATTCTGTACTGTTATTAAAAGCGAATGTACTCATTTCAGGCAAATATTTAACTCTGAAGAGAAAATCAGTGTATATAATAGTGAAAGAATATATATATATATATATATATATATATATAACAGAAAAAATACACAAATAAAATAAACAGAAAATAGAACGATGCCAAGGTAAATAACTTACACTCCCACACATATATGTACAAATAATTCCAAAAATATAGTGACTCATGCTCTTCTACCCACCTCCCTTCTACCTCCCTTCCCGGTTGTCTGCCTCTTCCGATCCGAGTTTTCTCACTTTATTTAAAAATTTACCTACTCCCTCTTCCTCCTTCCTATCTGCCAGCAAAGTACAGCACTGCCACTGTCCTCTCCCTCCGTTAGTTTCTCCATCATATTTCCATCCCCTCGCAGGAATGAAAGAACAGTGTTTAACGCCCTTTTTTTCTACAGAGGCACTGCAGGCGATGGACACTGACGATACATGAAATGAACTGAAATATTGGGAAAGGATGTTTTTTTTTTTTTTAAAGGAAGGAAACGTTGCAGACCTAAGTTTAGGGTACCTCCCCAGCATTTTCCATTTATTAGGACTGAGGAAAGCCTGGAAATAATCTCAGTGAGGGAGGACGATCCTGGCGGGATTTGAACCCCAGACCTCCCGCTCACGAGTCCCCGCCTTAACGACCTCGACCATCCGTGGCGGTCCCTCGCAGGAAGCCAGAATATGTTCCCAAGATTCTTTCTACATACATATAGGTCAGATTTCTGTTGCTTGTCACCCGACACGCGCCTAACCTACGGAAAGCAAGAGAGCCCCTGTTTGGATGTAACGCTCCATCCCTTCCCCCGTTCAATTTTCAGCTCCGATTGTACTTTCAGCGAAACTTTTCCTGCGTATGTAAATGACCTATAATTGAATTTGGTGCGGTTTTGTTTGTTTGACCAGGACGAAGGGTAACTAAACGTAATCCTCTAGTGAACAACTGTGGCGTTTTACAGAAACTGAATTCAGAGGATGAATGATCTGAATTGATTTTTAATGCAGTTTTGTATGTTCGAACCCGAGCTATTTTCTTGTTAGTATTATCCTTTCATATATTAATAACTTTTATAAATCTGTTCTTTTTAGTATTCATGTTTCAGATGCAAAGGTTACTTTAGGTCTTATTACAGCATTATAGAGCTTCAATTTAACATTTCTAGATAGTAAATAGTTTCAAGTTAACATAATCTGATTTATTTTTAAACGATTCTTGCTTTGATTTCTTCAATGCAATTTTCATAGACCATCAAATCGATATTTTTGTATGTAGTAATTTGCTTATTTTATTCAGAACTTAATGAGTACACCAGACAAGTTTTATTTATTACAAAATTTATATATTTTCTTTTCTTGTGTATTTGTCACTATTCCATATCGTACAGACATTTTTATTTGTTCCATTCCATGCTATTCCATCTGCAATAGCTATGACTTGTTTTAGCCTTCTAGATATGTTACCTCTCAAATCTATTCATAGTTGCGTCATACATGATAAAGTAGCATATAAATGTCTTTACTTGAATTCTGACACTATTTTAAAACTTCCACGAATAACACTATTTATTTTAACGAATTTCTTGTTCTTAATGTTCATATAATTAATCCTAAAGCTTTTTATAATTTTATTTCCGTAACTGAGTCAAACGCTTGAGGATGGTCTGCAAAAATATAAACCAATATTATATTCATGAACTTCTGAAGCATTTGGTATATTATCTATATCGTTGATTCGGTTTCTGGTATTCAACAAAATTGCCTATATTTGACGTCATGTTTATAAGATTTACTTTTAAATGCCATAAAAGATGAGTGTAGTCCCTTTCTTAAAGACAAAACATACACATTTATGATTATATATTCATTTTTAATTATTTTTGGAGATATGTTAATTGATCCTGCAGTTTTGTCCGTTTAAAATTTGAATTATTTACATATTTTTCTTTATCATGTACACTGTACTTGTGTTTGATTATTTTCATTCTGATCTTTTGGACAGAAATATTTAAAACATCATTATTAAAAACTGCACTTAAATATTCCTTCCAACTTTTCAAGACTTGGTCTTTTTATAATATAGTATTCCCTTCAATATATTTGCTTAACATAGGAGATATACCTAGCATTTTGTATTACTCTAAACACATTTCTTGTTTCGTTTTTCTAATAATTGTATTAGATTAATTATCTCATCCAGACACTCCTTCTTTTTATAACCATGATACTTTTGTTTTAGATGAAAATAATTTAATTTTTAAATAATGAAGAAATAGAATAAAACGAAGAAACTGGCAGACACTTTTAAAATAAATCTAAATTGCAGTATTTCCCGTTTTATAAATTGTATAGACATTGCAATTAAAATGAAAATGGTGTAAACTTAGGTGTATAATTGTATTTAAATATCGCAATGTATAAAAACTAAGCGCGAAAATGCTTTACCAACGCCTTATATATTCACTCATAGAACCAATTGATGTGTGTTGGGGAGTGAAACGTAACAAGTAGGAAAGGGTTTTTTTTTTTTTTTTTTTTTTTTTAAATCATTCATGACGTATAATGAAAGCTGGTGGAGATACGAAGCGAGCATGTCACGAAGTTCCTTAACGAGCACTAGGTACGCTATCTCACTTCGTCTTTTATACAGAACAGAAAAGAGGTGAGTAGTTTAAAAATAATGCATCTCTGGTACTCACATTTGCCCAGAAAGTACTTGAAGTACCACCGTGTTTGGTACTCAGGATTCTCCAGCACTGGTGTGCTCGGCGATCCAAATATCTGGAACAAAAATACAGGTGTAAAGTAATGGCTTACTTATATAGCTAGCAGAAACTGAACAATTACCTTTTAATTTCATTGTCGTGATGCTTTATGCAATAATATGAATAAATTTATTTAATATTTCTTATTAGAGGCAAATTCAACGAATTAACTTCCAATTTCATGTAATTTTATAATATCCACATATAATTTGCTGCCAATTTCGCTTTTATACTGTAGAATATGAATTGGGGAGGCTATCAAATTATACATTTGCAAATTATGAAAATTTCGCTATATTCCTCTAATCCCACGGCATATCAAGCTATAAAATGTTTTGTCACTGAAAAACTTTATTTATTATTTATTTAATTAGTTTCTAAATAATAAACTTTTAATAAAAATAAAATGCAATACATATTATTCCAACTATATCATCAGGCAAATAGCACACCTTCATTTGATGTTAATGATACAAGTAAGTTTATTATTTTGAAAAAAATAATAAGGTAATAGTTTCTTTCAATGTTAGTCTATTAATACTATTATTACCATTATCTTTTTGAACAGCTGCCTAAATTGGAATGCACACTATCCAAAAAACTAAGCAATGTAATTACTGAAAGAAAAGCCTTCAACATACGTATTAATGCATTTTTATTGTAGTTAATTCTATTCACAATTTAAACGGAATCTAATTTTTGGGGGTTACTCAAAAAGTAGCTTCCAACGTGTTAGATTGCCACTTCCATTATTTTATAATAATAAGAGTGATTATGCCATTACTAAAGAGAAACATGCGTATGATAAGGGTTCTTAATGAGCGCCATAACCGTGCATCCTTAAACCATATTCAATCAATACACACACGGTAATTAAATACTCAGAACAATAATTATGCATTTTGGAATATTATATAATATAGTAACAACAGAGCACTGCCAATGAATAAATTTAAGACCCAATTAAAGCTCATACTAGGAGAAAAAAAGTATTATTAATGATGAATATTTTCTGATATTGTGCAAAACTTTTACTGTTGAATCGTACGCTCATCCACTGTAGATCATTTTGTATTAATTTCATTGTAAATGCAAATTGTAAGTACACTTTGTATATTAAATTTCATGAACAAAAATCTGATTTGAATCTAGTAACTAAAACTTTTGAATGAAATTGACACGCGAAATTATTTGCAAAGTCTTATTTTATCCTAGGGCAAAAACAGATCTCATCATTTTTATAGTTCTTGACCTTTGAAATTGTAGTATTTTCTATAGAAACAAGTCTACAGTGTTCCTTTGTAAACTTTTAAATAAATAAATATGTGCAAGCAGGCATTTTATAAACCCTAGGATATATTTTTTCAAAATGATTCATGTTTTATTGGCACAATCTGTTCACACATTTCATATATTTTTAGAAAATCTGCTACCATGTAGGAGATTTAATTAGCCAACTGATCTGGGTAGGAATCACGAAAAAGAGCGAGTACATGAATTTAAACTGCATCTAAGCATAGATGGTGTTTTTTCGTATTTACAGAAGCAAAAGAAACCGTAACATAACATTTCTGGAAGGTGGATAAATCCAATATTGGGCAGAAAAATAATTCTAGGAATAAAAAGGGAGAAAAAAAGGAAAAATATAAATACTAATTGTAGAGTGACATGAGCCTTATTCACAATTACTTTTATTCACTGGCTATTTATGCTCATTCTCGTGTTTATTAATTTAATTACCATGAGGCAGCATATCTTTTCGCCTCTTTTCGTTTGTTGCTGGAGTTGCAAATCGTGTCTTTGCCTCACTCAATAAACATTCTCGAAGGTTACTGACATTAAACTTCCAACGGTTGGTTGAAGTCACCTCCCTTCAACTTCTTTACTACACTGCCGACAGGTCTTCAATGTCGTAACATCTTTTCTCTTTTGGGCTCACGGGCTGTTTTTCACTATTGTGATGAATGCAGTTTTGGGAAAGTTGTTCCTTAGCATTGATTGGTTGTTTTGATCTTCGAAAGATACCATTAAAATTTCTGTTTAAAATTTATTGGTCCTAACTCATTATTTTGTTATATTCTTTATGGAGTGATTTTTAATTTATTTTATACAATGATATATCTAATTAATCAGATTTGTTAATATTCTGAGCTTAGTTGAATTTATATTCTGTACGTTTGTGGTTGAAACCCATGTGGTTATATGTATTTTCTGCACTTTCTTAAAATTTTATCTCGAGGGCATGTTGATGTAACAAATATACATGCGTTTTGAGTCAGTGATCTGATTTGCTATTTACGATTACTCTAGACAATGGCTTGTTAATTTATTAATTATTTATGTGTATTATGTTGGAGTATGCTTGATTTAAGATTTGTTTGAGCCAGTGATCTGAGGTGAGCATTTCATTATGCTTAATTTGTTCTGTATACAATTTTTACAAAGTTAGGAATAACTTTATAATCCTTAAAAAATTATTTTTTTTAAAATTTAATATATACATATATACATTAAATAATAGCTTTAAAATATGTACATTTTATCTTCCCTCAAAACTTCTTCTCATTTACAGAAGAACATTTAATAAGCCACTTTTCTGCATTCCTACTCAAAGTGTATTTTCTCATTTAAAAGGTGTTGAAATACCCAGGAAAATTTGCAAAGGAGTGCTCCCAATAAAATAATTAATCACTGCAAATAATGGAATCTCTATCCACGCTACAGTTTTTTTTACATACTAAACCATGTAGTAACTGATTAAACTTATTAATAAATGGAATATTTTTAAACTGGATCCAAATTGCGGCTACGCAATTTTTTTTTTTAAACCACATCTTCGTTGATCACCGATGAATTTTCTGTAGCCCCTAGGAATTTTGTGGATTTTTTAAAATTTTGTTTATCAACGAACTTACAGCTTGGAAAATCTATTCTAAATCTCTCACATTTGTTCTCATTCAGAAGGAAATTGTATATGAAGATCTTTCTCTTCAAATGTGAATCATTATCTTTATGTGTGTCTCTTTAAGTGAACTGTAGTTTTTTACATACTAAAATGGAGGATTTATCATCTGGAAATTTTAATGAACATTTCTTCTTAAAACGTAATGAATAACTATTACATTTTAGAGACAGCATTGGTATTTATCATATAAATGTTAAAAAAGTGAAACAATTGTTTATTTTAGGGCCCAAGGCTCAGTTTTAAAAACATCATACTCATAAAATAGAAACACTTTAAACAACTTTTTATCAGACCTTAATATTTATAAATAAATTAGTTTTAACTAAATTTATTCCAGTCATTCCAAACGTTTCTTGTCCTAAATAAGAGTTTGCGTATTTCTCGCTAGGAAAAACATGGAAGAAAATTTAACCAATCTCTGGATAATGTTACCAACATCGCATCGTCGATAATTACTGGTTTTTAAACGTATTTTGGCCCGATAAAATTATATTTCATCATCATAATTAATATTTTTACATTTTATTTATATATTACTCTAAACTAATGTTTAAAAATGTACTTTTTCGTACTGAAAGAAGTTATAATATGCACTTGGACATTTGCAGTGATGCGGTCAGGTTTTATTAATTTTCTTCCCGCCAGGCGAGCACCAAGGCTGCCAATATAGTTATTATGTAAATAAATCATACAACTATAGATCGGTTAAATAGTTTTTATGTAAAATCATTAATTGTCTCAAATCCACTGTGAGAAATGTAAAACTTTTAAAAAATGCTCATTGCATTATAGATTTTCACTTCTGGTATATTAATAATCATCATATTCCGAATTAAATTAGTGTTAAAATAGCTACTTTTATTGTGAATTATCTAAAAAGAGTATTTTAATTAAAATTATAATTTTAAATAATTGTACAGAGATAGCAGTTAAATTGTATGAATGAAATTAATAAGAAAAAAAACATCTTCACAATGTAAAGACAATACGCCACTGACAACTATGATTCACTTCTCTTCCCTCATATAGAAAACACCTTTGGCCAGAATATTTACATAATCGTCTTCTACTTTAATTAACACCATAATCTGATTTCTTATTACCACACATCTGCTCCTACTTAAAACACAAGTGTTCCAAGGAGATGGTAACTTAAATGACCTCTGTTGCAATTCTACAGTGAAAGGAAACGATGGAAAGACTTGACGTGTTTGTTTACTTATGACTCGGATCATTCTTAAGCAACTAAGATCCTATAATAACTAATTTACGACCGTCTGGTATCAAGAAACAGACGCTCTTAATTATGAACTTTCTGTCTTTACACGTCATAGTTATCTTTAGGCAGAATATAAAATCCCCCAGAATCACTATCTGGGTGGGCACAACCAGTTCGCATAGCGACAGGCTATCACGTGTATCTCTTGTTACGGAGCTTTCTTTAACCAACATTATTTGATACGTTCAGTATCTTATCCTAATTCCACTCCTGAAGATATAAAGACATCTCAATTGCCTCTCATCCTGTATTCATCATTCTGCACTTCTTTACCGCTACGGGTGGCCGAGGTCGTTAAGGCACGGACTCGTGAGCGGGAGGTCTGCGGTTCGGATCCCGCCAGGACCGTCCTCCCTGAATGGGGTTTTTTCCAGGTTTTCCTCAGTCTTCATAACTGGCAAATGCCGGGGAGGTACCTAAACTTAGGCCTGGAACGCTTCCTTCCCTAAAAAAAAAATCCTTTCTCAATTTATAATTCCATCTCATGTATCTTCAATATCCACCGCCTGTGGTGCCTCAGTAGTAAAAACGGGCGTTAAACACTACTCAAAAAAAAAAAAAAAAAAAAAAAAAATTCTGCACTTCTGTAAATAAATCTCTTTATTTGAAAGAACTCGATGCTGTTATTTTAATACCTAAGTGACCAACCTATCGTCTTAGCCATCACCTTACCGCTCGGCTATTTCTTCGCTCTTAGCCACAGTGGGCCTTTGTCGACATTGGGACACGACAACAAGAAAACCAGTTTTAAATAATTTGTTTGTATACCATAATTTTCCTCTGTGCCCAACACTTGGCCGGAATTATATTTAACTTTAGAAGAAAGCGAATTAATTGTATAACTAAAATGCTTTCCAAGATGGAAATCACAGCGCTTAATGTGTGGCCAGCATAAAGCGTAAAAATAAACCTAATAAATGACGATAGTATAACTGGGAAGTAAGCGCCACATTGTATAATTGCGTTAGAAGAGTTAACAGTGATTTAATCAATGGATACGGAACTATCTTCACTAAACACGAAACTGCTTTTAACTCCAACTGGTCTATCTGGAAGTCTCTTTTTTTACGAATTCGCATCCAAATCAAATCAATTCATTTGTCTACTCGGAATACTTTATCACATAAATGCAATAAACTTGTAGAAGTAAGCAAAAAACGTTCTGTGATTCGTGATTAAACACAATTTTTCAATTGTCGTTGCAGCATTGTTCAGATACTGTTTTTCTCGGTGAATGAACCATATGTGATATTGAACAATAACTCTCTTTTCGAATGTTTCAGTTTATTTTTCAAATTTTCTGTCTCTACCCGTTCTGAAGGGTTTTCTAGGCTTAAGAGAGGTGGGCGAAAAGTTGACTAAGATAATATTATGCACAATCCAGGGCTTTTCGAATTCACTTTTGTCGTTGGTTGTATTTCAGTGCTTTTGACGCTCAGTAGCTTGGAAAATGTCGGCTGAAGTGTCTGTTGCGGCAAATAAGCACTTCGGTAATAACGTGTTCGAATAGAAACGAAAGACAATGTAGAAATACAAAGATTATACATAAGCATTTTGCTATGAAGGTGGAAGGAGCAATTAGAATAAGGGGTAAAGCATGTACTGCATAAAGTAATGCTTTTTATGCTCTATATACGATAAATATATAGTAAAATAAATAAAACTGCGGGTATATATAAACACAAAAAATATTAAAAAACTTATACTAAGTCCAATACTCTTCACGCTCGAAAAGCTTGTTAATTTTTCTCGGAATGGAGTTCACCAGTGGCGAAAATAGTTTTGCTTTCTGCGAGGAAATGCCACGCCTCTTCAACTCTGCGCCATATCTTGACAGATGTTCAGTGAGGTGGGAGATGGGCATGGAGAATGTCCTTTATTTCTGCCCAAACATTCTCAACAGGATTTTTGATCAGATGATTTGGGAGAGTGAGATATCCTCTTGCCAATCAAACCAACACTGAAATATAGCTTATGATTATTCTACATGAAAGGATGGTTACATCGGGTACCTTTCTCTGCCAAATGGGATTAAAATGGATTCTAAAATGTTGCCTTAGGTCAAACTGTTTAACCTTCCAAGTATTCGCTCAAGGTCTACAGGACCTTCAAACGAAAAGAGTCCCAATGAGCTCTAAATTTCTCTGGAGCATTCACCTGAGAAATAGCGCTAACAAAGGAAGGTAATGTTCAAAACTATGCTCGATCATTCTCCAAAGCAAGTCGCACTAATTAAAGGGCAAGCTAATTATATATAATAATTTATAATTTATTTTTGTAATAGCCTGCGTGGCTTGGCACCCACATCAAAGTGGGCTATCAAACTCTTACAAAAGGTGCAAAAACCTCTTTATAAGTGCTCCAGTTGTAACAAACAACGTTTCAATAATAAACAGCAATCGACTAACAAGTTTAAGATTTGCCGACGATGTATTCTTATTCGCCAAAACACCGAAAGGACTACAAACTATACTGGAACAATTATGTGAGCACAGTAAAAGTGCAGGGCTGTCACTAAACAAACTGAAGACACCCCAGTAAAAATAGAGAGTAGTCCTCACATAAGTGAGCGAATATACATACCCAGGACAAAAGATTTCCTTCTAGGATAAAATGGAAAAAGAAGTACAAAAAAGGATCTCATTAACCTGGAGAGCATTTTGGATCCTCAAGTTTATATTGTTAGCCCAAACACTAACTAATAACATCAGATTCCAGACGCTCGAAACCTGTGTATGCCCTGTATTACTATATGGGTACCAGACATGGTCAATAACAGAAAAACAAAAGAACAAAATTAAATATGCCAAAGAAAAATACAACGCAAGATGCTGGGAATAACTTTGAAGGACAAAATACGAGTACCTATAATATTAATAAATCAGTTATCTCAGACAACAGACATCGCACAAATAGCTACCAGAAGTAAATGACAATGGGTCGGCCACGTCGCAAAAATGCAGGACAATAGGTGGACCTCCAAGATCTCCACGTGGGACCCCCGGATAGGAATATGTACACAAAGCAGACCCAGGAGATGGACAGACCTCTTCAAGGAACATGCAGGTCCAGATTGGTCAAGAGTATTAAGAGGAAGAGAAGAATGGAAATCTCTCGAGAAGCAACTAGTGCAATGAGAAATGGAGTAACCAAAGTACAAATCAGTCAGAGTGTCTTAAACAGCATACGAACAACTAGCGTGGAATAGCTCACCACGTTAGGAAAAAGCGAGTTTTCCCTGCTTGATATGAGACCTTTGCCCTTAAGAGACACAATGGGCTACCTTTATCTTTACATATGGAGACAGGCATGTTTTCCGTACAAGAAAAGAGGCGTGCCAAGCGTACTAGGGAGAGGATTAGTAGTACTGGCGTCCACCGGAAACATAAACAAGTAAAGGAAGGCGGCGGAAATTATCATATTGTATACTTGTAATTATACATAGTAATTTACGCAGCAGGAAAAATATAAAGGTGATAACCATTTTAATTTTTCCCCCAATAGTGTTTAACGCCCGTCTTAACATCCTTTTAATTTAAAAGGATTTCTTTTAAGGAAGGAAACGTTCGAGGCTTAAGTTTAGGGTACCTTCCCGGCTTTTTTCATTTAGGACTGAGAAAAAAAGTTGAAAAACCCATCAGAGGGGATGGTCCTGGACACCTTATCCGAAACAACATATCAGAAAAAAGTGTTTCTAAACCAGACTGAAAAAAGTGACTGCAGTAAAGAATAAAACAAGAAACTGTTCCGGAGGCAGGAGGAGTGTCCTCGCATGTTTTTTAATTAGTTAACTAACATCACATAGTAAGAAATATGTAAAATAAAATGTACCGACCACAGGCGTTTTCTTTTAATAAATACCCAAGGCCCGTCAATGATCGCATCCGTCTATAAGGAAACGCAACGCAGGAGGCTCAAAACATCAGCCCCATAAGCCACAATGGCGTGACAAACCCGGGAGCCAAGAAAAGATACAATGTATTATGGCGTGCGAAGAAAGTAAGTAGTTTCTTCCAATTCACATCGTGCAGATGAAAATAACTCTTCAAATCTGAACCAAGCGTTCTGAATACCCTATTTTAACATAAACTTTAGTACTACAAGATAAAATAAACACATTACACATCTCGATTTTTTGAAAAAAATATTTTACTTTCTCATCATTAACAGTAAATGCTAACTTAATCTTATGCTACGTTATTAATTTCCTCATTTATATATGCATAAGTGATTTATTATTTGATGGTGTTCAGTCTTCGCTGTTTAAAATTTTGAAACCCATTGAATTTATAATGCATTTTGTGAATTGTTTAATGTATTAAGTGATTAAGTAAATTTTATTCATGGGCCTGTTATATTTCTCAAGTACACTGATTTTCACTCACTCACAATCGCCCAGGTCATTAAGGCGCGGACTCGTGAGCGGAAGGTCTGGGGCTCGATTCCCACCAGGCCCGTCCTCCCCGACTGAGGTTTTTCCAGATTTCCTCAGTTCTCATAAATGGCAAACGTCAGGCAGGTACCCTAAACTTAGGCCTGGAACGTTTCCTAATATCCTTTCCCAATTTATCATTTCATCTCATGTATCATCCGTGTCACCGCCTGTGGTGCCTCAGCACTAAAAACACCGCCACGGGTGGCCGAGGTCGTTAAGGCACGGACTCGTGAGCGGGAGGTCTGCGGTTCGAATCCCGCGAGGACCGTCCTCCCTGACTGGGGTTTTTTCCATGTTTTCCTCAGTCTTCATAACTGGCAAATGCCGAGGAGGTACCTAAACTTAGGCCTGGAACGCTTCCTTCCTTAAAAAAAAATATCCTTTCCCAATTTATCATTTCATTTCATGTATCATCAGTTTCCACCGCCTGTGGTGCCTCAGTAGTGAAAACGGGCGTTAAACACTATTAAAAATATTCATTCATTCACACTGTACTCATATTAAATGGTTTGTATGCCTCTCTACACTGTCGATAATTTTGGAACGACGGGGATATAATTTAATATTTCCTTGACATTTTATGATTTATTATGCCTATTTCGTTATTAAGTATTTAAATCGACCAACGAAACGAAACAAATTTTTGAATTTTGACCAATCACAACCGGATATCGCAGTGAAATTATATAAGAAAAAATAAAGATTAAATCCGTTTTATCACGCGAAGTGCATTTGTCTTATGGTCAATGTAGCCAACTCCAAGGTTGATAGAGCACATAAGTTTGGTTCTTCCGCGACTAACGCTCCTATTGGTTGGCATTCTGACTTCATTAGGGAACAAGAACGGAACTAACAGACAGCGTAAAATGAACGATGTCAGCTTTAACAATAAAATATTCCTTTATACGTACGATCGCTGTGATAAGAACTGACATGTTTAAAACATACTTTATGCTTTAATAAAATGAAAAACTTGTTTTAAATTAAATGTCGCAATGCGCTGACCCGCTAACCTCAAAACGAAGCAGTTTTATTTCAAATGCACACGCACTTCATTTAGCAAGACAGTCTTAGTTGCTTATTTACATACTACTGGCATTGAATATACCCTTGTATAATCTCCTGTTATGAACAAAAGTATTTCGTTGTAAGAGAGCATCAAACAAATGCAGAGTTTTGCAAATGCTCTAGTGGTGGTAGTAGTAGTAATAGTGGTAGCAGCAACAGCAGCGATGATGATAATAATTTTAATTTACTTTCTGGAGTCTGTTATTTTATATGAGGCTTAATTTTACTTGAAGCAGATGGTATGTATATTTTAGCTCTTTTTCTTTCACGTATCAACGTGTTGTGTTAAGTATCAGGCAAAAGAGTACTTTTCATTAAGATAAACAATCATGATTATTTTAAAAAATTAGAATCATATTTCTACCTTTTTATTTTACGGAAGAATGCCACTTTTTGGCTTTGCTGCTGCCGCCACACCCCTCTTCTTCTCTCTGGAGCACAACCATCGTATGCGAATGAAAGTCCTGGTTTTGATATAAACTCTAATAACACTGGGCAACGATAAAAATGTTTCGGGCTTAAAAATAGTGAATTTACATGTATTTCCATCTGCTGAATTCAAAAATCACCATAAAAATGATAGATTAGCTCTTGTTTTGAAGATAAAGTGACATTTCATTTTTTAGAGTGAAGATTTTAAATTTGGGGGAATTTTTTTTGGGAGTTGGCACATCTGTCAAATAACAATACACAAATGCTCTTCAGCTGTTTGTAAGTCATAAACATAGATACTGTTGCTGTGACTGAATTACATGTAGTTTCTACTCAAATTAATGCAAAATTTTTGGTTTGCGAGTGCTTTTTTAGTGTAAAATTTGTAAAAATGCCACGAAAATGTGTAAATATGGTGAATAAATTTTGTTATATTTGTGGTGAAATAACATTTTCCTCACAGAAACGCAATCTGACGCCTCTTGTAAAGACTTCCAAGCCTCTTGTGGACCCAAAAGACGTTCTTCTTCCACCCCTGCATATCAAGCTGGGTTTGATGAAAAACTTTGTCAAAGCTATGAACCGAGAAGGACGGGCCTTTAAGTACATCAGAGAGAAATTTTCGAAATTAAGTGATGCAAAAGTTAAGGAAGGCATTTTTGTCGGACCACAAATAAGAGAACTTGTAAAGGATCCTGCATTTGACCAAGTTTTGGAGGGGAAAGAAAAGGAAGCTTGGGAAGCCTTCAAGGGTGTTGTTCATGGATTTTTAGGCAACAAAAGAGATGACAACTACAAGCATTTGATGACAGTGCTCCTGCAAAAATACCGTAACCTTGGATGCAACATGTCCCTTAAGATCCATTTTCTCCACTCCCACCTAGACTTTTTCCCTCCTAGTTGTGGAGCTGTTAGTGATGAACATGGGGAGAGATTCCATCAGGACATTTCTGTTATGGAACAAAGATATCAGGGCCGTTGGAATGAAGTAATGCTTGCGGATTACTGTTGGTCTTTGTATAGGGATTCTGCGGAACTCCATCACAAGAGGCAAGCTAAAAGACGACGAAGTCAATAGGCCACCACACGATTTTCTTCAGACACGACTATCTGCGAAGTATTTTTCCAGCAATTTAGAACTCTTAGCATGTAATTACCAGTTAAAAAAATCAAATGCACTTTCATTGTTGTTAGCATGTATGTAATTAAAATGTATCCTTTTCTCTCAGTCCGTTAATATGTAATACTTCCACCTTGTGTATATCATAGAAACTAGAGCTAATAAAATTTTTTCATTGTCATATTTGTTTTTCTCAACCCAAAATTAGTAGGAATTGCCTCATGAAGCGCTCGAAACATTCAAAAATTATTTTTTTGTTGCCCAGTGTAACCTGAGGATGAACTTCAGGAAACTCTTTTGTGAGAATTTCACGATGGATTTTTATTACACCTTTTCTTCTCGATAAATTGTCTGATCCATGAATGTGGATACTAAACGTTCAAACTTCTGAATCTTCCCCAGTCATTCGTCTGATGGTACAAGTTTACCACGAGAAAGTATTCCAATACAGGGCGGATGTTGTCATTAGGTCTCCTGTGGGCGTTCCTAAAGATCTGTCATATTTCTTACATCGGAATACGATGTATCCTGCAATATACTTGAATTGTCAAGTGGAGAAAACAGAATATCTTCATCATCTTTCTCGCCTTCCACCATAGGCAACGCCACTGGCACGTTTGGTATAATGCTGCCAAACATTTTTATTTTAACAAATACTGCGCTACAGTTGAAGATAGAGATAGAGGAAGATAGAGGAAGCTCGCTGCAGTTTTTTTCCCTTTAAGTATCAGTCTGGTTCTGATGGAGGCCGCCTAAACCTCTAGAAAGAGAAAACAAATTTCGCAAACAATCCTGGTTTAGCCGTGCTGTTATCAGTAGTGTAAATCGCTGAAGAGACCAAATAACGACCTAATGCTTTTAACAAATCCTTTTTGAAAAGAGAGCAGTATCCAATGCGCATTGTCTCACACACTTTGTAGAACTCGCGCAGAGTTTCTCCTCAGCCTCACGGTGAACACCATAGCCACATGCCTACCGCCACGGGCGGCCGAGGTCATGAAGGATCGAACTCGTGAGCGGGAGGTCTGGGGTTCGAGTCCCTCCAGGACCGTCCTTCCTGACTGAGGTTTTTTCCAGGTTTTCCTCAGTCCTCATAAATGGCAAATGCCTGGAAAGTTTCCTTCTTTAATAAATCCTTTCCCAATATATCATTTCATCATTTGGGCGCCAATGACCATAGCAGTGTTGCGCCCTTAAGCAATAATCATCATCATCATCTCATGTATCATCAGTGTCCACCGCATGCGGTGCCTCAGTAGTAAAAACGGGCGTTAAACACCATTCAAAAAAAAAAAAAATAATAAAGTAGCCACATGCCAAAGTTTCTTGTGTAGAATTTAGAAAATCAAACACATCGTCAATCAATTTTATGAAATTTGCCGAATGCATTTCTTCCGGCACTAAATATTGAATTACTTGTGCTGTTGTATTAGAAAAGAACTCGGCTGCCACAAGCGTACGCGCTGTTCTTCTCTGCCTTTGACATTTATGTAATGAGCTACATTTTGATCTTACTGTTGTCCATAAGCAGAAACTTGGTAACTACGCTTTTGGTAATTCTTGTTTTGTTCTGCAGTACAATACCTTGGTCCAAAAACGATTAAGAGTTTTGACAAAGTGGAGCATTGCCAGATACGTTAAGTGACATCACAGAGGTGAAGAGTGTTTGTGAATGTCACACCAAGCCCGTTCCACAGTGAAGAGTTTTTCGGTCCCAAGTCTGCCACTGCAGCAACGACAGTAAAGGATGCTTCATACAAAGTAGATATCATTTGCTTCATTACTGTTGGGGTCAACTGGAAATGAAAAGTCAAGTAGCTCGGCTGCTTCCATGACGCAAATAACCCCCTCACCAGTACTATGAGGTCCTACTGCTCTGTCTTTGGCCTGGCCATAGCTTATTCTGCTATCAATGTTCATTTCATCAAATGACAAAACGCAAAGTCTACCTTTGTCGGAAAGTCTTCGACGTTGTGTTTTGATGAGCATAAGCAAAATGTCCGCAGAACAACGGAAGGAGCGGCTAACGCACTTGCGCAGAGTGGACAAATAATGAAATAATGAAAATAATGAAAAAATATTTGACCTAATATCCTTCTCATCACTTCAGAAACGTCATTATGCCTATCACTTTGAAGTTTGGGAAACTCCGTTTTTATTTTTTAATTTTGTTGAACGAGATCTCTATTGCGATTTATATGTTTTACACATGTTAGATTTAAATGCTTAATATTGACCTCTAGTGCTGAAACAAGTTTCAAAAGTATTTGTGTTTCTAAACTTTCAAATTGAGTATCATATACTTCAGTGCTTTGAGCAGATCGTCTCCTTTTTGGCGACAACTTTTTTTAAAGGCACCATTTCGCACATCTCGCTTTTTATACCTCTCTGATCTCTGCGGTATTGAACTAGTACCGGAGTTTAGATCTGAAATCACTAAGCCAGGGACATTATTCTCCGATATAGCCAAAACAGAAAATTTATGAAGGAACTGCGTCTGATTTAAGAAAACGTTTGCTAGGTAATTTGATCATAAGTCCCTTATATAGTCACATTCTTGAAAACGAAGGGAGCACATTCTAGCATCGGTGACGTTAACTTTGTCTTTTCTGTAACAGTTTGACAGCCAAATCTTTTTTTTAATCGGAATCATGTGGAAATCTGTGCAGAAATATGTTATTTTCTTTCGCATTGCAGCAATGTAAGTTGCAACCACTCATTCCATAACCAACCATTTTGTGCAGAATATATTAAATGGAAAGTATATTAATTAAACTATAGTACTCACAAAACCACTGTCAATAACAGAAAAACACAATCACAGCAACTATACAGACACTCACTTTTTTGCAGACATTCGTGCTGTTGTTCCCGTGTGACGTAATGCGCAAATCAACTAAAACGCACACCATCTGCGCACGCTCCCTGGACGGCTCTATGCCTCCACTATATAATTTCTGAGCACGCATCACTGACCACTTTTGTATGTTTTCAGTAATATTGTAAATTTAACTTAATGTGTATTGACTCAAACAATTGCTTTCGCGTATTCAGTCAAACAGTCTGAAATCATTTTGTACATTATGAAACATAATCTGCCTAAGCAACCATAAATCTTAGTAAATCGTTATTCAGAATGGGTAAATGTTTTTTCTGTTTTATTCTTCTCCGTTGGTATTTATAAATCTAACGGTAGCGAATGTAACAGTCGACTTTCGTCTATTTCAGTCCCACGGTTTCTTAAAATTAAATATAAAATTTTATACAATTGTTAATCCGCGCGAATTTCAAATTTATAATGCTTTTATTCTTATTCTATTCATGAAATAGTCCCAAGCCCGTGTTTTGGCGCCTTTTTATTGGCATTAATGACAATAGACATTCGTGTGTTGCTAGATGGCTTGAAAAGGTTAAGTGTTCATAATATAAATATACCGTTATTACAATATTGTATGCCAAGTTTACGGGAATTATATTTGAATTCGTATTTTATTCTTGAAATAGTCCTAATAAATATCACTCAAGAGTGTGGGCATTCAGGACTCTCTTGAGATATTACTTGTGATAATATTTTGAGGCCTAATTTTATGGGAACTGATAGTCTGGTATTTACACTTGAAAAAAATTGATTTTCTGTTTCCCCTTTAGTGCTTTTATTTCATAGTGTTTACCATTTTATGATGGTGGTGGTCGTATTTTAATATTATTAAAGGAATTTTCCATAGCTGATGTAGTTGTTATGTATAGCTCCCTTCCCTGGTTTATCTGACAGTTATTAATAAATTTAAATCGTTCATATTTCACTCCTACCTGTGAAAGGCACACCTTCAATGCAATACACATTTCTTAGCATAAAATCAAATGCAAATCAAAAGAAACATATTTTGTTTTATAAATGATTTTCGTTATGAAGATTAAAATCACATTTCCATTCGATAGAGGCAGTTGAATGCTTTCTTGACGTGCACGAAAAGTAACGACAAAAGGAAGACATGGCGATAACACAAAATGGAGTTTCGCATGCTTCTTGTGGAGGCATTCATTCTGCGGACAAAAGAAACTAAATATTGAAGCAGCATTTTCTTTGTGCGGAAAGATAAATATCGACCAGCAGTATGGACTAGAAGGAACAGCAGACAAACGCTGGTAAAAATAGATAAGAAAACTTACTTATTTATTGAGAAAAAGAAACTAGGAAAGAATAATGGAAGCTTCTTTGAATGTCTTTGTTTCATTTCCGGGATAAAACATTATGATGTTCTTTTATGTCGTTCTTTTGTTGATGCTGCCGTTTTTCTTTATTCGTCAAGCTCTTAGCTCCGACTTCCACAAACATTTGTGTCCGAATGTCTTTCTAGCCTGCTCTACATTGTAAAAGTACGCTTGAAATAAAAGTTCGCTGTCCAGTGTATGAGAATCGGGCCAATACTAATACACTGTCCTCCTTTTTAAGCTGAGACTAGTTTAATGTCTTTCTATGCAGACTTTTCTGAGCGACTCTCGATCTATTCTGTGCTGTTTGTAAGAAAAAGGTTTATACTCGTAAGGAAAACATTTAACAGATATACACAATGCTAAATATCCTTTCAGCCATTCAAAAAAGCTATGCATTTTTCGACGTGTCATCAAATATGCTTGTCTGCTGATCTAATTATTTAAATTTGTCGGAACACTCATTACATTTAACTACAAAGTGTCACACAAGTCTGCACCCATAGGAGCAGAACACAATGCATTCACAGGATCTGTTAAAAGTGTCCGCTAATCTGTTGCATACACTGACGAAGACGCAATTTTCATTCTCGCATCACTTTGTAAATCTTGAATTCTCTGGCCACTTCTCGATGACTGTGGCTCTCCAACAACAAAATAACGCCTCCATTTGTAACATTTACCTATAACAACAAGATATGTGTTATGACTAATCCTATTGATCCAGACTTATAGAACGCGTTAGAATTTTAAATTCATATATGGAATGCAATAAATCACACTGTTGAGCATTCAAAAGATTAACATACACAAATTAAACACACAAATAAACACAGTATTTTGGCATTATTGCCAAATATTTTTCAAGAAGGAGTAGGGGAACAGGGGAAATGGTAGTCACTTAAGGAAAAAGCTAAGATTGTAATCATCAAATGTGCATACGCTTTACAACTTACGCTTCTTTGTTCCATATTCGTTTTATATTTGAACATATGTTTAATTAAAAACTTTATAAACTGTATGGATCGGCATTACTAACAGACACGATTACGAATACAACATGATTGATTGATCTGATTTATTTATGTGCTCTCTTTAACATCTCAGGTCATCAGCGTCCCATTGAATTCAGGGCGTGAAACGGCCGACAAATTTTGCTCCGAGGCCTCTTCTTTCAGGCTTGAGGTTCTTTTTCGTGTCGTAAACGTACGACACGGGACCCACGACTTTATTTCCCTTTCGAAGGAAGTCATACATAGGATTTTTACGCCCGGAAAAACCCACAGACCCTGGCTGGATTTGAACCCGCGATCTTGGATTTAGAAGGCAAGTATGGTTACCACTGCACTGCAGGACCGACTAATACATGTCAGTTTACTATTTCACTCATATGACGTCATCTTAAAATCGACCAAAGGAAACGAAACAAAGTTTTGAATTTTGACCAATCACAGCTCGCTTACGGAATGAAATTATGGAAAAAAAGTCAAATCCGTGTTATTTGCCTTATGATCAGTGTAGCCAACTCTATACCTCCACTATATAATTCCTGAACTCGCATCACTACCCACTTTTGCTAGTAGGTGGTGGGGAGCTATTGATAGCAACATAAGTATGGACAATCGACAATCATGACGCAAAATGGACGGTTCTTCCGTACGTATGTGAATTTATCGGTAATCCAGACCCTCTCGTAATATTACTTGTGGTAGTGATAGCGTTTAACGCCCGTTTTTAATGCTGAGGCACCACAGGCGGTGAACACTGATGATACATGAAATGAAATATTGGGAACGGATTTATTTTTTAAGGAAACGTTCCAGGTTTAAGTTTAGGTACCTCCCCGGCATTTGCCAGTTATGAGGACTGAGGAAAACCTGGAAAAAAACCCAGTCAGGGAGGACAGTCCTGGCGGGATTCGAACTCCAGATCTCCCGTTCACGAGTCCGCACCTTAACGACCTCGGCCACCCATGTCGGGCAATATTACTTGTGATAAATAGATTAGAATAAACGCATAATATCCATATATAGACATAACGAAATGAATCCTTATGTTAAATTTAGAATTGCATGGAAAAATAAAATGTCATTTATTTAGAACAAAAAGTTGAATGAACTGTGAAACGAAAATATTAAATTATAAATAAAAATTATAAAAAAGTAAAGATTAACTGTTCATATTCATTGTTTGATGAGCGAACTAATGCATTCTTAATTCAAGGTTGCAAAGAGCTGCCTCATCCATGACAAAGAGAATGATCGCAAACCTATCAATTGTTTATTTGTACTACACCTTGGGCATTATTCCAAATTCAGCACGTACTGAACATTTTTCCTCGTTAAATACATTGTCATCATTTTCGTCATTAGAAATGTTTTCAACAAAACTTTAATCTTCTAAAGAAGAATTCTTGCAATGGGTTTCTTAGCTAAGCTTTGCTTAACAGTTAAAGTTATGTTTGAAACCTTTATTTTAAAGAAAATCAAAGGCAGCACGTCTTAAACCATTAGAGATCAAAGCATAGAACATGTTTTATAATTTTTAAGTTCTGTAATTTCAGTCTCATCTTCGGGCATAAATGTGACTTTCCTTTCGTACCCAAAGTAGGTGCCTTCGCAATTCCGATCTCCCCTTCCCCTAACTTTTTCCCATTCCAGTTAGCCTTGTGTGTTTTAGGTTCAAACCATCTATACGTTGTCTATAAGCACGATAAATCAGAGTAAGGATTCAAGTAACTTGGGTCAATCGTGATCGCTTTGGTCACTATTGTCCCACGTAAATGCTGCCGTGAAAATGTTTCAAGTTTAATGTTAGATTGCGGATTAAATGTATAATACAAATGTATAATACACGTATAATACAACAGTGCATTAGTGCAATAGTACAATAGTGCAACAAAAAATGAAATACATTCTAATATAAGTACCTACCTTTACGCACACAATCAGAAGAAACTTGCTAGAAACATAACATGCAACCTCGAGCGCAGAAACACCGGCACAGTAGATCAAAAGGCAGCTCTATTCAGAGTGCTCATATATGCAGCAATAGTAGAAAATACAAGGTAAAGAAATTCTTCCTCCCCTCCCCTCTTCGTTCCCCTATACTACGATCGGAAGGTTAAGAGCAGGAATTGCATATATTTTTCAATGCAAGATCTCCGGAACAAGAGTGGAAACGTAATATACAGCGTAATTGCCACATTTCCATCAGTCGCATGACAGACGAAAGTGCTGAAAACGCGCTTAACTTTTTCAAAGATGAAGCTGAAAATATTCTCCTTTTGTTGTGAGGCAGACGTTGTAACGCTTAAATGCATTAGGGTCTGCGCGTTGTAGCTGAGATTCCAAAACGTAATTTGGGGTTTGGATTTACTGACCCCGTCTTTTAAACTGATCCACAAAATAACAGACTTATTCCCTGATCATCCTCCCTGACTGAGGTTTTTCCAGGTTTTCCTCAGTCCTTACAAATGGCAAATGTCGGAGAGGTACCCTAAACTTAGGCCTTGAACGTTTCCTTCCTAAAAAAATCCTTTTCCAATATATTATTTCATCTCATGCATCACCAGTGTCCACAGCCTGTGGTGCCTCAGTAGTAAAAACGGGCGTTAAACACCATTAAAAAAAAAAGGATTACTGCACATATTAATAGGCAACTATCCTATTAGCGATTATAGCCGTTCCATAGTGACAAAGCACGCAGTTAGTTTCTGCCAGGTCTTATATACGGGCGTGGAAAAATAAAATGTAATCTCTGTATGTATATTAGTACACGAAAATGTTAAAACAAATAAAAACACAAGATAAACGAACATAATATATATGCATATTTAGGAAGTCGAAATCATAACAGTCGGTCCTGGTGGTGTAGTGGTAATCATACTTGCCTCCTAAATCCAAGATTCCGGGCAGGACCGATGAATTTTTTCGGGCATAAAAATCCAAAGTAATGGTTCCTTTGGAAGGGAAGTAAATCCGTGGGTCCCGTGTCGTACATTTACGGCACTATAAAGAACCTCAAGCCTGAAAGAAGAGGCCTCTGAGCAAAATTTGTCGGCCGTTTCACCCCTGATTTGAATGAGATGTTAAAAAGCGTCCGTAAATAAACCGAATAAAACAAAGTCATAACACAAGGTAAAATAAAGTTATAATAGAGCATTCTTTTACTACTTTAACCCCTATTTGTGGTCGACAAGTATGTCACATAGAGGCGCAAGTTGTACTAATATTTAACAAATGTTGACTTCTTTTGTGAAACAGAAAGTTACAACTCAGTATTTTCAATGACTTGTACCAATACACTTGTAATGTATTAGGGCCCTGGTCACTTTAGTAATTCAAAAGTAATTCGTGCTTAGCATTGAAGTTTATTTAGTATAGGCAGCTCTTCATTTAAGCAACCCACTCAGACACGAGAAACGACAGAGGTCTACTAGAAACTAAGATTTCCAGAAACTATATTGTCCTCAACCTCTCACGAAAACTTCATCTAATGTTATGCACGCGGGAGGTGCGGTCACCTGCCTATTGGCTCACGCCAGCTGGTTTGTACGCCGTCTGGGTGCAAATGATGGAGGGCAACATTCCAGCCATCGCTTCCACGTGGGTGGAGTGGAGGATTGTACGTTAGAACCAAAACTGAAGTATACAGAGTGTTCCAGAAGTTCCTGATGAACTGAATTTGTGGCATGAAAACTCTTAAAGGCGATTCTGCGATCGTTAACTGAAAAAAATTGATCTTTACCTCAAGGAGGAAGCATTGGTTACTAACAAGCTCTCTAGTGGTGACACGCTGCAATGCGTTTCAGAATCTTTGCTTCAATTCTTCAGTAGCAGATCTTTAGCTTAACACTATAGTAGACAAACTCCATTAGAAAACATCGAACTAATACTAATTCAAAACGTTTGTTACTGCAGTAATCTAGCGGTGTATTCACAAAAAGTTTTAGTTTAATGAAGTGATTAGGAATATGTCTGGAACTAGTATTGACAGCCTATGACATTGGCGATTCTTAGTCTGCATAGCAACTGGAACAAAATCGAGACTAAATTAAAGCAAATACTTTCCAATATGAAGTTTTTCACTTCCCTTATACAACAGGTAGAGTAATGTGGGGCAAGAGTACGCATTTAAAGACCTGTCCATTGGCACATATTTGACTGATATTTGTGAATTATTTATTATGAAATCTGCATTCTATATTTCACCAGAAACAATGGTTAAAATATACCTTTCCATTCAAAAGAAAATTTTAAAAATGTTTAATAAAAATCTGACAAACACGAACTTTTACCCCATATGTGGGGTAAAAGTAGGCAGAAAACACAAATTATTAATTTTACTGCTTACTACTTTAATATAACAATACATCAAAGCACTGTAGTCTGACTTAAGTCATGTGCACATACATTTCAAATACGAATACTCCACAATTGTTTTGATAAAATAACTAACATCTTATGTTAAGCATAACTACACACATGCTAAAATCCCAAATACTTTTTCCAAATTACGACTTTTAATTAAGAGAATTATCAGAGAAATATACTGATTAGCAAATGTTTAGCGCTGTGATTGCACATATTTATATAAACTGTAATGTACAAATACAAGAGTGGGACACGAGCACTTTGACCGCCCCCCCCCCCACGGTTCGTATTCTTGCCCCATTGTCTTCTGAAACATTTACGGTTGTGCTGCTATCTGTACTTAGGTTCATTCAATGACCAAGACAAGACATGTTATTACAGAAAGTAGTCTCTAAGGCCAAGGTCACTCAGTCAACCAGGAAGATCATGGCCACAAACTTTTGGAACTGTGAAGGAATACTCTTCATTGACTTCAAGGAGAGAAACACCACAGTAAATGAGGAGTACTATGCTGACCTACTGCACACACTACGTGCTTCCATCAAAGAGAAAAGGCGAGGAAAGCTGAGTGGTAGTGTGCACCTTCTTCACGACAATGCGCCTGTGCACCCAGCTCTTGTTGCAAAAAAAGCTGTGAAGAAATGTGACTTAAAGGAGATCACCCATCCATCCTACAGCCCAGATATAGCTCACAGTAACTATCTCTCTTCTCAAAACTCAAGAAGGACCTTCGAGGAAGGAAATTTAAACGTGACGAAGAAGTGATGGATGCTGTTAATGCCCATTTTGCAGACAAGACTTCTATTTTTGTGGGGGGTGGATTGGAATGTTAATTCAAAGATGTGAAAAGCTATATTGAAAAGTGAAATCTAATTTTTGTCTTTATCATACCAGGAAAATGGTTAGGCCGGAAACTTACGGACCTACCTCGTATGTACTTTGTAGAAGTTTTTCCCATTAACCTTATACATTCGATCATGATCAAGTTCAGGAAGGTATTATTCAATGTCTTCGCAGGAAGATCTTCGAAGTCCATTTCAAAGATGTTAACAAGTTCATCCATTTTGGACGCGACTTGGTGTGGAGAGGCTATATGCCAAATTTCTCAGCATTTTCCTTTATCAGATCTCTCTTTGCAAGACAGCATTTTTACAGCAAGAAACAGGTGATCATAAATGACCCTGCGCTAATCATCTTCAATATTCTTCACCCCGCCCATTGTTTGAATACTATCAACAAACCTTCAGATTGATGAAATAACCTTAAACTTGGCTAATGTACGTTCTGAACCGAAGACGCTAACACCCCAACGTTCCAAGCACGTTTTATGTGATCCGTGCATATCTGGTACCTAACTTTCGTTTCTAGAGCAAACAAAGCGACTATTATTTTTGGAAAGAGTTTTTATTACACCTATATTTGAGTTATCTTCATAAGCTGGAGAAATAAACATTGGTCGTTAAACCAAAAGCCTACAGGTGGTTTTACAGTGAACTTGCTTTGTGGTAAGAATGCTCCAGTGATTCAAAGTGGTGAGCATGATGACTATAATACCCACTTTGAAGTGTGGTTGCCTCAGCTGATGACTTATGAGCAGTTCTGGTGTTGTAACTTTGCTAACAGGTAATATCGCGCATTGTTCAAAATGTACAACACAATAACCAATATAAGACCAGGATTAAACATGTTCCATACATTAAATGTCAAAATAAGCATGTCAGCCACATCAGGAAGCTGTGTACAACGACTTCTTTTCGCAGAAGTAGAAAGTGGGCGCAAAAGTAACCCTTACATCATTAGGTCCAAAATCTTTCCACAATTGCTGCTTAAATCCAGGATACTATTGATCAGGAGACAGATGTGGATGGAAGAGTTTGCCAACTCTGCTGTTAGCGGCTAAGCTGGAACTGAGCCAACAGAGGTCAAAGGCACCAGTAGATGGGCAAGCAAGCATAACTATTGATTCAACATTCACTTTCTGAGCATTGTCCTTGTCAAAATATGCGGAAATTGACAGTTGTCTTTGTCATGTTGGCACAACTACCCTTAATTTCATTATTCGCGTTGTGAACAGCTCAGGAATTTTAAATTCAGTCGCCCTCCCCCTATAGTGATATCGGTTGTTTTACGGTTCAAGTGAATTTGGTCCATTCTGACAAAATTAACAGCTATAAATACGAGACAAATTGATGTGACACATACGTTTCAAAATTTCCCAAACAGATAGAAAAAAATAACAATGAAGAAGTTTGAATAAGAGATATGACATTGATTTATTTTTTATTTTAATTACTTCGTTAAATAATTTATGTTATTTAGTTTGTTGCACAGGACAAAAGGAAGTGAGATTATCAGCATTATAAATATTAAAGTAGCATTTCTAATGTTCATAACAATTTAAGCTATGCTTTCGATAGTGAATGCGGTAAGACACTTTTGAATACATATATTATCAAAATCAACAAAGAAGCCTGGTCGACATATGTGCTTCTCTAAACAATACAGACGTACCGCAATAAAACAAAAATTGGCTGACCCTGCATATAACTGATTATGAATTAATTGCATTATTTTTAATATTATTAAATATTCGAGGCAGAAGGTTAATCAGAGCTTATTAAATACGAGCGTAGGTGCATAAGCTTCCGTCCACGCCGATAAGGGATATCGTCTTCACAAAACCCTTATCTGGTGTCATACCTTATCTGTTAAGTAAATCTTGCACCTGTAACTTTATAGTTGCATAAAGAAGGCTATGTACAGAACATTGTGACATGTTCCAAATGCAGTATTGACCTGCTATTAAGCTCTTCACAAAAGGATTTACTTCAAATTAAATTAAACAGCGATTGGGCGGTGTATATGGGAATGTACCCCTTCATATTTTACCGTAAAAGAATGGGCCAAACATTTTCAAATGGGTCGAGAGAGTACTGAAGCGAAGAGCGTGCAGGTTAGCCTTTGGAGGTGCTCATTTCGGAAAACATCGCTCTTGTGGAAGGAGAAATTATAGAACACCGGCGACTCAAAGTTACAGAAATAGCAGCAAGGTTGGGCCTTTCTAAATCAACAGTCCTTCGAATTATTCATGAACATTTAAATATGAATAAGATTAGTGCAACATTAGTGTCTTTCTATACTGAGTGCAAAAGTAGCAATGAGATCTGTTGTTCAGCATATTTGGAGTTCTGCCGTGGCAACGAGAGAGAAGTTCTGCAAACCATTGTTACAGGAGCTGAAACTATGGTCCTCTACTATGATACCTTGTCCAAAAGAGAGTCAATGGAGTGCCGTAAACCTGGCGAAGCCCCGCCTCTAAAGATTAAGGTCAATCAATCAACCGAGGAAATCATGGCCACAATATTTTGGGACTATGAAGGAATACTCTTCATTGACTTCAAGGAGAGGAACACCATAGTAAAAGGTGAGTACTATGCTGACCTATAACACAGACTACATGCTGCCATTAAAGAGAAAAGGCTGAATGGTGGTGTGCGCCTTCTTCACGACAACGGGCCTGTGCACAAAGCTCGTGTTGCAAAGGAAGCTGTGAAGAAATGTGACTTCAAGGAGATGGACTATTACCCTGCAGTCCAGATCTAGCTCCCAGTCCATTTTGCAGAAAAGACTTCTGACTATTTTGTGGGGTATTGAAATGTTAATTCAAAGATATGAGAAGTGTATTGCAATAAAGGGTAACTATATTGAAAAGTGAAATATAGTTTTGTCAGTAGCATACCTTAGGCAGGAAACTAATGGACCTATCCTCGTACATTTATTATGCGGTAGAATATTGAAAGAATCTCTCAGGACTGGTTACAGCAGTTGTGTTGGTAATTTTTGCAAAAGGAAAAATGCATAATTGTAATGATTATACAAAGGGTTTCCCGAGTTAAAACTTGGAAGAGCTTGAAATATTCGCCTGGTGCGACTATTTTAGGGCACAGTCGTTGTTGGTACAGTTGCATGGAAGAGTTAGTGAAAAATGGTATAAATTTCGGAATGTAGCTAGGGCATATTGCTCGACTATCCGAAGCCACTTACAGTCTATCAATGATTGTAAAGATGCGTCTCACTATTTGTAAGACTTGCTAACAAAAATATCAACATCTTCAATTCAGCAAAGGTCATAAAGGCTAGAGTGGCCTGTCTTGAGAGATGAGCATACGCACCAAGGCAGAAAATTGTTTATATGACCGCACCTGGGGGGGAGGGGTGGCAAATCACAACGGCAGGTTTTAGTGGGTGAGGATTGGTATATTTGAATGTTCAAACTGACTTCGTGCCATTTACTATCGCCCAATGGGCCAAAAATGGCGCTTCAACTTCATCCTAGAAAACAAAAGTTCCCCAAAGAGTTCACGGTGGTTAAAAGTACTGCGCCTGCAGAGAATGAGTTGCACATGACATGCAGCCTAATTCCAGAATAACGTTTTCGACGAAGAGGCTCTTTGTTGAATTCTGTTGATATCTTTAAATATTGCACCCACTTGTTTAATGTATCCAGTCACACTGCTAGATAATCCCGCACCTTTCACCGAAAAGTTGGGGAGATTGTGAAATCTTTAAATCCAAACCTGTGAAGTAATTAGATGACCTACCCATGAATTTTTGCGGATTTAGTTTGTTGAAGTAAGCGTCACAACATCAACGAGAGCCTTCTAGGAGATTTGGGCTACAGTTCTCTTCCTTCGCTGCAAAGCATCTCAGAAATCCGATGATGACGGAAGGGAATGTCTTAACTGGAGCAACTTCCGTAGAGAAAGAAATACGCTTACTAGTATCGGCTTATAAAAGTATTCTAGAATAATTACTATATCACTTATAATGATAACTTGCTACTGGAAAAACAAACTAGTTTTTGAACAGGAATTCATGAATATATTAAAAAGATAAAGACAGCCTATTGTGACCCTTAAGGGCAAAGGCCTCCTAACAAGTAGGGAAAACTCGCTTTTTCCTAACGTGGTGAGCTATTTCACGCTAGTTGTTCGTATGCTGTTAAACACACTGACTGATTTGTACTTTGGTCACTCCATTTCTCACTGCACTAGTTGATTCTCGAGAGATTTCCATTTTTCTCTTCCTCTTGCTACTCTATATATTACATTATAGTAAATAATGAAACACAGTGAATTTAAAACATTAATTTGTTTATTATTTATATATTATATAAAATATTTTGACAAAGTTAACAGGGATAATGCATGGGAAATTTTAGAACAACTATTTATGCATCGTGGCAAGGCTGCTGAGAATATAAAATATTATTTACTATAAATCACGCAATCAGAAAATGGAAAGCAAAGGTGGATTACGGATTTAAATGATATGTTTAAGTTTTAAATTATCTATGTGCAGTCGACCAGCAGAATAAGAAGAAATGTTACAAAAAGCGCTTATAACTTTGACAAAATTACTAACGGCTATAATTTAAGTGATGAAAAAACTAAATTAGTTAACTTTCATTACCAATAACCATTAAATTTTAAATTAATTGAGTATTAGAATAAGTAAATGTTAATTATTAATATGAAGAGTAGCAATAGCAAGAGAAAAATGGAAATCTCTCGAGAAGCAACTAGTGCATTGAGAAATGAAGTAACCAAAGAACAAATTACAGTTTCTTAAACAGCATACGAACAACTAGCGTGGAATAGCTCACCACGTTAGGAAAAAGCGAGCTTTCCCTACTTGTTAGGAGGCCCTTGTCCTTCAGAGAGAACAGGATATCTTTATCTTTATGTGTTGTAATTTTAATGATGGTTTGCGATTATGATTTGCAAAGTGTTGACAATGTTGTGTTGTAGTGAAGTCTGGACATTATTCGAATTCAGGCTGCAGAAATGAAATTCTTGCTATTAGTAGCAGGATATATACCGAGAGAACGAAATATAATTTACAATATTAGGAAAGAACTGGACACATTCTCAATAAAAAAAGGAAAGAAAAATAAAACAAAGCACCGCACAAAAAGAAAGACATTTAAACAAGTAAGTTAATACAAATATCGCTTTACGATACATAACAACAGGGAGTAAGAGAGATTCGGGCAAGCTGGACTCTAGAGATATTTTAGGCCAGTAGGGGCTTAATTAATATATACTCCCTGATAATAGATGAAGATCGCATTAGCAAGAGAAATCTCTGTTAACTTGCTTTCTCTGAGTGAAGAGGACAATGAGGTAGATCAGCCGGAAAGTTTGCCTTGGATTCTTCCCAAATGCTCTCCTAGGAGACATTCAAATTACACTTTAAAGCTGTCTTCGACATGGACCGTATATCAATCAAAGACTTGTACCCAATAATGACATTACAGCTATCGTATGTGTGTATCTTCGCTCGTTTCCTCCAGCTATACACTCAGCAAATTCCAAACGACCGTAATTTATTATATTAGTGGATTTCTAATGAATGCTGAATTAATTTCTTTTACTGGATATTACCCAGACACAATAAATTTCTTTCTGAAAACAGGTTCTAAATATCCAGTAAAATATGACTTATTAAATAGTTTCATTTTAAAATTTTAACTTTATTAATTCTTAGGCATGCGATATCAATATCCACCATGGGAAAGGTACAGGAAAGGGAGGTGAATGTGAAAACGCAAAATTCCTGGCTCCATAATGTTGCACTTTCTGCAGGAATGTACCAGGTTGCTTGGGGAAAAACATCACAGGATGACAAAAGTAACAAATACTACAATGAGATCCCAAAGACAATTTTGTCGAAATCCAAGAAGCTACGTTTTAAATTAATGTGTATTTTGACTGATTGTTTCTCTTTGATATAAATAATTGCTTTTTAAGACTTATAATGAAGAAATTAAGTGTGTTCCACTTGAAGGTTGCTCTTCATGAATGGCAGTTCTCAAAGATGATATTTTATTTTTAAGGCTGTTAGCTGGTGGTCGGCACCTTTAAGCAATAACACTTCGAACATCATATCAGCGATGTAAACACTGGATGAGATTACAAGCAGACAGCGTAAACATTACTTCTTGTGTGCCTGAGACAAGAATTGTGAAGGTTGTTCAATAAACAATAATCATACCTTTTACAGTCATTTAACTTTACCATATTTTGTTACCGTAATGCACAATGTACAAATGGTGCCAGTTTCATTGTTGACACTTCCGGTTCCCGCCTGTGAGAGATATTCAAATCGACACATGTTCACTCCCGCCTACAGCAAAATGGAGATGACACGCAACGAACAGTAAGTTGCTTTGAAATTCTGCTTTCGCTGCAATAAATCTTTAGTTGAGATCTATGCTATGATACAGGAGGTCCAAGGAGTGTTTATTCTTCCCCATAGCACAGCTTTAAGATGTTTTAATATGTTTAAAGAGGAGATAAAATCAATTTCAAAGGAAGATGGACCCGTTTGTGCTCTAATGGAAGAAAACATAAATACCTTTGCTGTCATTGTAAGACAGAATCATCCAATGGCATTAAGAACACTTTCAGAAACGCCGAATAATTCATTGGGAAGCAGGAAATGTTGTCTCAAAATGTCCTATTTAACTATAATTACTTCTGATAACTACTATAATAACTATATCTTATTTCAGGTAATCAAGGGTATTAATATTGTAATTAAAAGGAGGACCCCAATATTATATGTATTAATGTATGTTCATAGACATGTCTTTTGCTAGTAAGCAATGTTCACGTTATCTTCCTATAATACCACTGATTGACAATGCCTATGTGACTTTGTTATGTTTGTAAAGGGAATGGAACTGCTGTTTGTCGGAAGCCATTAGCGTACCTGAGAAAAAGGTCTTTCGGTTAAGCTTTACACATTGTCAAACCCTCACGGACACACCTGTTCGGCGCCAGGGGTAATAACACTGCAAATGGCTAAGGTTCAATTGGAAACGGTACTTGTCCTTTTCCCAAAGGAGATGCCGCGAACAGTGACACGCGTTTTCGCAGAAACCAAGACCTTATCTACAACTAAGAGAGGAAAAAGATATTACTTTAGAAATCAAGCATGTAAGGAAAGTGCCGAAATTTATGATTGCCCGTTCTTGGAAAACCCAAGTGTGTGGAAATATATTGTTATTTCAGAAGGGGGAAAATAATTTTAGCCAATGGGCATCGAATTAAAATCAACGAATGGGGAGAACTTAACGACATAATAAATATTTTAAGATACCCCGATGGTGAACACATAATTAGGAAATAGAATAACAAATGAGGGAATTTAATTTAGCGAGATGCGTGGCGATGTTATAGAAAACTGGAATACAGAATCAGAGGTTAGTCATTCTAAAGCAGCCGAAGTCAGTCTAAGAAGTGCTAAAATAGTCGCGACAGGAATCAGTCCTAACATTGTCATAGTAGAATAGTGAAACCGTCGCGAAGAGTTAAAGTAAATTGTTCGTTCAGTGAGAGTCAGTCAGGCAGTGCAATATAATTGCAATAATAATCACCGTCGTGTTCAAGTGAATAAATACGCGAGTGAATACTGCGAACTATAATCCGCCGAAGTACATCATGTTCCAGAACCTTCCAAGTTTTAAAATAAATTAAATTTCAACTAGTGCCGAACTATATTATTGCAGTGAACAATCTCCCCCCCCCCAATGACTTTACGTCATTAAAAACAGTCCAAAATTCCCCTGAGAGTCCCTTTCCGTTACATTGGAACCACCAATAATACAGTTGCAACTGCATGCCACCCATACATTAGTAACTGAAAAGTTGTACTTCTGGAGACTGCTGGATCCCGAACAAAAGGACGGTGGCGTGCGGTTTGCATGCAGTTGAAAATGATGTTACAGGAAGATGCGGAATTTCTTTCAAAGGAAATATCTGCTTATGAAACTTGGCTTCATCATTTCGATACAGAGAGAAAACAGAATCGATCTCTGTGAAATATCCATCACAAAAAAAAAAAAAAAAAAGAAGAAGGAAAACGACCGCATATTAAATGTTGCTGTCGAATTTTCACAAAGAGCAATGTGATTTGTGTCCTTCACCCTGCGTATTGTACGTATTTATCCCCGTGTGACTTCTTCCTTTACCCTGATGAACCACTTACATGGGAGGTATTTTCCATCATCAGAAGCCTAGTTGAAGGTTACGGAAGCGATTATGAGGGGCCTGTGAAAAAATGTCTTTGAAGATTGCCAAAAACGCTGGGACAGATGCTTTGCATTTAACGGAGGTTGTTTTCAGAAAGATCATAAAAATTATGATCAAGGAATGTTGTCACAAAAATATGATAATTCTTTATTAAATAGCCCTCGCAGTAAAAGCAGAATTTAGAACGATATTCAAAATTCACCAGTTTGTTTGAGAGACAACTTTAATGTGCTTGCAGTTCTGTGAACACCTGCACGTCCATCATCACGGTCCAATGCTCATGAAATGTTTGCTGAAGTACGACTGAGAGGACGCACAAGCAGATAACAGGCGCTCAGTGGCTTTGCAAATTACGTCCACCGGGTCCCACTACAGTGGTGTTTATTAGATCTAAGCCACAGAGATGGGGTCTTTCTTTTGCCTCCCTTTTGCATGGTGACTGGATGCCGAACCAGAGCAATTTAATTAACGGGAGTGAACTTGTTGCTCGACGCTAGAGCGAATTAGAGGGAATTCTAAACAATGGACAATGTCAATCCATTACGTAGAAATGGGATTCCAAGCCAATTTCCTACATACAGTCTGAATACAGTTTATTATAGAGTCTAGAGTTTTTATGTTAATAAGTGGAGCATAGAAAACGTACTTGTCTTTTAGGTTAATCTAGAATATTATTACTTAAATGAAGAAATCTAGTAATAGGAGATTTATTCGGTATAGCAAATGTAAGAGATGCTTTTTGATTCAAAATTATACATCGGATTCCTAAAGACTATGTTTCGGTCAGCAATTACTTTTAATATACAGGATGAATCATTTAAAATAGGTCATCTGAATAATATGACCTTTTTAGTGATAAAATAAAATTGTTTAGACAAACATTTTCTGACTTGGGGATACAATGGGATATTTTTAAACTTGCATATTCGGAGATATTAATGTATATGAAAATCAGTTTCGCCATTTTAAGTAGATTGATATGTTTCATTATTTACCTGTTAATATTACGTTTGAACAAACAAGTTGCCTTTTGAGGGCCAGTCAAGTCAAGTCAAGTCAAGTCAAGTCAAAAAAAAAAAAAAAACTACTTCAAGAAACCTGTTAACTAAGTATATGTAGCTGCAACCATACATTACAAATTGAATGCAAACGCGTTCTACACATGAGTATATGTTCCGTTTGTAATATGCCCTCGTGTCATACTTTGTAATTCCTTTGGATTGTTAGATGTATATGAGGTACGTTTGAAAAGTATCTGAGCAATCAATTACTAATACGGCGATAGAACTGAGCACAATGCTAGAGAAGATTCTTACGCATGCTTAATTTCTTGTGGTATCACCTGGTGCACGATTCAATTTTGGGAGGTCTTGTGGGAGGTCACGTGATATGTTACCATCTCATTCTAAAAATAAAAACTGTACGCAGGAAGGAGAAAAACACCATTAAAGCTGTTCAGAACATGCTGTAGTTTCTGAAGACCATGCTCGCCGCTGATGAGAACTTTTTGACGAGTCGCGAGAAGAACATGCGGAACGCGAACACGGAGTTGAGAGCCATTCCAGAACAACTGCCTATTGTTGCAAACTTTTTTCTGAACATGCCTCGTATAGCTTAAGAAAATGACATATGTTTTCTTTGAGCCTTGAAGTGGTTATCGTCGATGTTGATGGATGATGGTGAGGCGCGAATCTATTGTTTTATGCCTGTACTTGCACGGAAGAGGGATTGGAGAGAAATGATTGTGAATTAATTAGAGAGGATTCGTAGACTTCTTAATGATTTTATTTGATTGATGCTCTCTGTCACACTCCTTGAAAATTGATTAGTTCACTTAGAACGGATATCGAATGCTGAGGTGCCAACATGTTGAACCATCAACACCTCAATTAAGCGAAGATTTTACGAAGTGTTTGCCGAGTGATTGCGCGACTGCCCTGAATCTGAGTGTCGAATCACTCCGAGAATAGGCGAGTCACAAAGAGGGTGGCCGCACGTAGGTCTGCACCGCCGCATATGTGTAAGCTAGCAGGAGAACTTAAATGACTGCAGAAGAATAATCGGCTGAGAAAGCCAAACCGCGGAGGGTGTCCCCATTTTACATTAAATTTAAACGTGGGGGAGACGCTTTCTTAGCTCACACGAGAATACTTATCCAAACCTATGGCAGTCGAGTTTTCAAAATACTCGTTTCTTATTGGCGAGCTTAAGTTCACTTTTCGGCGCTAAACTTTCGAACACATACTCGTTTTATTGACTAATTAAAATATCGTACATTTGCAAACCGGTAAAGTTCTTCGCCTTCCTTCTTACGACATCTTTCGGAATGTTAACGCGACTGGGCAATACAAAAGTCCTTTTGTCCTGGGTAGACGGCACCAGCTTCATTGTTTCTACTTTGAGTGACAGGCTTGGTCGCCTCCAGTCACGACAAGTGTACCAAGTAGCATTATTTACATATATTTCTTCTCTCTGCATACAAAACTGTTTTACAAATTGTATTACATAACATACAGGCGTTATTAACATTAAAATATTTATAAAAAATCACATATCTATGTCCTGGTGGAAGAGCGGAGTGTAACAACTGCGGCAGCTTATATAGCATGCGGACAGTGATTTTCTCATCGCTCGGTACAGTTAACTAAACTATTTTGCCTTTGCTATTAAATTCCCATGATATCATCAGAAGTACCTTCTAGAACTGAGCAGAGTCTAAAAGTTTTCATATTAACGAAGAGAAACGAGTCTGTTCCCTTTGAGAGCTGTCTTCTTATTTTGCACGTTTAAACGCTCTTAGAAAATAACTGTTTGAAATCTCTGTACTGCAGCTGCACAGTTAAACTACACGAGTCCCGCAGGATTTGAGACAGTCTACAGGAACATCCTTTCTGTATGTGCACCTCCGTTTGTTAGCACAAACTTATCTCGGAGAAATTTCTAGAAATGCTGTAGGTATTTTAGACAGGATATTTAAATGCATACTATATTTATATAACTAATATGTAAAGTTCTTGGTTTATAAACTGTCTATTTACGAAATATAGCCATGTATTTCATTTCCTCTCATTTAAATAAATCCCCCTGTTATAAAGCTTAAACACAGCTTCTATTTTAAGAAGAATTATATATGAAACAATTGCTTGTTTAAGAGTTTAACTTGAATAGAGAATTTAATTTCATTACCTTTTATTTATTAAATAGAATTCATAAACAAGAACAAAATCTTACGTACGTCAACAGAGAATATTTTCATGGTATTATCTATTTCAGAATTATTGAGCTGCATTTGTCTTTAAAGGACAAAAGTTGTAATCACTGACTATAAACTGTCAAGGAAATTCAGATGTAACGCAACACAATGAGGTTTTATTCATGATAGCACTTAAAAAGAAATATACAACATAGGTGATTATCTGCATAAATGAACTTGTATCAAAATAGGCTGTCAGTTATCTCTCCAAGAACAATAATTTAACTTCATGCCATGTTATTACAGATAATAGCAACATCATGTAAAACGACGCTCTTAGACAGATTTCAACGACAAAAGATTCTTATCTACCTATGTTGACCGAGAATAAATGAAAATGGAGACCTAACACTGTTAGAAAAACAAATAAAAGTGTAACTACTGCATTACGGGTACTAAAAGTAACATTTAGATAGGGTATTAAACCCATAAATTAATATAAATATTATTAAATCACATTCTGTATTATATAGAGGGTGACACACTTCAAGCAAAGAATAAACTGTACTAACATAACAAAACTGAATTCATACAAAGAGAAAATGATGAGCACTAATCATCTTAGACTTTTACAGTTACAACAGTTACTCAAAATGCCCACTATTGGCGTCAATACACTTCTGAGTACGTTGAACTACAGATTGAGCAACGTTTGTGAAAGTGTCCTCAGCGATTGCAGCACATGCCGTTTCAATTTCTTCCCGAGAAGCTGCCAGTGTAGCTGGTTTTCTACGGTATACAACATCCTTAAGAGTTCCCCATAGGTAGAAGTCCAACGGAGTTAGATCCGGAGAACGCGGTGGAAAATCAATCGGACCTCTTCGTCCTATTTAGTGCCTGGGATTCTTCAAAATTGCTTTCTGCTGTTCAAGCGATAATCAAGGCTCCATTTGTTGTAGCAACGCTAGCATAACCTAATGTGAGTCACATTTGTTTACAGAACATCATACGACTATCTTGGCTTCGTTTGTTCATTGTTGATTTACGGTTATCTTGGCTTCATTTGTTAATTGTTCATTTACCTGTCACGTAGCAATGCTACATAATTTATATGAGTCACACTTTGTTTACAGAACATCATACTACACATTACTGTTGTTTTTTGGTCCAACTTTAAAATATATTAAATAGATATCTACTCTGAAAGTGTATACATTTTTGGCACCCTCGCTATATATGCATCAAATATTTTTTCTATGAAACAAATTATTTATTATTTTCTGTAACTCTGTGTATTCCGAATGTGTTAAAAGCTGGAATAAACAAATGAAACACATATTGATACAATATTATCATTTTTCGCGGTTAGGACATTACATTTTGGCGTGTGAGAGATAAATAATAAAAGTGCATATATAACAAAATAAATTGCGTTAATTGAATGTTTAACATAGGCATGCGTTAAGGTAAGCTGGTACAATTTAGATAACTTTCCCCTAAATCAACACTTTTTCATAATGAACTAAGAAATAAAAACCCGAAAAAACAAAAGCTGTATACATGCAGACACATATTAACACAATAGCAATAGACTAACCTGAGCATTGTTTATACTTCTGTCACTCAAGGAACTCGAATGTGCGCTTTGAAAGTACACAGATCCGCAGAACTCAAACCAAAGCATCTGAAAGGGTCGACGCCCCTATGAGATGTTAAAGAAATAGTGTAATATGGCGTTCTCTTCATGGCTGCCTATCTTTACGAATTGAAAAATTATGGAGGTCATAATTCACATGCTAGGCAAGAGGAGGAGGAAAAAATGCTGCATTACTGTAAAGGTAACAATGATAAGCATTGTGTTTCCTGCACAGTGTATGAACAGCTACTAACTCATACACCTTTCTGTTTTGTTGTATGAATGAAATAGATTCCTGCGCAACACTCCAATACCGGCCACGGGGGAAAAATAATAAAAGTAACTTCATATATCCAAATAAATCTTTACCGCCTGTGTACAGTAACCGTAATGGGCAACTAGCGCTGCGGTTACCGATAAGAAAAAGTGCCGCGTGCGGGGTCAGCAATCTACCTATATATGTGATAATTTTAACATTATTAAAGCTCTTTCTTAGCCAACATGGAAAGTGATACTCAAAGCAAGCAACAAAAAACGTAACTTGGATCCTGGCATATGAAAATATATAAGTTGCTTTGTTTATTGCACTGCACGTTGTTATTTTGCAGCCGCAGGGCTCCGCCGCTATAAAACTGGATCGTAGAAACCTCGAGACGAACGTTGCAGAGGCGAGGACACAAATCATGATGGCTTCTTTCCCAATTTGCTGCTCCTGCAGGTTTTCTATATTCATATTTGATACATCTTTTCTATTTTCCCCGCACATTTTCCTTACGGTATATTGTGTTCCCATCTCAGGCTCTTTTATTTGTTCGTGTTTTGTTCATTCCCATGCATTTTTCTGTTTTCTATTTCCAATTTTTATATTTAGTAATAAAGTTCTTTCTTCTTTTACCTATACAGAATGATCGGAAATAACATATACCAAAAATTAGAAATGCGATGCTATAAATGAAAAAAAAAAAATGGTACCTTCTAAAGTCTTTTATTTGTCATTATAAATTTGTGAGTAGCCAAATAACAAATCTGATGAGAAAATGAAGGTGTCTGGCATTTACCTTTTCAGAGTAAGGATAAACTCCGAAAAACCCTTACCCAGATAGGTTGACCTGATAGGGATTCGAACCCAGGACCTACGGATTAGTATTTGCCAATTCTATTAATAATATTAATTTTGTCTATATTATTGATTTATATGCATGTCTTATTCAGTATATAATGAATTTAATTAACTTAATTATTTTGCATAGAGTCACCTTATTTTGTATTCAAATAACTTTATGTTTATGCATTTTTACATAACATTTACTTACTGGCCCTCAAAGCTTTATATTTATGTCATTAATAGTTTCAGCCAGATATTGTAACTGCGTTTTATCAAAGTATGTGATTAAAACTGGTTGCTTGGAAGGACCGTAACGCCTTAACTCTTCCACAATAAATAAGATTTAGATACAACTGTATCTATTTTATTATATATTATTAAATGATTGTGACGAGTAAAACAACACAATTCATAAAAATTAACGTAGGTCTAAAAGTTCATTAAATAAGTCATGTCTTTTATAATAATGTTTCCTTTTAGCTCTATCCGACCTTCTAAGATTTTGAAATAGTATTTGTATAGTGAAATATCCGCAGAAGCAGTAAAATTAATGCATGAAGTGGAGACAATGGTGAATTTGGATGTGGTAGTTCTTATATTTAAAAGAAGCATCACAAAAAAAAAAAAAAACGTATATATGATTTATATAATCTCGGAAAATTTTTGTTTTTACTTTATTATAACCATTTTAACCAAACAACTAATTATTTTGCATTAAACTTTCCGGAGTGTTTTATAAAAGGTATTGTATTTTTAATTCACAGATGTACGGCATATATTGAAATTAATGAGGGATTCATCGAAAAGTTACATTATTCGATTATTTCTATTATCTCAAAAAGATAGTGTGGAAACTTTTGAACTTACGAGGGAGGTCCATAGGTTTCCGGCCTAACTATTTTCTAGGTATGAAAAAGACAAAAAAATTGTAATTCACTTTTTAATATAGTTACTTCAATACATTTCTCACCTCTTTCAATTCTCCACATAATAGTCAGAAGTTTTGTCTGCAAAATGGGCATAAACAGCATCCATCACTTCTTGGTCATACTTAAATTTCCTTCCTCGAAGGGCTTTCTTGAGTTTTGAGAAAAGGAAATAGTCACTGGGAGCTAGATCTATGCTGTAGGGTGGATGGTCCATCTCCTTGAAGTCACATTTCTTCACAGCTTCCTTTGCAACAAGAGCTGTGTGCACAGGCGCGTTGTCGTAAAGAAGGCGCACACCACCACTCAGCTTTCCTCACCTTTTCTATTTGATAGAAGCACGTAGTCTGTGCAGTAGGTCAGCATAGTACTCCCCATTTACTGTGGTGTTCCTCTCCTTGAAGTCAACGAAGAGCATTCCTTCACAGTTATTATAAAACCATTCTTGTCATTACGGTTCACAACAAAAATTATCCTTGTCAACTAACATAGGTTGTTCTTGCGTTAAATATTTTCAGCACTGAGTCACTTAGGTATTTTATACACGGTGTACTCAGGATGTCAACTGAAGCTAAAGGAACAGAATGTATAGACTGACAAAGGATCTCCACATGTAGAAATAAAACATTCACGGTTACAGAAATCAGTAAATATTCTTAAAAGAGTACCAGTATGTAGAGAAATATCTTTACCCGTCTTTATAATAAACCTTAGAAGATCAAGCAGTAAAAAATGGAGAAACTGAATGGACTAGTGCTCCAGAAAGCAGTCAGTTCTTTGAAAACTTTCAGTTCTGTGTGCAGAATAACAAATGTGCTTAAATAACAAAAAATGAGATGACCACAACTTTTCCGGCAGAAGCGGCTACTTTTGCTGTCTTTTGGGGTTGATGATGGAGTTGTGTTGTTTGCTCTCATGATCGAAATGATGCAACCAAATTTCATCACCAGTAAAAGAAACTCCATAACTTCCTGTAACATCTTCATCTTGCATAAACATGTCCCATATGCACCTTATCACTAACCACCACTCAGTGAACTTTTCAGATGTTTTGAAGGTATTCTCTCATAATGACAGCAACAGTGTTGATCTTTCTTCCATTAGAACACAAACTGGAGCGTCAGGTCCACCTTCCTCTGAAATTGATTGCCTACCCTCTTTAAAAAGTTTAAATCCTCTTGGATATTTGCTATAGGGAAGAACAAACTCTTCATTGGCGTTCTACATAAGCCTCAGTTGAAGATTTATTGAGACGAAAGCGGAATTTTAGAGCAACATATTGTTACCTATATTTTTATGAAAATACGCCTCGACGGGCACACATTTAAAAGACAAGAAGTTGAAGTGCTAACAATAAAAACAGTGCCACATGTACATTACGCATTAAAATAACAAAATATTGTAAGTTTAATTTTAAAAGGAGAAATTATGCCCCTGAAAAATTATGATTATTCTTTATTGAATAGCCCTCATGCTACATGAAGACACCAAACACAACAAAAGATGAGCTTGAATATTTCCCTTAACATTGAAGCTTCATTTACAGAAATTTAAAACAGTAAATAATGTAATAGTGAACAAAAGGTCAACATTATCACAAAAATCTAGATAGTAAAATTTCCCAGGAGATTAGAAATTGAGAAAACATTCTTTTTCACTACGCACACTCTTGAAACAGACTTGGTTCAGCTTAAAAAAACAGGTCATTTCACTTAATACTACGGGAATCATGTGGTAAAAATGTGATTTGCAGATATCCATTTTCTGTTTTGAAACTGATTATATTACAGGAAGGTTCAAATTGTGTGACAAAAGTAAAATACTAATAAATAAGTTCATTTAGTAAGTAAATAGTAGACAAAATTAGAGCGTAAGCTAAGTCTGGCATTAGAGCACAGATGTCCTTCATTTGTGTCTCATTCACACGGTAGGTTAGTTTAACCTTGCCTTGCTTGTAGGTAAGTAGGCAACGCCATAGTTTGTAATAGTATAATAAATTAATTCTAGCATGACAGGATTAATTTACACCTTAGTCCCCTTCAATAAACCGAAGAATACCCTCGTGCTCAAGCTGGATATTGAATAATTTAGAAAGTTCAGTGTAGTTTTGTTTCCTGACGTCATCCTTAACCACGAAAATATACTTTAAATTTTACAACAGCAATAAAACGTATGATTACAATAGCTAAGTAAACATCACTTAAAATAATTAAAAAACAAACGCCTTCTATGTTGCAGTTACAGTAACAGTTTTACTTGTACGGAAAATATTTTTTTAATTAATAACAGTTTGTTATTAAATTCGTTTTTTAAAACGTTATATTAACAAAGGACTAAACAAAGGTAATTACTTAAAACATTTTTTGGGTATCATGTTAAACATCTAGTATTATTTATACGCTGGTGTATGAAGCGTCCATGTTCACGTTTGTGCAGTGTTTTAAATTATATATATATCAGTGTATATAATATAAGAGATTAGTGATGCAATTAAGGAAGCAATAAATTTTTATCTTTCCTTGGGGGGGGGCTATTCTCATTTAGTTTGGGATAAGGTTTCATTTCAAAACTTGCCAATCTGAGTAACTGTCTATTTAACATAAATTTAATTTAAGCTAAAAGCAGGTCAGTTTTGATTTTGTAGGTTTAAAACCTACACTGATTACATTTTAGGTTTTACTCCCGCATTTCCAGCTACCATTAACTTTGAAATTACAAATGACACCCTACCTTTTGATGCTTAAAATTTAAAGATTATATTGTTAATACATATTTTCTCTTCTATCCTTGCCTGGCAATATGGGCTATTTTTATTATTAATTTGTCTTAATGCTCTTTATTAAAACTTCATTTTACTTTCTTTCCTTTTGCTTTCATATGGCTCTTTCCTTGGGATTTTGCCATGATATCATTTTGCCCTAACAAACTGGAACCGGAATTATCGTGGGTGGTGATTTTATTTTGATATCGATGGTGATTTATTTTTATTTATTTAATCGGACAATTAAATGTTCTTCTTGTCTTGCCTCGGCTCTTGAAGTCACGAGTTCGATGCTTCCTAATTCTCTGGTTCCAATGCAGAGGATAGGGATCTCAGGGGAATTTGGACTGCTTGTAATGACTTGAAGTCATTAGAGAGGAAGGGGATTGTTCACTGCAATAATATAAAGTTCGGCTCTGGTTGGACATTTTATTCATTCGACAAGTTGAAAGGTTCAGAAACGTACTGAGAGCATCTGTCGTGTGGTTATTGTCCTGGTCCTATTTTGTTTATAATATACACTCGGGTTATAATTCACTGTCTTCACTCGTGTATTTACTCCAACACAATTTTGAAATCTGACAGTCACCTATAATTTCGCGCAAACACTTTATAATCACATTATTCGCTTTGCTGTAAAAACTTTATTGTGATGTTACATGGGTGGCTGTACCTTTGCAATGATTTGGCGCACAGACCGACCGATTTACTTTGACTCTCCGCGATTATTTAACTGATCTATTATGACACTGAACAACTAATGACTAATGCTGATATTGAATAACTGCTACTATTGTTACTTTCCCTCGAAATGCTTAAAACTTACTTCTTATAGTTATGTTATATCTATTATGTGAATTCGTTCCGTCCCTCGCGAAAATTTAATTCCTTTAAATATTATTGAACTTGGTTCCTTCTAGGATTTTATTGGATCACCAAGTTATGGTTTATTACATGTTCGCATTTATTCATCATCGTTTTGTAACATGTTGAATGATGAAGTTTTGGGGTTTTACCATCTGGTATTCCCACGCTACGAAAAAAGGAGATATGGGCCCTTTTTCAGATTCCTGCGATAAAGCACGCTTCGGCAATATATGCGACCTCCCTTTGAAATAGTTAAGGCTTGGTTTCTGTAAAAACACGTGTTTCTGCATGCGACATTTCTTTGAAGGACAAGTATAGTTACCGATTGAAATCGCAATACCGCCGTACCCCAGAGTACTTAGAGTGTAACAACATTTGGCGCCTTGAGTCCGCGGTCTGCCTGAGCGGATTTGAAAGGGTAAGGTTTAACAAAGGACCGTCTTCCCAGGTAAAGCTAATGTCTAACTTCTCCGAAAAAGGCCCAGCACATCCATCCCTTTTACAGAAACAAAACAAAGATATATATGTACACTGTCAATTATATATTACTTATTAGTCAATATGCACGCACGCACACACACACACGCACATATTAACACTTGTAATATTGAAGTCCTCATTTTAATTGTAACATTGATAACTTTGATTATTATGCTACTCATGGCATTAAACAATACCTGAAATAAGATAAAATTATTACTATAATTGCCTTTAGAAGTAACTATAATTAAATGGGAAATTTTCAGACATTTCCTGCTTCAATCCAAAGAACAGTCTAATGGGACACACACTTCCTTGATGTACTTTTCAACAAGTACACACTTTCGCGAGTCCTTTGTTAGGATTCACTTTTGTTGCTTTATAATAAAGTGTTTGTCTTTTTGGCTTAGCAGCTTTTCGGTATATTTTGCATATCGACGTATTTAAAGGTATTGCCTATTCTAGCCATTCTGAATAATTACCTATTTAAAATAAATGCAATTTAAATATAAAAACAAGTCAATTTATTTATTTATTTAATACTTTTAAGATTTCAACCTTTCACCCGCAACTACCTCTAATTTAATTTTTCAAAGAGCACGTCTATCTTATAATACCTGGAACAAGGTGATCTGGTCAGATTGAGAGGAAAGAAAAATGTTTGGTTCGGATGAAACTCAAGAGTTTGGAGGAAGAAAAGTTTAACCAGTAAACACAATCACGTTAAGTTGTGAATGTACCATGGATGGTATGTGGATAAATGAACTATAAAGTCATTTTAAAAAATGTCAAATAAAATGCAGAAAAATGAGAATCGCAATCCTATAAAACATTTTCATTTTAGAACTTCCAATACGCGTGGCCGAGGTCGTTAAAAAGTGAACTCTTGGGCGGGAAGTCTGGGATTCGATTCTTTGCTTTTTCAGATTTTCCTCAGTCCTTGTAAATGGTAAATGCCGGAGAGATATGCCTGTGGTGTCTCGGTAGTAAATACGGGCATTAAACACTGTTAAAATAATTTAAAAACTTCTCCATTTGAATAACTATTAATATAAATTAACTTAAATTATAACACACAAACTTAGAATTTAATAGATATTGATTAATATAAAATATTAATTATATTTTAGGTTTCATCTCATCCAGACATTCCTACATTGAAGTTTCAAATGGCAAACTATATTTTGATGCCTAAATTTTAGAGAAATAAATTATTATTACATCTTTTGTTGTATAGGAAACTGCGTTATTTTGGGTAAATGTACAAATATTAATATTATAGTAACACAGTAATAGCCTATTTGAAACTACTGATTAAACCTCTTATATTATGTAGCATTTTAAAATATTTTTAAACAGTTTACTACCAAACACAACTATTACTTAAATGCTTTAGAAATTTAATGGTATTATTCTGTCTAATTAAAACAACAATAACAATCCAAGTGCAAAGATATCTATAGAAAACAAAAGATGTATCCTCTTTAAAATGTGAGAAATTAATTTTAAAATTCAAAATTTGAATGGGTGAAGTGAGGAGGTAAAACCTAAAATTTAATCACATTGGCATTAAGCTTCCCAAGTTAATAAACGTGTTTTTTATATTAAATTTATGTTAAATAAGCAGTTATTCAAGCTGGAAGTTTGGAAATGAAAGCCCACGTGTATTTCTGCGGGACAGCGACTCCAAGAGTATGGCTGAAGTTTAACAAGCTATGGTTAATATGGAATATGGCTAATATAAGACATCTGCGCAATCTACAGACCTCAAGCCCTTTATGGACAATTTTGGACAGGAGAGTTGTAAAGTGGAAGTAAGTGTGAAGCAGAATTTAAGGATATTACTGGAAAAAAAAACAGCAAATAACACCCAAAACCTGCTAAATTCATTTGAAGTCCATGAAAAAAGCGAGAATCTGTTATGAAAGCAAATATAGATTAAACAAAATATTGCAAACTGTAATTTTGTTATCAAATATCAATTAAATTTTAAATGATAAAATTGTTGAGCAGAAAGTCCGTGGTTTTTTTTATTTAATATACTTTTCACCAATTTATTTGTATTTTTTATATATTTCTTACTTACATCGTTCAATTAAATTAACAACTGACTGTGAGACAGAAAAAATTATTTGATCCTTCTTTCTATACAAATCGTTGTTTTATATCAAATCTACCTGTAGAAATACAACTATTATTTAATTATATGTAAGATTGGCCTGTGTGTCAAGTTTGCGAACAGTAACAATTTTATTTCGGATTTTATACTTCCTTTTATAGTATTCAATGCTACCACTGCACTAGCATCCAACGAAATAAAAGAGTATGCTATGAATATATATGTTAATAATTATGGGACTTTAGTTAGGATTTAAAGAAGTACTTTTCTGAGACGCATAAAAGATCACTAATTACTACTGACCCTCATTAAAATTGAAAGGCAAACTCAGAGAAAATTCGTAGATGAAATACGGAACATCATTATATTTGGTCGTTAGCAGATGAAATATTAAAAAAAGTGAAAGAAAGAGAAAGGAAAGAGAAGTTAGAGGTCTGATACCTATAGAAACGTTTAAACGATAGTATGCATTGCATGTTTTTATAAGTTAACAGTGACAAAATAATCATGTCAAGGATAAGGAGTATCCATTTATTTTTGAATAAAGTCACGAGTGCGGAGCGGGTGGTATTTAGTACGACTATTTCCCTAATCGATTAATAAAGTGACACTTAATAAAATGAAAAGATTACTATATTACGTTGGCTTGAATGTTTTCCCTATAAACTGTCTCTTCACTTCTCTCTGGGTTACTAGGTAAAGAATGATTTATTTAATTTACCGAATCTATTATTTTAAAGAAAAGATTAAAAACAGGGTTATTCAAAATGATGTGACCAAGTTAAACAATTTATTTCTGCCTAACTATACGCACAATTGCACTTCAACTTTTTTGAAAATGAAGGAGTAACAGTCAAAGTTTATATGTACACCTCCAGTAGCCCTGCACACGTCGAACTGTTAGCTACTCTCATCCCATACATTTTGTAGCATATTCACACCAATTTGCAAGACTGCAATAACGATGCGTTGCCTCAATTCTTGGGGGCACATAAACTGTGTCTTTCACATAACCCACAAGAAGAAATCAAGTGGGGTAAAATCTGCAGATCTTGGGGCATGTCATATGGCCAATCCATCGACACTTGAGACCCCCCGTAACTCTAAATGGAAATGTGATGGGACACCATCCTGCTGCAAAATGAACTCATACCCATATGTCAGCTGTGGCAGCAACCTATCAAGGTACTTAGTACCAGGAACTGTGACCTTTCCGAAAAAGAATGTTCCATACACTTCGCGAGCAGTTACTACGCAGGAAACATTTACATCTGGGCGGTCTTTAAGTTCTCAATTATTACATGTGGCTCATCAGAACCCGAAATCTGAAAATTGTGTCCATTACCTTCCTGGAGAGATGGGATGTGGCTTCATCTGAGAAGTCGACTTTTTCGAGCAGGTTGTTGTCGTTGTTGAGCATTAGCTAAGATGTCAGTACAAAACTGTAAACTCTTTTCACGATTATTATGCTTCGGTTTCTGTAACAACTGAAGTTTATGCGAACGCAAACCCAGGTGTTTATGTATCACTCTCCACACAGTTCTCTGGGGTAATGCAAGCTCTCTGCTGATCCTGTTTTCTCCATGGTCTCCTCACTTGTGCTCCGACGCCCAATGCTTTTTATTTTGCAAATGAACCCACTATCATCTACAAACTGTTTGTACCCCTTACGAACGGATAAGCAAGTTGGCGGCGTCTTGTGTTATCGCGTTAGGACTGATATTTACACTGTTGTAGGTGATTGTGTTTCGTGATAACGGAGCACACAGAATGACTTCTTTACAGGGTGAAATGCAATTTTACACTCACACATGAAATAGGCATCAAGACTAAAAATAACATTTTAGCTGCCATCTGACTATACAGAAAAAAAATACAACTCTGATTGGTCATATTGTTTTGAATAACCTTATATATTCTTCCCTCCAAATAAAACAAAGAATGTGCGATAATAAACTAGTCGTGGGCGTTCTTCTTAGATTGTTTTGAAGAAATGTTTTCGGTGCTAAGTTGGCAGCTTAGGTAGAAGCCGAGGATATTGTCAGTATGAGAAAATGAGATAAACGTTTATATCACATACAAGTTTCAATGTTGAACGTCCATCCATCCATACATTAGTACAAACACAAATCCATTACTAAGTCGGTCCTGGTGGTGTAGTGGTAACCATTGCCTCCCAAACCCAAGATCGCTGGTTCAAACCCGGCCAGGATCGATGGATTTTTTCGGGCGTAAAAATCCTCAGTATGGTTTTCTTCGGAAGGGAAGTAAAGCCGTGGGTCCCGTGTCGTACATTTACGGCACGGTAGAGAACCTCAAGCTTGAAAGAAGAGACCTCTGAGGAAAATTTGTCGGTTGTTTCACGCCCTGAATAGAATGAGATGCTGATGACCTGAGATGTTAAAGAGCGTCCGTAAATAAACTAAATAAAAAAATCATTACTTGGTAAAATACATAGCAAGCAAGTAAAATGGAAGGTACATTAATGCGAAGGAAAGGATCAGATGATAAAGAATTAAGGGGCGAATGCACAAGTGGTGTAATAACGATACATACACACAAAACAAGGAAGCCAGCTGCTGAAGGTGTTGAGGAACAAGTTCTAGTTCAGAGATGCCATCTCCGTGAGTTCAACATGCTTCAGTATATTTATCAACACTGTTAGCACAAAGAATGTCAAGTTTCACAATGAATCCTCGTAGCGTCTCATTGTTCATTTCCGAATCACAACAGAAATGAATATTTAGCATTGTGCTGCAGGTAAAACGATGCCCAGGATGTGTGAGAAAGTCATGGGGCCCTGTTGGCGCTATTCCAGACCAGGAATGGGCCTCACGACCGTGTTGCACCACTGGAGGGAGCGTGCTCCACATGTCGGGGAGGTCCGCCCCGCGGTAGATCAACCCCAGCCGGATTCACAACTTCTTCCAGTGGTGTGTATACATGAAAGATGAGTGGATGACAATATGAACTTTATAGCGTTCAATAAAGTTTTATTCCATTTATCTTTTCTCCCTTTCTTTCCTTCTTGTGCTCTTTTTTTACCTTCGCGCTACCCTTATAACGCGATGTTATTGTCACTTCCCCCAGTTGCACAGTTTCTCAATGGCACCCGTTAGGAAAGTGCCCGAAGACGTTGCCCCGCTCCAGTATGTCCATGTACTGAACTACCCCCAGGCAACACCGTGGACGACGGTGGGCAGGCTGCGAGACTATGCGGCGCATTTACACCCTTAACAAATTCACGGCAGGTATTCCCAAGTGCGGAGGCGCCGAGCTAACTGCAAGTTCTGATCCATGTTTAGTTCTTATGTTGAATGTTGAACGTCTACTGATAGATGACTTGTCCTGCATCTTTATCTTTAAACATTACTCGCCCGGAAATGCTGAGGTCAGCGGTTTCCTGTTTTTCTTGCTGGTATTTCCGCACATAGAAAAGCAGCAATTATTCTGTTCATTCATTTCTACAGCTCACTTGTTCTTAATTTTTAAAACCTTGTTATATCTAGTGCATGTCTAACGTTTATCTTTCAGCTATCTCGTTAAATTAATTTTTGTTTCATTCTCCTACATGTTTCCAGATGCTTTATCTACCCCTGTGCTATTTTTTTATTTCTGCGCAAACCCACTACAGTTCTACTTCGATTCCCGTGCAAGTCGTCGTGGGTGCGTCATGGAGAAGAATACCCGGCGCCTCCACCAAATATGTCACGATTCTTTTTGTGCACAGGGATCGGACATAGTTTGGTAGCGTAGGTCAGAGTTAAAATTATTAAGGAAAAGGAGAAATAGAGCAGCTCTTAGATACAAAATGTAAGTCATTAAATTTGATAAAGGCAGCATAAGCATATGAATGCCGAACGGTGCAAAGAGAGATGTCTAACAAGTACCTTACAGGCGCAGGAGCAAAGCGCAACCCAAACCAAACCGAAGAGGAACTATGCGAGATCAAGAGCCTAGAGAGCAAATTATCGCAAATAATCTTAACTTGTGTTATCGTATGTGCCATACGCGAAGGACACGTGCTTTTGGAATGCTCTGCCTACACATAACCAATCACATTACAACACATCATTTTTGCCCATATAACTACCTGAAGCACGAATTGCTCTGCTATGTCTTATTTCCTTTGCATTTCCGCCTATATACTTGTGACATCTTCCTTTAATTTTGTATCTATTTTTATATCATTTTAGTATTATTTTGTTAATATTTATGGATGAGGTTTCTGTTGACAATACTACGCTCTGGACGACTTTCAGTTATAGGAAATGAAAGTCTGCGGTCTGCGCTGGAAATGTCACAAGACTTGGTATTTTCAAAACAACAATAGTTATACATCTGCATCAACTCGTGATGTACGAATATAAAAGTCGGAGAGTGGATCCAAATGAACTTACCGAAGCACAGGCTCTGAAACTAGTTAATTTTAAAAGAATCCCCTAGACGACAGAATCTGGAACTCATTGTGACAAATGATGAAAATGTCTATTGCACCGCAATTTTGAAGAGAAAAAGCAATGGGTAACCCGTGGGAAAGAACTTCAGTCAATATTTTGTCAAAATCAGGCAATGCTCTGCGTTTGGTGGGATTTCGAAAGTGGTGTTCATTTCGATCTTATCCCAAACGGCCGTGAAGTTGACGCTGAGTAACAGTATAAGATTTACTAAGTTTTTTAGAACTACGCTATCCGTTTTAATAAATAAAAAGCGTGCTATACTGTCCAACCATTAAGATTGACCCCCCCCAAAATTAAGAAATTAGAGCGACTAGTATTACTACCTCTCTCAGCATATAGTCCAGATATTGCGCTTTCTGGCAGGTTTGTTCCGTTCCATAGCAATATTTCTTCGAGGAAGGCGGTTCGATAATCTTGAAGATGTGTTCAGAGTTTTTACTTCCAAATCTAAGGATTGATATCGCCAACAAATACGAATGCGGGCAGAAAGGTGAACGAAAATTGACTAAAATGTTGGGTTAGAACTGAAATAACAATACTTTTATGGTTGTTTGTTATGTTGTTCCGTTAAGGGACGAATTATAGAGAAAAATTTTGGCCAAATTTGTGTTAGAATATTTAATTTACTTACAATTATATTTTACATACAGAAATGCACCAAAATTATTAAGGAAACAAATGAAATGCTTATTTGTAACATACAGGACGTAAGGTTTTAAGAGGCAGTGTAACGCCGCATTGTGGTTAAGATAAAAGTGTAATGAAAACGAAAAGCGAGAATGCTGGGCATAGCCAAGACTACAGAATAAAGAAATACATTCATGCTTTTCAGAAATGTTCTAAGAAATACGATAAGAGCATTAGAAAGTTAAACATTATCATAACTGACGTCGTAATTACTAAGCACTACAAACTAAATGAAGTTATATGGTGTTGGATTATAAACTACAAACTACTCTTTCCCTTTCGCCTGTCACTTATCAGTTCTTATTTACCTGCTGGGTGATAGCTAGGTAATGCCAATTCACTTGCTGACTAGACATTGGAGTTTCTCCCTCGTGCTGAAAGCAGAAACGTGTTCTATTTGTATGACCATGCACTGGGATTCGGCACACTACATTATGCAAGATGATGAAGGTGAAGATAAGGATTAAGGCGACGCTGGATCAACGGCGGAATAAATGACCTGATCAGAAGATGCTTTGTTCTCCTCTTGCGGCAGCTGCGATCGAACCCGGGTCGACTTAATATAAATTAAGCAGCCTAAACACTCGACCACGACGCAACTCGCTACAAGTGTTAATTTTGCTAAATATGTGCCATTTGAAAACGAATCGCTTTGTGAATTTTGTTGAAACATTAAACTACTGAAGTCAAGAACTCTTTAAACACTTATATTGTTATGTTTAAACATTCAAACCCCTCTTTGCTATTATCCAAGATTGTTGTTTACAGGTTGAGATTTGCTGACTTTTTATCTCTCTTTTTTACCCATATATTAATATATTAACAAACAAACAAAAAAGAGAACTTAATGTATCCGGTACCGAGAAATATTATATTAATAAAAATGCTTTCAGGTACATTTTTTGAAGCACCTAAATGAGTCGTTTTTAAGTTTAAAACATAAATAAAAGCAATAGACGTGAAATTAAGGATGAATGCGTAATGTATTAATGTACAGGTGAAATTAAACTTCCTTTTTGTTCTCTGACCTACGCTCTTTCTTGGTTCTGTTTACTGCATCTGTAAACAAGATAAATTCTCGAATCTCCAAACTCACTTCACCAGCGTTCACATTTTGTAAAATTAGTGTTTGGTTATCTCCATATTTTACTGTTCGAGCTTTGAAAAATATTCGTTTTTTATAACAAACAATAAAAATTACACAGATGAATAGAAGATAAGTTATATAATAGGCATTAGACGATGAAATACATCACATATTTATATTCCTGTTTAATTGTTGTTTATTGCATAATATATGACACAAAAACTACTTATAAATTATGAACTCTTTTGTTGATTAATCACGTAAATGTACAAGAGTTATCCTTCAGTAATTTGGGTGTGAAAAAAAAAAAAACAAATTTGCTGAGTTGCATGAAAATTCAGTTACACAATGGGACTGTGATAGTGCTGATGGCCAACAATGTGTTTAAAGATTACCGGAGTGACAAAACTTACAAATTGGAAACTATGTAAATGTTTTAATTTCTGTGTGAATCAATTCGTGAATACGACGAATAAATAAACGAGGTTAAGTCAAAAAGTAAGATTTCTTATTACATTAGGTGAAAGTGTAAATGTTGGTAAAGATAAAGAACACTGCTTTATTTTAACATTATTACTTCATTTTCCAAATAATCACCAAAGTTATTCAAGAATTAGTGAAGGCGTAAAATGAAATTTCGTTACTAGCATGATAGAAACTGGCAAGCAATTTAACACATCATCTTTGATAGAGTAGTAACGGTCTACACCGCAGGGCATTATGTCAGTTTCCCAAACAGATGATTATGGTTGGTGGTTACCAAGTCACCTGTCTAATGACCATTTGTAATCGCTCAACTTTCTGGAAATAAATTGCATCATTTTCTCACCCATTCTTCGTCCCATACACAGTCCACAATGGATGTTTACAGATTTCGTATTTTCTGTGCACAGAAGTGAAATAAATGCGGGCACTTTCTCCCTTGACCTCATTCAGTACGCTCGCCATTTTGTGATTGTTGCTGTGCCTTCATTACGTCACTAGATCATTGTTGCTGTGACAGCACACAAGTTGTAAGGAAATGTATTTGTGTTTTGGAGTAATTAAAATAAACAAACTTCCTTATTGTAGTAGGACGGTGTCCCACTACGCACATTTAAAATTGCAGTAGAGTATGACATGTTAATATGTCAAAGGCATTCCGACTAGTAAACATTAGTGGAAAAGTTTTTCACAAGGAAAACACATTGAAAATCATTATCATCCAGTTTTAATGCAGTTAAACGTGGAATTATGCAGAGAAATTTTCTAGAAACATGTACGAGTATGGCGGTAATATAAATTCCTTATTCCAAAAGGGGGTATTTTGTTCCTCGCCGATATTTTGTAAAGGTCTGAAATTAAATTTCATAAACGGGGCTTTGCATTAAATTATGTCTGCTGTAAGTGCCAATTCCCCTCATGCAACGAGTTGTTCAGCACTTCTTGTAGCTTTATAAGCTCTCTAAATATAACGTAACATCTGTACAAGGAGAATTTATGTCTTGTACCAAATACTCAACGTTTTTCTTTTTTAAATCATATTAATGCTGAACTGTTTAACCACGTTATTAGAGGTGTCCAGTACCTGTAGATTTTCTTCGATATGTTGCAATATTGAAGACAATCCTATCTGTTGCAGAATATACAGCAGTTCTTGTAACAGGGGCGTAAGGGCGATCCCATGTGAAGTCAGACAAATTATAATTATTACCCTGATAATATTATACCAAGATAGTTTAGAAATATGTGATTATATCAATGAAGTGTTTTATAAATCCGGTAGTAATTTTGTTTTAAAGTTTTATACACTTATATATATACCGAGTGTGTGCCAAAAAAGAATGTACACTTTCACAGTAGATATCTATTAATATATTTCAAAGTTGGACCGAAAAACAACAATAATGTGTAGTATGATGTTCTGTAAATAGATATGACTCACATACATTATGATAGCCTTGCTAAGTGACAGGTAAATCAACAATGAACAAATGACACCAAGATTATGTATGATGTTCTGTAAACAGATGTGACTCACATTATGTTATGCTAGCGTTGCTACAACAAAATGGAGCCAATATTATCTTTTGAACAGCGGAATGCAATTTTGAAGTGGTATTGCAAAACCGAGAATGCTGTTGAAGTTCAAAGGCAAGGGAGACGTTTGCACAAAACAGAACCGCCAACGTGAGTAACAATTGCACGCATTCGAGACAAATTTGAGACTAATGGAATCGTATGCAATGTTCACAAGAGTAGATCTGGGAGATCTGTCAACAGGATGGTGCACCACCACATTACCACCGAGATGTACTTACGTATCTTGACAACTTTCCAAGGCATTGGATAGGACGAAGAGGTCCAATTAGGTTTTCACCGTGTTCTCAGGATCTAACTCCGTTGGACTTCTTCCTATGGGGAACTCTTAAGTATGTTGGATATTTAGAAAACCAGCTACACTGGCAGAACTTCGGGAAGAAATTGAAACTGCAATAGCTGAGGGCACTTTCGCAAATGTTGCGCTATCAGTAGTTCAACGTACTCAAAAGCGTATTGACGCTGATGGACTGTTGTAACTGTAAAAATCTAAGATGATTTGGTGCTCATTATTATCTGTTGATGTGAATTCAGTTTTGTTATGTTAACACAGTTTTTTTCTTTGCTTGAAGTGTGTATACATTTTTGGCACATCTGTATACATAGAAAACGCGGGTTTTGCTAGTTGGATTCATGTATGACCGTGTGTGACCGAGGTAGAAGTCAACTATATCACTTTGACTTGAAAGTGCTGGATATGTGCTAACTTTATTAGTGTGACAGATACAAGTGCTCTACTTTTGCTATGGAATCATTGTTTCTTGAATCAGCAACATTTATGTTTCTAAATCTTTTGAAACGTTGCAGTATTTCAATTTTATTGCCTTTATAGCAAATTCTAAACTTGTAAATTAATTATCATGTGATTATATTTGACAAGATATGAGTTTTAAAATGAGATATTCCTCTTCTCATTTTAAGGGTTTCGAAAACTATCCGTCTATAAAAAAGACTATTTCAATAAAATACGGCAATATGGTGAGTTTTTGAATGAAAACTTTTACACCTAGGAAAGTACATTTGAGAAAAAAACCTTCGTCTTTGTATGTACTAGTAGTGTAAAACATTTTTAAAGTTTAAAGATGTGAAATACTTATTTTTCGTTGGATTTCACAAGGAATTGTCAGTAAGCGGCAAAAATCTTAGCAAATTTATTACAGTTAAATTTGGAACCGAAAGTTTGTTCATATTGTGGACAGTTTTGTCGTCATATGCTTGACATATGGGCTGACTCCGTACAGAAAGAGACTGATAAAAAGCATTGGCAATGTCATGGCAAGCTCTATAAAATCCGTTCACTATCATGACCATTGATTTGAATTTGAGACGAAGCTATGTGAAGCAGGAAATGTTGTCTCTAAATTTCCTATTTAATTATAATTGCTTCTGATGGTTATTATAATAATGATTGTATCTTGTTTAAGATAATCAAGGGCATTAATAATACAATTAAAAGAAGGACCCCAAAATTATATGTATTAGTGTAGGTGTATAGATATGTTTTTACTAGTAAGTAATATTCAAGCTATCTTTCTATAATACCATGATTGACCGAGCACATATGTCTTTGTTGTGTTTTTGTAAAAGAAATGGAAATGCTAAGCTTCTGTTAGACATTAGCTTTACCTGAGAAAAGGGTCTTTTGTTTTAAACATTAATCTTGCAAACCCTCTCGGACAGACTGCCGGTCCCAAGGCACCAGATATTAATACACTGTAAACACTAAGAATATATAACTGTATTTGCCGTCAAAAGGAAATACTGCATACAGAAACAAAGCTATTAGCTGTTTCAAAGGGGACCGCATATATTGCAGAAGCGTGCTTTATCGCAAGAATCTAGTGAAAAGGCGGATATCTCCGACTTTGGTAGCATGGGTAGCAAATGTATATTTCCTGGTAAAACCCAGAAACGTCGACCAATCAACATATTTTAAAAACCCGACAAATAAAAGCAAACTTGTAATAAACCATGCACTTGTGTGATCCAAATGATATTCTAGAAGGAACAAAATTAAATTTATTTAAAGGAATTATATTTTCGCGAGGAAGGAGCGAGTTCGCATAAGAGATTTACTATTAACTATAATAAGTTAAATTTTTAAGCATTCGCGAGAGGAAGCAGTCATAAAGCAACAGTAAGATTCGTGACAGTGGAATAAGAGTAATAACATCCGTAACGGCAGCAGCAAGAGTGACAATTAGTCAGTATCTGCATCATTCAGTTATTCAGTGTCATAGTAGGATAGTTAAACCGTTGCGAAGAGTCAAAGTAAATCGCCCGGTCAGTGAGAGTCAGCCAGGCAGTGCAACGTAATAGTAATAATAGTCACAATTGTGTTAAAGTGAATAAATACGCGAGTGAATCCAGCGAATTATAATCCGAAGAAGTACAGCATGTTCCAGAATCTTCCAAATTGTCAAATAAATTAAATGTCCAACCAGAGCCGAACTTCATTATTATAGTGAACAATTTCCTTCCTCAGTAATGACATTACGTCATTAAAAACAGCCCAAAATTCCCCTGAGATCTCTATCTTCTGAATTGAAACCAGAGAGTTAGGAAGCATCGAACTAATGACTCCGAGAGCCGAGGCAAGACAAAAGCATCTAATCGTCCGATTAAAAAAAATAATTATAAATTTTCTACCAATGTCTAAAATAAACCACCTACAATAATTACGGTTCCATATGTTATAGGGCTGTTGTAAGGCTGTTTTTAGGAGAACCCGAATTTCAACAAAACTACGAATAATTGTCGTTGAAAACTTTACCTGGATTAAGAATGTGAAATCCTGAGGTAATATGTTGGTAACTTAATCTATATTTCAATGAGTGAAATAAAGAATATAGAAGAAATTCTTATGGCTCGGAGCTATTTCAGAGGGAAACCTTCGATAGGAATCTTCAAGTTAACGGGAAAGCATTTGCCTATTGTCCACAACTAAAAAAGCAGAAAAATATTACATATATTCATGAAATTTTAACTTACAGGTTGCAACGAGTTATTCTAGGTTCTTAATTCTCATTCTAACTTCTTCCGCTAAAAGTGTGGAGAAGTTAGTAAACAATATAGAGAACGATTCTTCCAGGAGGATATTCAGCGATAGCAATAAGGTACATGAGATAGTGAAATGCATCTGCGCGCGCTCACTTGTTTATATGACAAGAAATGGCACAGAAATTGAAAAAAAAAAAAAAAATGCTGGAATGAATAGGAAATATAGCTTATAAGTTGAGAAAAGAATGATAAGCCAAATCCATAATATACTCTATTTGTCCATTTTATTTCTGTTATTTCAATATATATATACGAAGAAGATAATGGTTTTGTGCCAGTAAATTGTATTTGTATCATCTTTTTCTTTCTCTGCCTTTTAAGTGAGAATGGCGTTAACGAAAAGTTTTCAATAAGGATATCATTTCTGACTATGGTCTTCATTAATTATATACTTTGATAATTTAACAGTATGATTCTGACTGAATGAAGCTGAACGGATTTTATATTCTATAGGTTAGTGATTAATGAACAAAAATACAGTCATCAGTATTATCAGAGTACATAAAATACCAAGGAAAAGAAGAAAATATTCACTGTGCCTGATTATAGTAGTAAAAGTTCAAGAACCATTGTAATTTTTTTCAACTTAACAGACCTATTAGAAAACGATATATATAATTAAGTGAAGTGCTTCACATGTAACGATCTCCACAAATGTTTCGGTTGTAAGAAAATTATTAATGAAGCAGAGCAAAATCAAATTAGGGTTATAAATAAACAATCTTAAAGAATTGTGCAACCTTAGAGCTCAACCTGAAATCAGATGTGTGTTTCAGTTAACGCCTTTGCATTGCTTACAATTTTAAAATTAAGAACTTTTCCACGTTATTCAAATATAAGCATTTATTTAATGTAATGATGGTACTCACCTCTTCTTTCTCTCCGAGAGAGTCGCCATTTTCCACTCGGAATCTTCTCCCATTGAGCTCATGTCCATCTGCTTCCACTTGAGGTAGCTGTAACATACGCAACAATATTCGTTACACCTTTAACTCTGCAGCTTAGTATTTGGTCATAGACAATGTAACTTGTCAGGGGAGTTATATGGGGAACGCAATGCCCGCTAGGCCAAGGTTGCGCCAGTCACAGACTGTTTCCACGGTGATGACTGCACATTAGTCAGTCGCAGTTTGCTGTTACAACAACAAGCATTATTTCTGGCTTTATGTTATTATAACTCAGTTTACGATTAAGGAATTCTGTTATTATAGCCCAAATATTTGTGGTATTATAGACTATTGGTGTGTCAGTGCTATTTATTAATATTTCTGTGAAGTAAATTTTAAGGCAGTATACTGCACATTGGAATTGAAAAAAAAAAAAAACCACAGGAATAACACTCAAACTGTACAGGAATTTAAAGATGTCAAAAACATGTGATTTCAGACATACATTACTTTGAACAATGGCTGTAATACATATGAAATAAAAACCAACATTGCGTGCATGTAATTTTGCGAGCAGACTTGATACTTGGCCCGTGACTGGCGCATCTTTTCCCACCATGATTTGCAGTTTTGCTGCGAACACAGGTGATAAATAATTCTGTTCATAATCAGTTCACACTTATAGCAAAAATAATAAGCATATCAGTCAATCTTTTATTTTTAAGAAGTAAAAGGAGATGCAATTTGAGGAGATTGTTGCTTTGATTTATTTATGGACACTCCTTAGCAGCTCAGGTCATCAGCGTCCCATTCTATTCAGTGCGTGAAACGGCCGACAAAAATTTACTCAGAGGCCTCTTTTTTCAGGCTTGAAGTTCATTTGAAGAGAGTAAGCTATCAAGTTGCTAATTATAAATAATTTCATGTCATAGCCCGAAAAAAATTTTGGAAACAACCATAAATCTGTGGTAACAGCTATAACATTGTTTCAAATGTTCTACAGAAAATACCTCCAAACTCGAAACAACTAGACCTATCTTTAATAGTACGTAAACGTGTGCTCTCTAAAAGTGGTGGAAATGAGTTGTTACAAGGATAACAACCAATGAAATAATAACGGCAAAGTAAAATAAAGCCATAAACAGAAGGATTTTTAATCTTAAATTAATTTAACAGGCATTTGTATGCTCTATTTTTTACAGAAACTCCGCAATATCCCTTAAAATGTGGCAGCTTCAACCTAGCATATATTCAAATGAGAAATGCTAGCTGGTATATTTAAAAGCTTCCTTACAAGGTGAAGACACTTGATACATAGTCACTAATTAATATAGCAGATTTTTATTTCGCTTATTATTACATCGTTGATGAAAGAATGTCAATTACTAAAATGAATAAAAAAACAAAAAAAAAAAACAAAAAACAGAATGAGTTGTGTACTGATTGAAACAATAGATTTTCAAATTGCAGTTTGTATATCTGTAATACAATTTCGTCTATGGGATGTATAGTTTTTATCCAAGAACAGAATTTAATCAGTATCATGATGTAAAATATTAAATCCGATATAATTAATCTTAAATAAAGATGCGTTTCAATTTGTGTGAAATGCATTTGGACTGTTTTTGCATCAGCAGCTGTATTTACTTTGTGAGTAGATTGTAAATATCTAAAATATGGACTATTTTTTCAATAGGAATATTTTTTTTCTTAGCTTTCTTCTTTCGCCTCAATTTAGCATCTTTGTTTCTTATAAATCCTAATTTTGAATCGAGTTCGATGTTGCAACAGTGCGAGTTGGGAAAGTTTGAAGGCACGTGCTCTGACAATGCGCACACTCCAATAAGGGGGTGCGCGCGCTGTGGAGACAGCAGGTTTACGTTTTAAACTGGAGTTATGCCATAGAGTGGCTGATTGTTCAGTTACAGCTTGCATCTTTGTACACCCGCAGGCAAACATGGCAACATTCACGATTGTTTAAATAAATGCAATTATTTTAAATGTATTTTATTCCTCTAAATTATTAAATAAAATAATTCGTTTTCATTTTGTGTTATTGAATGGTACACAAAAACATTAAGTTTTATTTTCTTTCACTGATAGATAGTTCAACTAAAAATATTGTGTCTATTTTGTGTTTACTTTATGATTAAGAAACTTTTTAAGTGTACATTTATTTTGTTAGCAGGCCAAGGTAACGGGAGAACCGCACGGAGGAAGGTCAGGAACCGCCTGAAAGATACAGACAGACAGCATATAATCGAGACATGTAGGAGAAGATATCATTGACTTGCAAACGGGTTAAAATCTATATGGGGAATGGAGCAGCACATCAAACCAGGACCCAGACTCATTAAACAGGGACTCGCGTGGTTTAGGCTGGAGCATGGCGGCAGACCAGAATCTCAGGTGAAAATGGACTGAGAAATTGTGGAGAGGAAGAATCAGGATCGCACATCCCGGCGAACTGTAGCAGCACAAAGGAGTTGAGAAAAAAGTTCCTGCCCCTTCCTTTACTGACTCTGTCAGAAGGCAAGGAGCATGCTGGGCTCTGCTGGCAGGCAAGGATGAGGAAGAGGTAGGCAAATTCATGACGAAGATTAGACAGCTCAGGTCTGAAAAGCCTGAAAACCATGTCGAGAGGGGTAGGAGGAATTAAACTAAATTAAAAAAAAACCATTCTAACGGGCTTTATGCCCTGGATGGTTACATAATAATAATAATAATAATAATAATAATAATAATAATAATAATAAATACCTTAAGCAAATGAGGTATGACTTATTTACTAATCTATTTAAGTAATGGACTTTTTGTGTATTATCAAAGTTACATAGAACCGTGCGAAGAATGCAAAATTAAATATTAATTTCGATAAATATACTCATTCTTTATTTAATTCAAAGTTAAAATAAACACGTGCTCCATCTTTATGTACTTGCATTAAACATTGAAAATTTCGCTGCAAATACACGAAATAACTGTCTTAGGAATCTTAGGAAGTAAATTCCAGTATCAAACATTAATACCATACCGGTAATATAATTGTTACTACGTAACTGCAGCGGCTTTCAGTCTACAACAAAACGGTACGTTGGAGCATTGGTCACATTTCCTCTGTACCACGAGCCTGCCATTCTGAACACTTGCCTGTTCAGTCGCTGCAAGAAGAACAGTTTTTCTGCAAATCTATGAAAAATAGAAGACAGATTCATATCCGCATATCCTCTTTCATTGTCCTCATCGAGATCCCTTTCTGGTTCAAAGAATGACATGTATAGTGCTTATGTAACTAGGGTAACTGCAGTGTCCTGCGCACCACTCTGATTTATAGCTTCGAAAAAAAATGCATGAGAATGTGATTGGAAAAACTGTTATGATGGGCTATTATTTAATAAATATTTAGAAGGCGACGTAATAGACTAATACCAAATCCAAGTTGATTAATAAGTTTGGAGCACATGGAGTAATGTTACTTTTAAATATCACGTAGTTAGAAACGTAAACACCGATAGCGACAGTTTACGCACTTGTCACTTGCCTGGGCTAGAAATAATAACCGCCAGTACAAACACATGCATGCCATGACCTTATACCCGCTCTATCTCCAATTACAAACTTTAATAGCGTCTCAAAAGCAATTTAAAAACTGAAAGCTTAATTGTTGGTTCTGATGAACTCTTTAACGTCAGCTCAAGAGACATAATGACTGTGGATATGGATCGTATGGTCTTTTCTCTGCAGATTTCTGAAAACGACATCAAAACACAGATAAAAGGATGACGCATACGCAAATGCCATAGCCTGCGCTCTAATTATACCCAAAGGGACTCGAAAATACATCGCTAGCTTAACAGCGCACTGATCGAAATTCGATACGCAATATCGTATCGTTAGTAATCATCGATAAAGAAGCCGCTTTAATAGCAACATAATTACCTCTGCTACGTAACGCTAGTCCAAAACTAGCAGAATATTCTTAAACGTGAGCCTCACTCCTGAAGTATGTTGAAAAAATAATAATTTTTCACTCTTTTCCTCGATTTTAATACGTAATTTTACACTTTTCAAGTACAGGGACTTTAAATGAAGCGTCGTATCTAACACTAGATACTTGTGTTGCTAACACAACCTTTCAATGAGCATATATTGCTGGAATATTGTCACGGTCTGCTTTAGAGCTACTTGCCTGTGTACCATTCTTTACTCATTTCATCGTCATTGGGCTGAACAAGGAGTGAGCTGCGTCAATTATCTGTAAAAATCCGTGCCATCCCTAACCAGAATTAAATGAAGACCAGGAAAGAATAGACCGAGGTATTCTCTGAAAATATAAACACTTCTAAATTAAGCTAGGTCATTTTATTCACATAATTAAAGAAGCTCTGTCCTCTTAAAAGTGTCCATCCCGGAGCAGACGATGCAATGCCCACTCTCTTCAAACATCAGAGCTCGCCTATCTAGAAACCATTAAAACACTACGCGCTGCTATTCTGCGTATATGCAGAGCTATCAGTCCTGGTGGTGTAGTGGTAATCATACTTGCCTCCTAAACCCAAGATCGCGACTATAATCCCAGCCAAGGTTGATGGATTTTTTTTCGGGCGTAAAAATCCTAAGTATGGGTTCCTTCGGATAGGAAGTAAAGACGTGGGTCCCATGTCGTACATTTACGGCACGAAAAAGAACATAAAGCCTGAAAGAAGAGAATTCTGAGCTAAATTTGTCGGCCGTTTCACACCCTGAATTGAATGGAACGCTGATCACCTGAGATGTTAAAGAGCGTCCGTAAATAAACCAAATTAATCAATCAATATGCAGAGCTAATCTGTGTCTACGTTCAAACCTTCAACCGTCATTTGGAACACCAACCGTCTATATGCTACAATATGCTAATTAAACTACCTGGGGTATATATACTCGTATATACACCGCCCGAGTGGCCGAGGTCGTTAAGGTGCGGACTCATGAGCGGGAGGTCTGGGGTTTGAATCCCGCCACGACCGTCCTTCCTGACTGAGGTTTTTCCAGGTTTTCCTCAGTCCTCATAAATGGAAAATGGCGGGGAGATACCATAAACTATAATTATACGTTTCCTTCCTTAAAAATAAATCCTTTCCCAACATATCATTTCATGTATCATCAGTGTCCACCGCCTGTGATGCCTCTGTAGCAAAAATGGGCGTTAAACACCATTCATTTTATATATTATTTATATATAAATGAAAATTAATGTATCACTATTAACAATGTAAATAAATAATAATTGGAAATGGATAAAACACTAAGAAAAAGTAACAGATTAATAATAGCTATATTTCCAACTGCTTGGGCTCTTCTATTGGTAAGAAGACAAATACTTCTTAAGCAGTTCGAAATATAGCATTTACTAATCTGTGACTTTTTCTTAATATTTTATCCTATTCTGTTTTTCTAGATATATATATGTATATATATAGTTATATATACTTTTTCTAAGGAGATCAGCCAGGTTTAGACTGGGAGGTTGGAAGGCTCCAAAAATAACGAATAGTTCTGGTAGGAGAATCTCCCCATTTTGTGGAGAGGAGGAGGAATTGGTACATATTCTGGCTGAATGTACCTACTAGGAACTCTTAAGTAAAAAGCGTTCCCAGAAAACGTTTTAAGGCAATTAGAGATCATGGCATGCTGGGATCTGTTTGCGAACCATACTAATTGGTTGAACATGGACATTTTCTAGCCAAAGTGCGCGAAGCTAGAAGTAATTTGTGTGTTCGTTAGAACATAATAACTAGTATAATTAGTATGTAATAAGTTTGCATTCATATACTTATAAATACCACTTTTCATACTTTAAAATATTTATTTATTATTGCCTTATTTTTAATATTATTTATTTTCCTTTCAAATGTGTATTGTATTTAAGCATATACGGTCTACGACCCATGTATAAAATATATTTGTAATGTGTATATAGACTTTTAAAGATACACCTACTACAATATACTAGTTTACTCCCATTGTTATCTCCCGTATGCCACAATATGACCTATTCTATTACAACCAAACAAAGTCTGGTAAAAAAGAATCGAGAAAATTAACAATTTTCTTATTTGTCTTTGCGTGTGGGACTACTGTCCATTTTATTATGCAGTTTACCAAAAAGTTATCCATCTTCCGCGATGCTCAAATTTTAGCCTTGGCAACAATTAAATTCCCAACAAATGAAATTAAGGCGGGAATGAATTGTTGCCAAGAGTTACAGAAACTGGTAGGTTCAAGGTTTCCTAGTGTTAGCCAGTGTTCTCATCATTAGAAACTCGGTCAAACAAGATGATTAGCTGTATGACTCAGTTTAAACTGAGGAATGATACAACTCAGCGGAGCGTAAACTAGCCAGGGGCTGATACTGTGAGCTTCGTGAAGTTCCAAGGAGGCAACAAAACACCTGAGGATGATGCAGGGACAGGAGGACCAACAACAATGGATAGCGAGGTTCTCTTAGTGACTATTGAGGCGAACAACAGCCATGTCTGGCACAGCAATTTCACATCAGTGTACAAACTACACGCTATCATCTTATTCGTTAGGAAAAAGATGTAAAATCGGTTGCTGGGTTCCAAGCGAACTGACAAAGGGTCAGAAGGAGACACTAGCCGGCATCTGTTTCGCACCGTTGTTACGTTAAGTGAATCCTGTACGACAGCGGTTCCCAAACTTGAACTGGAAGAATAAAGAAATGACCAGGTCTTAAAATTGTGAATTTTGAGTGGCCATGAATAATGTGTTGGTAAAACTCGCCAATAAACAAATGAGGTGCATATTTGACCTTCCGCAGGTAACAAGGAAGTCATCCCATGGGATAAATGTGTCGATGTGTGTACAGACGACGCGAAAGACATGACTGGAACGACATCTAGTGTTATCTCAAAAGTTAGCCACTGCGTCCTCCACCGCCAAGCCTATGTGAAGAAGATGGCACCCTCCCTAAAAGGATTCCTGGACAAATCGTGAATTAATTAATTTTATTAAATTACGACCTAAGAATACCAGGCTATTCAAAGCGTTGTGTGATGACATGGGGAGTTTACATACATCTTTACCCCTACACACAGAAATATTTTGGCTCTCTCAAGGCAAAAGTTTCACTCGGTTCCTTGAAATGAACTTCGCTCTGGAAAACGGGTTATGTGACGAATGCTGGCTAAAAAAATTGACATATTTAGGTAATATTTTTCAGAGAGTTAATAATTTAAGCCGCTCACTTCAAGAAAAAACAACTGATAAAGTGCAAGCATTCAAAAAGGAAGTTTTGGGCAGAATCAGTGAACAATGACAATGTTTACAGCTTCCCACTGGTAAAAGAATTTATAAAGAACCATATTCAGACATACCTACGAATATCTTAAACGAGTTTTAAGTTCACTTGCTAAACTTGCTTAATTAGTTTCAACATTTATTTTCCGGAAGAATTTGATGAAAAAAACGAAAGAAAACTTTTGGGTTGTAACCCAATCTCTGCTGTATTTCTGAAATGCAGCAATGCTTGGTTGCTTTGACATCAGATTCTATGATAAAAGACAAGTTATCAAATAAGATGTCACTATCTGAACTCTAGTGTCAGTTAAAAGACGAATAGAAAGTTTTGCCTTTTACCATTTTCGACACGTTTGTTCATCAGGAATCTCTGCTTATGCAGGTAATGAAACAAAACATAGATCTCGTCTTGATGCGGAGCCAGATATTCGACTCCAGCTGTTCCAAATTCAACCAGATATAGCTTAGTTAGGTGAATCAATTTAGTATCGTCCTTCTCATTAGAATAAATATTTTACGGTCCAAAGTTTTTGATTTTGCATCATTAAAAACATTTCTATATACCAGATCTATGAGGATAGACCATGGATTTACAATACTTGCTTTTAGTTCGTTTTAAAATGTGATGCCTTAACATGAGTCTTTGTTTATTTGGCAATGTACGTAGTTAAATTAGAGTTAAAATATTTTTGTAATGATATAAATTAAGAAAGCATGTTTAACATGTCCAAAGTTCTAAATTCTGACAGTTTATCTTCTATACTCAAATATTAGAGTCATGTAAGTGCTAGGTGAAAATTAGTGTTCGGTGATGAACTTTTCCACTGAAAAGCTGTAACCTAAAATGTTTGGGATGTACTGTTCCGTAACACTATAAGATATCAGCACAACAGGTTGACATCCCAAAAATCTATTCCGAAACAACTGAAACCACAAATGAACCAAAAGAAATTATACTCGTGTTAAGTGAATTGTGTGTCGTGAACTGCTCTCAGACGGCCATACAATCAACGCCATTGTGTACTAGGGTAGATCCAAAAGTTTCCGGCCACGCCGATAAGGATTATCCCCTTCAAAAAAGCCTTATCTAGTGTCATGCCAGTCTGTTAAGTAAATAATTGTAGCTGTAACTTCCATTCCGCTGTGTTAGTTATTCAGATATAGCTGCATAAAGAAGGCTATGTGTATAAGATTGTGACCTGTTCACAATGGAGTTTCGAGCTGTTATTAAGTTCTTCACAAAAGAAGGACTTACTCCAAATGAATCAAACAGCGATTGGACGGTGAATATGAAGTATATATGAAGTATCCCCTTCATATTCTGCCATTAAAAAAATAGGCCATATTTTTTCGAATGGGTCGAGAAAGCATTTAAGATGAAGAGCGTGCAGCCCTTGGAGGTGCTCACTTCTGAAAGCATCGCTCGCTCTTGTGGAAGGAGAAATTATGGAGGACCGGCGGCTCAAAGTTACAGAAATAGCAGCAATCTTGGACCTTTCTAAAACAACAGTTCTTCGAATTATTCATGAACATTTAAACGAGAATAAGGTTAGTGCAAGATGCGTGCCTAGACTTCTCTCCTCAATCCCAAAGCCGCAACGAGTCGTCTGTTGTCAGGCATTTTCGGAGCTCTGCCGTGGCAACGAGAGAGAAGTTCTGCAAACCATTGTTACAGCGATGAAACTATGGCCTCTGTGATCCCTTGTCTAAAAGAGAATCAATGGAATGGCGTAGAGGCACCGCCTCTACAGGCCAAGGTCACTCAGTCAATCGAGAAGATCATGGCCACAATATTTTGGGACCGTGAAGGAATACTCATTGACTTCAAGAAGGGGAACACCACAGTAAATGGAGAGTAATCTGCTGGCCTACTGCACAGACTACGTGCTTCCATCAAAGAGAAAAGGCGAGGAAAGCTGAGCGCGCCTTCTTCACGACAACGTGTCTGTGCATACAGCTCTTGTTGTAAAGGAAGCTGTGAAGAAATGTGGCTTCAAGGAGATCGACCATCCACTCTACATCCCAGACCTAGCTCTCAGTGACTATTTACTGTTTTCAAAACTCAAGAAGGACATTCGAGAAAGGAAATTTAAGTGTGAGGAAGAAGTGATGGATGATGTTTATGCCCATTTTGCAGACGAGACTTCTGACTATTGGGCGGGGGGGGGGGAGGAGATTGAAATCGAAATGTTAATTCAAAGATGTGAGAAGTGTATTGCAGTAAAGGGTAACTATATTGAACAGTGAAATATAGTTTTTGTCTTTATCATATCTAGAAAATAGTTAGGCTGGAAAGTTATGGACCTACCCTTGTACTTAAGCACCTAGAGAACGTGATCATGGAAAGATGAAAATCATCCTTCATTCGTAAATCGCAAATGCATTATTATTTAGGACGCAAATATATATACTCACATAGAGCTAAGATGGCTACTATCCGCCTTGATTGCGAGACTAGTGCATCCACCATGCTCACCAGGCACTGTACCATCAAATTATCATCTTTTACTTTATTTAGACCATCACCTCAAAGGTTGGCAATTGCGAACGTTTGACGATCTGGAAAGTGTTCTGCATGGATTTTTTGCTTCCCTTCCAAATGAGTTTTATCATTATGGAATTCAATACTTTGGATCACGCTGGAAAAACCTCGATAGTTTTGTTGCTATTTAATACTAAATATATTATTTTGTGCAGTATATAACGTTTTGAAGGCACATATTTTTATTTACCTGTGCAGTGCACCTATGCCGATACATAATTCATCTTTAGGACAGTCATTGAGACTGTATTCGTTCATGGCAAGATGTGGGGGGTCATCCATCATAGTCAACAACACCTCACCCAAATCTCCAGTGAGCAATGTGTAGGAGATGAATGGATCGACCTTCCCAGTCACCCGAGCTGAATCTGTTGGAATGTTGTGTATAAGGATACTTGAGGTATTTCTTAACGCTGGATTTTTACTTCTGAGGCACCACATGCGTGGACACTGATGATACGTGAGATGAAATGATATATTGGGAAAGGATTTATTAAGGAAGGAGAGGTTCCAGGCCTAAGTTTAGGGTACCTCCCCGACATTTGCCATTTATGAAGACTGAGGAAAACCTAAAAAATACTTCAGTCAGGGAAGACGGTCCTGGCGGGACTTGATCCCCAGACCTCCCGCTCACGAGTCGGCGCCATAACTACCGGTTACCGTTGGCAGTGCACTTAAGGTATGCCATGCAAATATTGAAGGGGCGTGTTACATTTTATATCATTAAACAAGAGTTACGAGAGCAGCCATGTGCGTTCGTAAGAGCACATGATTCTCTGAAACATAAGGCTGAAGAATGTGTGACTGTGCTTGGTAACCACAAAAAGCACCTCAACCGGCTGTTTAGGGCAGTAGTACAAAAATGGTATCTTAAATTTTTCCTAGTTTCGATCAGTGCTACCCAATGTGACACTATAATTTAAGCATCCTGTATATTATCCACTTTATCATCAACCTCAGCGTCAGGAATTATTCTTGTTAGACAGTTCCGTCTCCAAGAGAATTATTTTTTAATTTGGTCTTTCCAACCTTTAACTTTAAAGCGGATGGTTGATACTGATAAACATTTTCCACATATTTGTTGAACTGCACCCTTTTCAGATTTTTTCTGGTGAGCTGAACTTATATATATTATGATAATTTACTTAATTTACAAATATATTCATTTCAAACATGTTGTTGTCTGGTGGTATCTCGAATTCATGTAAAATTTTCATTTCATCTACTTACGCATTTTTTTTCTTTTGTTATTTAGTAAAGTTCAACATTTTGTAATATGGGTAAAACCATCACATATAAAGTTTAGAAATGTTCTTATTTGACCGTTATTATATATATTGCCAATTACCATTTTTACACCTACATATATATGTGGTATCAGCAAGTTTATTTAAAGTTATATAAAATTCTATATAAATTGCTTATGTTCTTTTTAGTTATTTTTATATTATAGTTTTTCATGTTTATGCATAGTAATTTTCTGGAAGAAAACGATATTTGGATTGTGGAATTTATACACAAATTCTTATTACACTCGAAATGTAGTGGGGAATCACATTTTCCCCATTATAAACGAAAGTGTTTCTAAAATGACCTACTCAAAAACTTTATCACAGTCAAAACAGCAATGAAAGTTCATTTATTGTACTGTTTATGTTTTTCTGATAGCTTGGCTTGGCATCTGTCGTTTCATCCTGGAGCATGGGCGCCTCCTTTGTGGGAAGTTTCCATTTGTTACGCTTATTTTTCTTCAGAACAGAATGATGACGGGCGGCATGTTTATTGCTTCCATCGCCATTTGGAAGGGAATTAAGGTATTAGTTGGACGTTAAAATAGCTATACTTTTATTGAAGTATTTATATTTCCAGTTATGAACACTTACGGTTGGGATACAGGAATTATAAGATCCTGTAAAAGGGAGATTTTTACGTCCCGAAAATCTATTGTACTATGCCGGGTTTAAACCCGCGAACCCCTGATTTAGTGAGAGTCGTCTGGTAGCTATTTCCCTGAAAATAAACTATCTATAGAAATCTTATTTTTCTGAATCCCCTATACTACTTTAGCATGACTTTTTTATGATGTATGCAAGAGGATTACACCTTTACAATTGCCATTTTTTGTTCCTTTTTCCTTTTCACTGGTTTTAATTTCATATACTTTCAAAGCCACAAATGCTGTAAGAATCTTTTGGAACATTTCTCACTACAAAAGGATATTTCAAAATGAGGGGAGGGGAAAGAAAAATGTTGGGTATGAATCCAGAATAGTAAAAACAGCAGAAATCCGCATGGGCCGAAGAAGCAAATGGTCACTTTGTGGAAACGCAGTTACCATCTTGCTGCAACAAATAAGTGATACAATCTGGATGGGTGTCTTCCAGCGCCTTTCTGGAATCCCCCAAAACCACAGTTTTCACGTTACTGTTTACAATTTTTATAGGGAGCTTGTCTTTCCGTGGAACTATCACCTTACAACACGTGATATATTTCACGTTTTTTACCTTTTCTCAGTGGAGTTGTCTCATGTACGATAGCACATTATACCTAGCATTAGAAATCCATCAGAAAACGCGCGTTACACCTATAGATTACGATAAACCTTTCGAAACACTGGTAGAAAAAAAATTAGGCGTACAAATCAGTTTCCTAGGCTCTTAAATGCAGTTAACAATGTATACCAAAGTTTGTAATGATCCGGAATTACGAATAATTTAATTGATGATACAAGACATCATCGAAATGTTCATTGACATTGTTATTCCATGAAAGTTTCTTCTCAGTGAGTTAAATTTGTAAGTTTGGAAACATGAGGTGGCTAGGGGGTTAATCTGAGGAACAGTATACATTTTTGGTTTCTATTACAAATGTCGATGTGTGGTCGGTGCATTTTATATGGTTAGTGTTTGTTTCAATAATCTTTAAACGGCCAAACAATGCTGCATACTATTGTTACGTTTACAATTCTCCAAACAGTGTAGGAGGATTAATATATTTTACTAAGAATACAGTACTCTTACCATCTAACCGACTAGATAATCTTCCCATTATTAGACGAATTTTCACAATGTTTTGACTCCAATTCGGGCCGGCTATCTTGACCTTCAATATATTTTTTTTTCTGTTGTTTCGCTCGTCGTTTAGGCATATTTTCTTTTCATCCATTTCACCGTCGGTTTAATTGTAGGGTCGTAAGTGCCAAACAAGGTGGGCTGGGGTTGTATGCAGAAAGGCGGTAGCTTGCTCTTTGAAAGGCTTCTGCTCCTGCCTTTGGTATGCAAGTAATTCATTTGAGGGACTGAGTTCTACAAGCGTCAAGATGCTCTGTCAAGAACAAATAAATTTTAGGAAACGCATCTATTTCCACGCTCATTGCCCCGCTGTCTTACTTAACTCATCTCATTCACCCAGGAAATGCCACTTTTGGGCAGGGGAGCATTAGCATTACTGAAGTACCAAGCGTTCTCTTCCGCTCCTGCCAATTCAATCCAATTACTCGTTCAGTTGAGTTACCTAATCTATTATCCAATGCACTTTTATTTGCGTATTTGTTTAACTTTTAAATTAATTTTTTTCAACATCTTCGTGATGATCGCAACGTCCGGACGTGCTTCATCTTCGGTAAATGTGCAACCACATTTAAACCCATTTATTTGATGTAGAGTCCCTATACTACTAGCGATAATTGTTGCACTCCTATATACTAGGTGATGAATTAATCTCATTTACACGGTTCTTCTGCTTTTTTATCCTTGCAGATACCTCTAAAACGTAAGAAAAAAAGCTTATATTAAATGGTTTTTCTTAAGCACGGAGAATAATGTCGAAAATACATTTTTAAAGTTTCTGAAACTCCATGAATGTAACCAATAAGTCACTAAAAATGGTTCGAAACTATCAAATAATTCAACTCTTATGGAAAGTTCTCCCTTCAGTATATGATTATAAGCCCTGGTCCGCTGATGCCTCCAGGACCTAATGATCAGCACCTTGAACTCAAAAACCCAAGTCTTCAAGACACATAAATCAAACTAATTAGCACTTCCAAAATGTGCACAGTCTAATCTGATAACGGAGTTTTTATCTTGCGAGAAATACGTGTAAAAGGAACCAAGAATTCATTGCCAACAATGCGATACCTGGTATCATGCAATGTGTTGGGAAAAGGAAAGAAAAATTGGCATCAAATAAATCTATATTTCTGAAAAATACACTTTCAAAAATGTTTGTGATTAATTAATCACAATCTTATCCTATCTTATTACATTTCAATTCTCAGAAGCACCATATTATATGAACCATCTTGGAGAAGACTATCACAGGCCTTGTATTTCAAGGTGTCAATTCAAAGCAGGAAGGAAAAAAAAAATTAAGAAACTTGGCGCAGAACGTTCTCCCCCCTCTTCCCCTCTTAGGCTAGACTGTGCAAGAGATGACGATAAGGCACGAATTTTGTTCCTCTCAAGACTGCCTTGCCCTCAACCAACGGGTGAGGCGTGAACAAAGGCTATAAAAATATGTAGAACGTTTTCTTCTTTAGAAATCGCTTGCTGTCTGTTTCGTTTTACTTTAACGATAAACTCTTACTTAAAAACTTAAGTGCTGTGACCTCCAGACACCTATAGAAAATGTAATTTAGTTTCACAGGAGTTGTTGAAGAGCGGTGTCAAAATCTGCGATATGAGATAAACTGGAGGGCTCTTCAAGTAGATTTTACTTACTAGCAGATAAGTCAAGGTCAACTTGATATCTTTATAAAAGCTGAGAATTCTTTCAGCCCAAATTGCAAAACATGTGGCGATTCATTTGAGGAAGAAGAAGCTGAGCTGCATTAAGTTTTATTGAAACAACTCGTTCTTACAAAAAGTCATTGTCGGACAGATGTCACAGATGGAACGCGGATTTTGTATTAGAAAGATGTGTTGAAAATGCAAATGCCCGTGCGTCGGCGTTCTCTCCCATAGGCTTCGGATCAATTGGCAACAATGTGAAAGTTAACGCTTTTTTCGTACCGAACATATGTCTCTTCCATTCATAGCTTGCCTGAACATGCATGGAGTCGTGCGTAGGGAACGCTTTATTCCGACTGTTTGAAACTTTCAGCAGTTTCTTCAAATTTAGCGTTTCCTAAACCCGTGGTTCGCAAATTTCATGAGGATTCCCGCAATCTTGTTAGGAGTTCACCAAAATGTTTCTCTCATGGCGATCTTTGAGTTATTATTATTATTATTATTATTATTATTATTATTATTATTATTATTATTATTATTATTATTATTATTACAATTTACACCTGGAATATACAGCAGTAGTACTAAGTAGTAGTAAGTGTGTAATTATTTCAATAATGGGTTTCCAGATACACAAATTAAATATTTATCCAGCGCATGGATTTAGCCAGACTGTTCATCTTTCTATTTACACATAAGAATTGACAAAAACAGAAACATACACAGAAGTACACATATACACACACGCTAAGTCATTACAAAATTTTTATAACCTCCCCCCTCAATGACACAATCAATAAGCACTTCAATTTATCATTACATGACACTAAACAAGAAAAATACATAATTCAAAACATGTACATATATAAACAAAACCATTAGGAATACATTTAAAATATATAAGTAAATTATAAATGTTAATATCCTTTCTAGCTAGAGATTCTCTCTAGCCCATTTTATCTTCTTCAGTTTCGTCACACCTGATTGTGAAGACGAGAGTTTCTACGAATATATTAACAATATGCAGTAATTTTCAACCTTAAGAGGTGATTTATACAAAATGATAACATTTTAGAAAAAAAGAGAGTTTATAGCGTTATAAAGGTATTTATATTATTATATTGTTACTGGCGCGATGGAGCCTATTTTATTAATTGAATTCAATTCCATAAAATGAGCTATTATTTTAATGGGATTCTTAAAATAAAGTGCAAAATATAAGAACAATTTACATTGAAAACAATGCACTGCGCTTATTGCATATTTCCTTTGCCATCTCCTGCTGCTAGTTAAAAGCTCATATCCGCATTTCGAGAGGCAGCGATTAGAATTACTGTTTATCTTGATAGAAAAGCTTCTATATTATATTAAAGTTATATACAAAACCACCACAGCTTACAAAACCCGAAAACACATGATGTGAGTAGGTTGTGGGTGCACAATGATTGACCAACAGCGACTGAAATTAGGCGCAAAACTTAAGACATAGGAGGATAGGTTCATAAGTTTCCGGCCTAATCTTTTTTTTTGTATGATAAACACAATAATTATATTTCACTTTTCAATATAGTTACCCTCTATTGCAATACACTTCTCACATCTTTGAATTAACATTTCAACCACCCCAAAATATAATCAGAAGTCATGTCTGCTAAATGGGCATAAACAGCATCAATCACTTCTTCGTCACACTTAAATGTCCTTACTCGGAAGTCTTCTTGAGTTTAGAGAAGAGGAAATAGTTCACTGGGAGCTAGATCTGGGCTGTAGGGTGAATGATCGATCTCCTTGAAGCCACATTTCTTCGCTGCTTCCTTTGCAACAAGAGCTCTGTGCACATGCGCGTTGTCGTGAAGGCACACACAACCCTCAGTTTTCCTAGCCATTTCTCTTTGATGGAAGCACGTAGTCTGTGCAGTAGGCCACCATAGTATTCCCCATTTACTTTGGTGTTCCTCTCTCGAAGTCAATGATGAGTATTCCTTCACAGTTCCAAAATATTTTGACCATGGCCTTCTTGGTTGACTGAGTGATGTTGGACTTTAGAGGCGGTGCTTCGCCAGGTTTAGGCCACTCCATTGATTCTCTTTTGGACGAGGGATCATAGTAGAGGACCATAGTTTCATTTCCTGTAACAATGGTTTACAGAACTTCTCTCTCTCGTTGCCACGGCAGAGCTCCGAAAATGCCTGACATCAGATGACTCGTTGCTGCTTTAGGACTGAGGAAAGAAGTCTAGGCACCCATCTTGCACTAACCTTATTCATGGTCATGAATAATTTGAAGGACTGTAGTTTTAGAAAGGCCCAACCTTGCTGCTATTTCTGTAACTTTGAGCAGTGATCTTTCATAATTTCTCCTTCCCCAAGCGGATGTTTTCAGGAGTGGGCACCTCCAAGGGCCGACCTGCACGCTCTTCTGCTGCAATGTCTTCTCGACCCATTCGAAAAGTTTGGCCCATTTTTTCACGGTAGAATATGAGGGGATGCTGCCCCATATACACCGTTCAATCGCTGTTTAATTTCATTTGGGGTAAGTCCTTTTGTGAAGAACTTAATAACAGCTCGAAACTGCATTTTGAACATGTCACAATCTTGTACACATAACCTTTTTTAGACAACTATATCTGAAAAACTGAACAAAGCAGAGCGGAAGTTACAGGTACAATTATTTACTTAACAGATAAGGTATGACACCAGATAAGGGTTTTGTGAAGGCGATAATCCTTATCGGCGAGGCCGGAAACTTATGGATCTACCTTCTATGAAGGCGGAGCATGCTGCAGACTGTGTTCAATCTGTGCATTTTTCGTCCCGTTTGTTGAAAATTATGATACATATTTGATAAACCGTGCAGCATTCTATCTTACGCTCAAAATATTTTCCAGGCATATTATAATCAAGCTAAGCGATGGTGGTTGCATATTCAAAGTAGGAAAATGTGTCTAATGAGGAAAAATGTTCTTTTAAAATTTTTATCTCATTTCAAGTATACATAAAGTGTTGACTTCCCAAAAACATAAGAATCATTGAGGCTTGGCTCTGGCGTGTTCGTACACATGCACTTAATATGACGTCACTATTCGCAGGGACTGGCTGATCATATACCGTTAATTCTTGCGTCTAATAAATGAGAGTTAATTAGTGCAAGTTGCTTGCAAGAGAATAGCATATGATAGTGGTGGGACAAGATCAAAATATCCATCCGTTTAAGAATCTTTTCTCCCTCGGACTGGGTGCATCTAGGAGACAAATCAGTTATTTTACACATTCAAATTTAAATATTTGAAATAATGGGGAATATTCAAGTGTAAGAAAATTGTCCAAAATTAGAAAATTATTAGTTCTGGCCGGTTCAGGAGAAATAAAGTTGACCTAAGGATATTGCTATTTTCAACACACCTTCACCAGGTTAGTTATATTAGCTCGAACAGATATCACTAACATTTTGGCATTCTGAATAATCTAAATAGTCAATACCACATAGTTTGCTATCAAAATAAAACAATTATAATATCAGTTAGTAGCTAATCAGCCCCTTATATCCAAAATTAAAAAAAAACTGCAATTGATAATATAATATTAAGTGTTTGACATGTTTATGACTATTATTTTTAACCAACACTAAGCTTTATTGATTCAAACTGTTGCTGAATTCTTTGATTATTTTTTGTTTAGCAAAGTATATTCATCGATTAATCTAACCTATTTACATGTGTGTTTCCTAATAATAAAATATAAACACATATTTTATAACAGAATTTGCTGAAACTGTCGCCAACTTCTGGGTGGGCCAGGGTCCATTTGAGTCACCCGCCGCATATGCACCTGCTTTCAAAACCAAAATTCCCTGTTCGATCTGTGACATACATCAAACAGACAATCCATTAAGGATCTCAAGACAAATATATTATAAATAATATTTCCTACTGATGAAGGGAGACTTTTCTTCTCGAATTGATTTGCTGCATAAAGCAAATATTTTCACCGGGGGATCTTGACCATCTTGAGGTTACCACTTCTTTCGACTGTTGAAGACTTTTGATTTTGATATGAAGCACGTTCAATGATAAAAATTTGGAAAAGTACCGAATGAGATTCATGAACGCGTCGCTGCAATTCTGTATATTCATACTACAAATAGAAACGTAGCAACGATTTTAGAGAGGAGAGTGTTCGTTGATACGCAGAAGGTTGAAGATGAGTTAAGATTTCTCGAATAGTATAAGAAGTGAGTATTACGGCAGGTCTAACCGATAATGCGTGTTTCATCAGCTGAACTATGAACCCTATAGTTTTGACTGTGTCCTGCCGATTTATTTTTCCGAGTTTTAAAGAAGGTGCTTCTGAACAGCGGTTTTCAAGTGATGAAGATATCTAAGTGTCTGTAAATTTCCGGTTTTCAAACTAATCAGAGGTTTTTCCTAATATTTTAAAGTGATCACAAGAAAAGTTAAAGAGGAGTAGTGAAAAATAAGTAATTTTTGTAAATTTTTTCATTTCACAATAACATCAGAGAAACAATCCTTTGAACTCGTGGGTGTTTAACAGGCAAATGCTCTGTATGCCACTTAGTTCCAAGTGAAAGAGACTATTAAAGTATTAGGTATTTTTACAATAGTCATAGGAAGCAATTTCCGTGGTGCTACGCAAGGCATGCATGGAGCAGAAATTACATAGTTTTATTGAGAAAATGAAGCAAATTAATTTGTATATCGTTATCTAAAATAAGTTGTTCTTAGCAAACAATTAGCTGCTCTGAAATTCTGCTTTCTTCTCAGCAAATCTTCAGCTTAGGCCGGGACACCTCGAGTGAGAGCCTGGAAGAATAGGGACCACTGGCTTTTGGGACTTATTACCTATGGAAATTTTAGAAAACCCCTTTACACCCAACCATCGCCTCCTGTCCTGTCCGCCCCGTGTATCCTCCATGTACTTTCTTCCTCCCAGAGGTTTCCTATCGGGGGCATATGTACAATAGGCTCATTAGTGGCCGCCATGCGAAATCCTCCGTAGGGCAGAAGACCAAGCTATACACAATAACATTTTCAACTCAAAATAAGCAGTTCGTACTATGCTTGATATACGAATGCCACCCTTTTTAATAATCGATAGTAGCATTAAGTTTTCATATATTGAGACAGGTTTCCAATAAACTATCTATAATTGACTTTAACTTTAATTTTTCTCTTTCAGTTATTCCTATACAAAAATTTGCTAATGTTATGAAGATGGTTCAATGAAGAATTATCGTAATGTTTTTGAAACAAACCTATACTCATTTTTGTAATATTTATATTTTTTCAAAGTAGTCCCTGTTGGATACAATGCACCTGTCCCTGCGTTTCTGTCAGACTTCAAAGATATTCTAGAGACCATTTTTTTCACAGGTCCTTCAGAATCGCCTCCGAAACCTTCACCATTGCTGCTGATGATGAAAAATGTCTTCCATGAAGGGTTTTCCTCAATTTAGGGAAAAGAAAAAGTCGCGGATGGTAAGGGAAACACTTTACATTGATTTTTGAAATATATTCATTAATTACATTTGCGATGTACGATCGTGTATTATCGTAGTACAGCATTTAGTTTGTTGCACGGAAATGTGGCCATTTTGCGTTTGATGTGGGCCCTGCAGTGTTTTCAGAACATGCCTCTGCAGCATTGCCCAGTTATAAGTTGTGTGTGCAGGTAAGACATGCTGGTAAACCGTTACTTGAAAAATGAGATGGCCACAACTTTCCCAATAAAACTATTTTTTTTTTTTGTTATTATGGAGAGTTATGCTGTTTGCTCTTGGACCAATGTAGCCAAGTTTTATAAGCAGTGATCACCTTTGATAGAAACTCCGCATCTTCCAGTACCATCTTCAACGATATGCGATTGTCTTTTGTTCAGGAATCAGCAGTCTACCGTTCACAAACACGTCTCATGTGCAACTTTTCTGCTACCAATGTGTGAGTAGCACCCAATGAAATTTTCAGAACATCTCAAAGTGTTCTTAATGTTACTCACAAATATGCTGTTCCAATGACAACACGGTGTTAATGTTTTTTTTTTCCTTAGAGCCCAAACTGAAGCGTCGGGTTCACCTTCTTTTGAAATTGATTGCCTCCTGACTTTACACGTTTTAAACTACTGTACATTTGAAGCTGTGCTGTAGGTGAGGAAAGCTCTCCATAGACTTCCTGTAATATTACACAGGTCTCAACTGAAGACTTTCAGAGCAGCTCATGGTTCGCCAATTAAGTTATCTACGAAAAATAACTCGTATTTAAGGTAACATTCAAATTAATTTATTGCTTCATTTTCTGAACAAACTATTTCATTTATGCTTTGTGTGACACTTCCAGAGTTGCTTTCTCTGAGAAATGTAATTTGTTTAATGTCTCAGGTTATCAGCGTCCCATTCAATTCAGGGCGTGAAACTGCCACTAAATTTTGCTGACAGCCTCTTCTTTCAGGCTTGAGGTTTCCTTTACGTGTCGTAAACCTACGACAAGGAACCCACGGCTTCACAACTCTTCGAAATTAAGTCATACTTTGGGTTTTTACGTCCGAAAAATCCATTGACCCTGGCAGGGATTGAACCCACGATCTTGGGATAATTGTAAAGACACTTAATATTTTAATAATATATTTTACTTGGAACTAAGTGGCACATACAAAGCCTTTGTCAGTCAGACACCCACGAGTCAAAGTACCATCTCTCTGATGATCAAAGCAAGCACTAAATAACTTTATGGTTCTTCGTTTAAGAGACTATACATCAAGTGAATGCCTGTAGTATACATTCCCTATACAATTCTAAGCCCTTTGACATATGGGAACAAAATGTTGTGCCTATATTCTGTAGAAAAAAGCCAAAAAATATATACACGCTACGTTAAAATTTGCATTATCTACCCCTTCGGTTATTTCATCCCTTTGACATACCAAAAATCAAATTTCTGTTTGGAGTTCTCAATCAATCTGAGCCATACTGCAAAATAACTGTTCATAATCACATGGAAGTGGTTACGCCAAATACCCTGCAGTATCATATTTCATCCGCTAAAGGGATGGGAGAAACCGAAAGTGGTAGGAGATATCATGTTTTATTTAGGGCGCATTTTCGGACGCATAGCAGGAACATGACATTAGATTTTTAATGTTTACATTATCACTCCTGTTATCAATAACTTAATAACTGAATATTTTACGGTATACATTGATTGGGAATATTCTCAACCAGAGCTTCCGCTATGAATGAGTTTGAACAATTATATTTTATCAGCTAAAAGGAGAAACTTAAGGTAATTACTATGAATTTCTCTAATAATTATGTTGATGAAGAAGCGGAAATTAGAAAAGACAATCAGAAAAAAAAAATACCTTGGAACATATACATAATACAAAATGTATATGGGTTAGAACAGATTAAAAAAACAGCATTAAGCAAAAAAAAAAAAAAAAAAAAAAAAACCTTTAAATGCAATCTAGTGGGATAAACGCAGAAAAAAATATAGCATTGGAAAATTTTTGGCAATTTCTTTTCAAAAACATAGTGGCTAAATGAATTATTTGAGAAGTGTAAGAGATAAGCTGGAATATATAGGAATTACAGCAATTAATAGTGGAATACTTATATGGGGAGGATGCTTTGACAGGAAAAGTATTTTTATCCTATATTTTCTCTTAATTGGAAACTAATTTGTGTTTTCACGATTTTTATTGTTGTTATATTTCATATATTATTACAAAATTAGTTTTTTTCCTAAACATTTTTGATTTGTTTTATTTACGGACCCTCTTTAACATCTCAGGTCATCAGCATCCCATTTAATTCAGGACGTGAAACGACCGGTAAATTTTGCTCAGAGTCTCTTCTTTCATGCTTGAGGTTCTTTTTCGTGCCGTAATCTACGACACGGTACCCACTGCTTTACTTCCCTTCCGAAGGAAGCCATGCTTAGGAATTTTACGCCCGAAAAAACCCATTGACCCTCGACGGGAATGAACTCACGATCTTGGGTTTACGAGGAAAGTATAGTTACAACTAGACAAACAGGACCGACCAAACAAACACCTTGTTAATGTCATTAATAGTTTGTGTGTAAATACTAAAATAATTATTAGTTTAGGTTTTAAAATGTCGGATGAAATCATTATAAATCAAAGTGTCCGACAAGAGGGTAGCTCATCACCTGCTTGATATATGTACACATACATGTATGTATATTGACAATCTAGTTATGAGGTGGAAAGATGAAACACAGTTAGGGATTAAAATAAAACTAAACACATCTTTAAAGACTTTACTATATGTTGGTGATCAAATAGTTATCAAAGAAACAGAAGATAATTTACAAAGCGTAGCGCATACATTAGCCAAAATGGAATATATTACAATTTTACTATATCTACAATCAAAACAAACATATAATAGCTTTTAAAGGGAGAATCCTGTTAGATCAAAGATACTAATAAATGAATAAAATATTAGCACAAGTATCCCTCTTCAATTATTTATTATTTTAAATTTGACAAAGACTCTGAGATGAAAGTTAATAAATGTCAATCATTTGCGGAACAATTAGAACAACTAAACTAGAAGGGAAACACAAATGAAATTTTATAAGGTTATGGCTGCCCCTATTCTCATATACAGTTCCGAATTGTATGCAGTGATAAAAACAGAGAAATCACGTATACAGTCTGCGAAGATGAAATTTATGAGGTATGTAAGAGGATGCACTAAAGTTGATAAAACAACAAGTGAAATAATAAAACCAGATTTGAACATTTTCCAATTAACGATAGGAGAAATGAAAATGAAATGAATTGAAAAGGTCATATTGATAGAATGACTAAGAATAGATTGCCAAAGAAAACAATGAATTATGTTTAGAAGAGAGTTTTGAGTAGACTACGTAAAAGGTGGTTTGTCGTTAAGAGACCTTCCAGGAAACGAGAAAAAAAGAAGAAATTAGCTTTTGGCGTCCTCACTGTCGAGCTATAGGTAGCAACTATTGCCAGGAAATTAAGATCGCTACGAAACGTATTCTGTTATATATCTACCCGAGCATGAAGATCGCTGCTACGAGACGTATTCAGTTATATATCTACCCGAGCACGAAGAAGGTCGCTGCTACGAGACGTATTCAGTTATGTATCTACTTGAGCATGAAGAAGGTCGCTGCTACGAGACGTATTCAGTTATGTATCTACCCGAGCATGAAGAAGATCGCTGCTACGAGAAGTACTCAGTTATGTATCTACCTGAGCATGCAGAAGAGTGTATTAGCTAATAAAATAATTTAATACTCATCTTAATAATCCTCTATTTACTTTATAAGTACCTTGTTGAAGCAATTATTGTGATTATATTTCACTCCAGTTGTTCGTAATGTAAAATTTAACAAATATGTATTGCTAGCCTTGATAAATGAAATCCCCAGGACTGAAAGATTACAAAAAGATGTTTTTTATATACCAGGACTGTTCAATAAAGAAATGATTTTTACATGCACAATTTTTCCAGCTAAAATTTAGGTTTAGAAACTTTTGTTAGCATTATGCATTTGAGAGGTGCGCAATTAGAAACATGTTTAGTTCTGCCTACAGCAAAATTGAAGTGACATATGCTGCTCTGAAATTATCTTTCGTTCCAACAAATGTTTACCTGACACCTAAGTAATGCTACAAGAGGTCTACGGAAGTTTGTTCTTTCCTGTTAACACAGTTCGAAGATGATTTAAAATGTTTAAAGAGGGGAGGTTATCAATTTCAAGAACATTTTCAGACTATTGCTTGATTATCGAAAATTGAGATACTCATCCAGTAGAAACAGCCCTTTGCTTTTTTCGGTAATGATGGAGATTTCCATACAGAGCTTTGCTGTTTGCTCTCAGGATCGAAATGATGTAGCCAAATTTCATCAGTAGCGATTACCTTTGTAAGAAATTTCGCAACTTCCTGTAACATCATCTTCAACTGCGTGCAAACTTCATGAGAATTCCTTTGGTTGGAAATCAACAGTCTTGGATCCTAACGTCTCGTGTGCAGCTTTTCAGCTACCAACTTACGGGTGGCACCCAGTGCAATTTTCGAAATTTCTGCTAGCATGTAGTGCATGCACACACAACTGTAACTGGGCAATACTGCAGAAATGTTCTGAAAACTCTGCAAGGCCATATCACACGCAAAAGACCCATATTTCCGTGCAACAAGCTGAATGCTGCAACATGATAATGCCCGGCCGTACATCGCAAATGTAATGGTTTAATATCTATAGGAAAGAAATGTGAAGCGAATCGCTCATCTTGTTTATAGCTCAAATTTAACTGTGTGAGTTTTTCCTTTTCCTAAAATTAAAAAAAAAAAATATTCGTGAGAGGCATTTTTCATCATCAGAAGCAGTGGTGCAGGCTACGAAGGCGATTATGAAGGATCTGTGAAAAATATATTTCTAAATGTCTTTGAAGACTGGCAGAAACACTGGGACCGGTGCACTGAAATCCAACGGGGACTACTTTGATAAAGTTCATAAGAAATATGGGAATGAGTCAAGATATGTTGTCAAAAAAATTGTAATCATTATTTATTGAAAGCCTCTCGTACTTTACTGCAGAAATACGTAAAGTCTCCACGGAACGATCACTGACTCCCTATTGGTGTTAACTGAGGCACAAAGAGCGTTAATGTAAGAGAGAAGCTACAATTGGGAAAAGGAGATTAATTAATTCGGAAATCTGAGAGGATGGGAGAAGTCAGAAGCCTAAACAGATGGAGAAAGTATTAGATCGAAGACGTGGACTGCCTGTGGCGCCTCAGTAGTAAAAACGGGCGTTAAACACCCTTAAAAAATACGAGGAACATGGGAACGACAAATTCAATAAGGAACAGAAGCTTGAGAATAAAAGTCATGCAGGACAGACTTCTTTTGAGAACTAAACAACGAAGGCTTGATAATAATGTATATACCGGGTGTTATTAAACTACATCGCAATACTTTCAGAGATTCTTGAGGGGTTTTAGACATGCAATTTTATAGGGAATATATCTATCTGAAATAGAAATCATATTTTAATAAGTCGGTGTTAAAACTAAGTGGGTTAGACTTTTTATTTAGAATTTTGCTTAAATCTGCTTCGCGAGCGAGGAAATTACGATTTTCAACTGCTCATTATTAGCATTTTTAAGATTTAGTGCTAGGTAATACATCTGAAATCTCAGTATAATGACGGCAGTGCTACACTGAAAAATGGTTAAATATAACTTATCGCAGTATGTGGTCTACACAGCGCTATTCTACTGAGTAAGTAATTATTTATTTTTTGAATTTTATGATGAAATATGTAAGATGTAAAAGTAAATCTGTCCGTCACGGATGAGCTTCGATGAAGGTTATTACAGAGCGCTAGAGCAGAGAAGTTACATATTATGTTGTCTATAATATAAGTAAAAAAAGATGATCTTTTTTTTTTTTTACATCCGCGTCTCTGTGGTGAGGGGTTTAAGGAGTTTAATATAATGTTTGTGAAGATTTTTAGAGCGCTCTTACATACAAATTTTCACACACATATCACAAGAAATAAATTATTTAATTAAAAATTACCGCATGCAACAAAGTAACAATACTTTGTTAACTTTAATTAATAGCATTAAATGAATGAAATGCATTATCCACCCAAAACTGCAGATTTTTTCACATAAAGCAATAGTGATTTTAGAGTACTACACATTTATAACATATAAGCGACAGAAAACAGTTTTTAATGTACACTCGAACGTTCCATCGATTTTCAATCCCCATTCGATTAATAGTATATAACGATTTCGTTTAAATTTTATTGTAGTAAAAACAAGTAACTCTAACGTTTACTAATAAAATGGCATAATAACCTGATGTGGGTTTTGACATACCTCGCGAATGATAGATTATACACTACTAATGAATTATTAACCTAATAAATATAGTTTTATATTTTAAACCCAATTTTAGCATTAAAACCAAAATAAAATGTCCTGAAATTTAAATATAAGAAATAGCACACCCCTTTCTCGTAATGGAAAACGAAATATTTTCCTTTATTTATAATTTTATTAAATACAAACATATATCTTTAAAGCAAGTCGATTTTGATGATTAGGAAACTAATCCTTTTTCATTTTATTATAACACCTTAATTTGTTTGAACAAAAACCAGAAAATTAAGTCCGGTAGAACGTTAATTTGTTACGTCATTAATTAAAATTTTCAGTTTCAAAATTATAAACCATTTATCCAAATATATAAACAAGTCTATATACTTTTTAATCTATAATGTTTACGATACGACCGCCGCTAGAGAGCTTTTTAATTTTCGATATTCAGGTATATCCGCTCTACTAATGGACCGATTTCTCTGATTTTCAGAAATTATTTTTCTTAATTTTATTTAAATAGTATGCACCGAGTGCGAAAAACTAATATTAGTGCTACTAGAGCGATTTTTAAATTTTGCGTTTCAGATAAACCTCTTAATAGTCTGATTAGGCTGATTTTCAGATACTATTTTTTTATTTTATTGTTATGGAATGTGCCGAATTTGGCCGGGAAAAAGCAAAAATTGCGGTCAATACAATGGTTTTTAAAATTTCACGTTAGGTTAACCATCATTCCCAATGATCTTATTGACGAACTCGATGAATCGTATGTTAATTGGTCGTTGTATGTCGAGTTTCGTTGAGGGAAAAACTTGCAGTTGCTAGATCGTTATAAGATATGTTTGTAGAGTTTTTTCATCGTCATTTTTGGTGCATAGTAAGTAGAATCGATGGAGATTTGAAGAAATTGCTCAAAAATATTTTCAGGGGTACAATCTCCATTACTTCGGAATTGGCTAAAAATAAGCAACGAGACTAGCACTTGATAAAAATAATCCGCTTGGCGCCAGTATCATTCCGACTGCACCAAAGAGACACCTCCAAACTTTGTCCTTATCATATACCTATAGTATACTTTATAATGAAAGTTCGTCATTCAGAAGCGTACTGGTTCTTCAGAAACGTAATGCCATAACTGTGAAATGTGATACAGGTAGACTACACCTTCTCTATCTCTTATTGCTCGACTGAGACGCTTTCACAATCTCTGAAGTTATTGCTTTATAGTTCATTAAGTTGGCATATCCACATCATCGACTAATATGAGTTACCGGATATATACGAGGGTAGATCCATAAGTTTCCGGCCTCTCGATAAGTATTATCGCTTTTACAAAACTTTATCAGGTGTCATACCTTATCTGGTAAGTTAATAATTGCAGCTGTAGCTTCCGCTCAGCTGTGTTCAGTTGTTCAGATTTAGTTGCATAAAGAAGGCTATGCGTAGAAGATTGTGACATGTTTAAAATGGAGTTTCGAGCTGTTGTTAATTTCTTCACAAAAGAAGGACTTACTCCAAATGATATTAAACAGCGATTGGATGGTGTGTATGGGCAAGAAACCCCTTATATTTTACAGTAAGGCAAACTTTTTCGAATGGGTTGAAAAAGCATTGAAGACGAAGAGCATGCAGGTCGGTCCTTGGAGGTGCTCACTCCTGAAAACATTGCACCTGTGAAGGAAGGAGAAATTGTGGAAGGCCGGCGGCTCAAAGCTACAGAAATTGCAGTAAGGTTGGGCCTTTCTAAAATAACAGTTCTTCGAATTATTCATGAACATTTAAACATGAATAAGATTAGTGCAAGATGGGTGCCTAGACTTCTTTCCTCAGTCCAAAAGCAGCAACGAGTCATCTGTTGTCAGGTATTTCTGGAGCTCTGCCGTGGCAACGAGAGAGAAGTTTTGCATTGTTACAGGAGATGAAACTATGGTCCTCTACCATGAGACCTTGCCCAAAAGAGAATCAATGGAGTGACGTAAACCTGGCGAAGCACCGCCTCTAAAGGCCAAGGTCACTCAGTCAACCAAGAAGAGTATGGCCACAATCTTTTGGGACTGTGAAGGAATACCTTCATTGACTTCAAGGAGAGGAATACCACAGTAAATGGCTGGCCTACTGCACAGACTACGTGCTTCCATCAAAGAGAAAAGGCCAGGAAAGCTGAGTGGTGGTGTGCGCCTTCTTCACGACAATTGTCCTGTGCACACAGCTCTTGTTTTAAAGGGAGCTGTGAAGAAATGTGGCTTCAAGGAGATCGACCATCCAGCCTACAGCCCAGATCTAGCTCTCAGAGACTGTTTCTACTTCTCAAAACTCAAGAAGAGCCTTCAAGGAAGGAAATTTAAGTGTGACGAAGAAGTGATGAATGCTGTTTATGCCCATTTAGCAGATAAGACTTCTGACTATTGGGGAGGGGGGTATTGAAATGTTAATTCAAAGATGTGAGAAGTGTATTGCAATAGAGGGTAACTATATTGAAAAGTGAAATATAGTTTTTGTCTTTATCATACCTAGAATTTGGTTAGGCCGGAAACTTATGGACCTATCACCGCTCACAATTGGCTGAAAGGCGACATTGATAATACCCCCCGACAAACGTATTTGTATTTTTATATTAAAATAGCCATTAAAATCGCAGTTCAAATTAATAACCTTGAGGAAGAGAAAGTTCATGCAAAATTATATAGCTGTTTTTGATGAACAAAGTTCATGCTAACATTTCATAGCGTAACCCAAAATGTTTTTACAGCTAAAAGATATGGTGAAAACTCAACATCTACTCATTCATGTATAAAAATTGCATATTTTAGAACATTTTTGGTATGCATTGTATATTTGCTGCTATGATATACGTAATTTATACGTAATGTATCTACCAGAGAGAAACCTTTTTTTTTAAATATAGTGTGCTTTATATGTCAAATTACGTAGTCCGTCTTGCCTTTTTCTTTCTTATCTCTATATTTTTATTATTATACTCACCTTTCTGGTTATTTCTGGTAAAGTGTCTACTGCTATTTAGTTAGGGTATGCAGCCATGTTTATTGAACGAAATAGGTAGCGTCATATTCCCGACTTGAATGCTTTTACCGGCTCGCTTTACTAACATCGGAGAATTGATCCTCGGGTGTGCTGGGGTAAATCTATTAGATTTCTGACTGGGGATCCGGGCGAGCCACCGTTCGGTGCTTTGTGTTTGAATTATTACACTGTATGAGTGACTACTCCATTCCTGATATCTTTACCTCAAATTTTTATTTTTATTTTGTAGGCAGCGGTGATTCAGCTACACTACAAGTGGTAATTATGGAAGTCTTTGTCAAATTGGAAAATTTAAGGTATTCTTTTATTTTGTTTTCCTAATAACTGGCATTTGTTACACTTTGATTAGCATTTAGTGCTCTGTAGTACATTTTTTTAACTTTTAATTGTTTGAATTTATTTTATTAAGGAAAATACATCAATTCTCTATCGTTTATTGGGAGTATTATTTCAAAGTGCCTCGGTGAAGTACTCATATTCATCATTAGCTTATTGCAAGTGATTTTTTAAATTATTAATGCCTTAATCATAGTTAAATAAATTCAGGAGCACTATACTATAAACTAAGTTTCCTTCTCCCTTGATATATGGTACATGTATCCACTAAAAGTAAATCCTGGGGGTTTAAGGTATTAGTTCGCTTCCTAAAGCAAAACTGTGCGACACTAACTGGAGAGTACCAATTATCGTATCGGTAGAACATGGTTTATAGTTTTACTTAAAACGTTTGCTAAAAATTGCTTCTTATTTACATTATTCCAAAGAACAATAAAGAGAAAATATTATCAGAAATTGTAACTTCTTCAAAATTGTCACCCTCTAACTCAATCATAAACAATTGAAAATTAATTCACAATAGATTTCCTCGTTTATTGAATACGTGCACAATGGAGAGTATTAATTAAGTGAAATATTTTTCTTAATTTCACTTGTCGTCCTCGCTAAATAGTAAATAAAAGTAAAAGACAAACTTCAATATCCCCATGAATTTATATAGTATTTGACTTCCTTTGGGACTGCAAATTAATTCCGTTTCAAAGTTGGCGAGACTCGCTTCAGCTTAAACTTTTGTTGACCTTGCAAACCGACAGTCTCTTATCAAGCCCCGTGGCCTGGTATCGACTTATGTAAAACAAACGTAATGCGAGCTGCGCGGAGTTTTGATTCGATTTGAATGCAGAATAGGAAAGGAAAGCGGAAACGTAATTATTAAATGCGGAATGGAGAGGCAACAGTGCTGAGATGATGTTTACTTATGACATGAATGCAACAAGTTGTTTACATTAGGTTCATGCATTAGATTCGTAATAACTTTCTGCTATGTCCACTGCCAAACTAAATTGGTCGGGTTAATAATTGCATAATATAACTGTGCTTCTAATTGAAATTCTAATTATGGGATTTATGTAAATTTCTGTGAAGCATTTGCAGTTTCACTAGGATAAGTAAAGCCCATGATCAATATTATCAATTTCTTCACGTCTTCTTAACATTGCCTGAACCACGTCGACGAAATCTGCTTGAGAGAGCATCTGCTATTCATTTCTTCTGCCACTATCTTTACTTTTGCACTCAAATGGCCATGAGCATCATCCTCGATCAATGTTTGACGGCGGTCAAATGGCATTTGCCCACGTTCAGTACGATTTTTGGTTCATCGACAATGATCAAAGTTAAACGAGGTAGTTGATTACGGTCAATTTTAACTGCTGGACCGATCAACTCCGATTATTGCGGTCAAGTTATACAAAAAGATGGCTCTCGTTTCGAATTTTCTTGAAGACATTGATGATATATTTTTTTTAATGGTGTTTAACGCACGTTTTTACTACAAAGGCACCATAGGCACCATGGACACTGATGATACGTGAGATGAAATGATATATTGGGAAAGGATTTATTTAAGGAAGGAAACGTTCCAGGCCTGAGTTTAGGGTACCTCCTCAACATTTGCCATTTATGAGGAGTGAGGAAAAAACCTCAATCAGGGAGGACAGTCCTGGTGGGATTCGAACCCCAGACCTCCACTCACGAGTCCGCGGCTTAACGATCTCGGCCACCCGTGGTGATAATATATGTAGATTAAGTGAATCGAAACCAACATCAAAGCAGGATTATTGTGGGAAAAGGGAAGCCTTTTGAAGAGAATGGCGACAGGAAATTTTAAGCTATCAAAAGATTCAGTGTGGTAGCTAGTAAATAAAATGATTGAGAGGTTAGAGTTTCCTACCAAGAATAGAGTTTTAACAACTTTGAGGTCATGCACTACAGGAATTTTAATATTGAAATTGGGGATATTTATGGCATGCACCGAGCAATGGCCTTGCATATTATCAATGATGTATCAGATATAATTTCTTCTTTTTGTCCACGATTTGTATCATTCCCGTCGGGGACAGAATTAGGTAGGATTTCATCAATCGATGGATTTCCGGGTGTCTTGGAACTATAGTCTGTACCTACACACTTCAGGATTCAGTCTCCTGGAGGAGGCAATGCAGAACTGCTTCGTAACAGGAAGTCATATTTTTCGTTTAACTGCCAAACAACCATTGACCACAATTTATTAATAAGAGACATTGAACAAGATGATCTGGATCTGTGTATGACACTACCATATTTCGGAACTGTGGCTGTAGAGCACAGTTTGAAAATGAGGAAACAGAAGGGCATTTATGACTCACGTTATTTTAACAAATAGCGATTTATTTATTTATTTGTTAATAGAACTCATCTGGTGTCATGATGAAATGCATGGCTAAATCATTCAATGCCTCCTTCTTTTCCTTTAGAGAACATGACTCAGTCCTTTTATTTTCCAGTTTATTGGAATGTGAAATAGCTAGTTGCAGCAGAATATCATACTGAGAAAATTTTGGAGATCTCTGTTTGTTTTCCATTTTCGTTTACCTACATATGGTAATCAATCACAAAACAAAAACAAAGCGATATGGACAAGGAGATTGTAATTGCACTATAACCTCTTTGGCTATAGAGTTAGATGATTTCCTAAGAGTAATTATCGTAGATTCTTGATCAATCAGCAACCTAGCGCCCGGTCCGCTGATGGCGGTTAGTTGAACGAGAATTAACTGATGCATCACAACTACAATTTCACCGCGATCAAAGTTTGATCACGTTTCAGTGATCATTGATCAGCACATATTTGATCGAAATTGGTGCATATGGCCGAAAGAGTTTTAGACGGTTGTGCCAGTAGACATTTCTGATTTCTCCTTTCAAAGCAACAAGTGCTGTTAAGAGTTATATAAACAATTGTAAACGGCTTAGGTCAAGCACCCAGTGCAGAATACACATTCGAAGGGTCAGGAGAAATATCAGATTAGTCAAATTTCTTTGAAATTCAAAAATGTAGAATTGCAATTTCAAAACGATAATTGACATGTAAATTAAAACGTAAAAAGACATAAAATGGAATAAAGGGAATAAATCTTAATATGGTCCAGTATGTCCCCAATATGAAAGACGATTGAGAGTATCAGTTTTATGGGGAAAGAATCAGGTACGTCATTTGAAACAAACGAGAAACAAATACTAGAACAATTACAATAGGTCTTCGACCATCTTGTAATAAGTAGTAGCAATGCATGTTTTATTGTACCAGTTTTAGAATACATTAAATAAATACATTGTTGCATGGGCCTTACGGTCGTACATGCTAATATCGTCCTTATAACAATGAAAATGGCCATAAACATACATACATCCATCCATACATACAAATATACAAATCCTTCGATATATTTACGTTTTCTATTAATAATTTATATACAATTACATAAACATGAAAGAAACTCTTACTCTTGAGCTCCCTTCCATTTGCTCACACCTCCTCTCCAACTCTCCCTCTTCAATATAGTCATTAATCGCCTTTGTCGGGTCTTCTCTAGAAATATTCCCAAATTGTGTGAGTATCTCGCAAGCACCAACAATTCCCGGCAAATGTTCAAACTTTTATTGGAATTCACTAATTGCGATGATAAATGCGGATTTCTTAAAATATTTGTTTCCCTGAATTCTGCCAAAATATGCCTCCATGCATCACTTTCTGCGCACAATGGGCAAATTCTTTTCCCGAGAGCATTAAATGTTTCGTTTACTTTCCAAGCCCCTAAACTGAACGATGCGAGACCACTTCTTTCTTCTCTGCCACAGATATCTAAATAATCCTGCCCTCCCCCACACCGAATGTATTTGAGCCTGCAGGCTAAGCGATGCTTTCTCTGCGCATTGATTTTCCGTATTTTGCCTATCTATATCTCGCAAACGTCTGTTAACTATTTTCCAACTATTTCGTGTAATGTTCTCTCCCCTTAACCAAATATACCCCAATTCAATTTTGTCTAAGTCTTTCCTTATTTGTGATGCCATCCTGTATCCCACCCATCCCTTATTTGCTCCCTTAGACAAACTGCTCGAGGAAGATGTTGGTTCCCCCGTATTATCCGTAACCAGTATTTAATTGCTCTTTTTTTTTTAAATTCACACTTTCGTTAGAAATACCAAACTCTCTAAGAACCCCATAATTTGCTGTACCCCTCCCTACTTGTAGCAAACGTTTTAGAAACTCTGGTTGTATCTGATTAAGTTCCTCGGTGTTTTTCCACCCCCAAATTTCGGCCCCGTACGCCATAGTTGACCTCACAACCGCTCTATACATCAACACCATTGTTCTAGGTAGAGTTTCCGGTATTTTTACTAAAATCTTTAGTGCCTCTATATTTCTAATTATGCACTTGCGCTTTGTGTTGTCTATGGTTTTACCCAGTTCCCGTTCATAGCTAAGGTAACTCCCAGGTATGTCAATTTCTTAACATTTTCCAGTGCCTAACCTGCATACTCCAGCCTCTCTTTCCTGCTGTACACCTCACCGTTCTTGAATGTCTTCATGTAACAATGTGCTTCGGGGTCCTCCAGGTATGCCTTTTTAATCTCTTCCTTATATTTCTAAGAGTAAAAGCATTTTATCTTCGCTACAAATATTATGCATGTTTGGATATCTAAAGAAATATTGAATTTAGTTTTAAAAGCTCCTGCAAGTGTCATAACTTCATGAAATGCAGTCTTGATGGGATGTAGTTGTTTAATAAGCTGAAAATTTTTCTTTACATAAAGTTCTCGTGACAAATACGTCTACTATGATTTCTTAAGGCTCTGTAATGGCGTAGACGAAATCTATAGCTTTTATATGTCTTCATGCCACAGATTTTGTGCACATGTCAAGTTTCCTATACTTACACTTTTTAAAATTGGGCATTGCAGTAGGTTTAAGCTCTTCAAGTATTCAAATTTGTTTTTATTAATATCATGAATATTCCAAAATGCCTCGGCACAAACAACATGTACATTTTACTTTAGGTCTCAACCCAAAGTCTATATGCACAGTTTGCGTCACAAGGTTTAGCTACCTCTTCAACCTTTTGACGCCTTCTGTTTTACAGAAAGTACCAGAATCATATGCTAAGTAGAAGTTTTACTCATGCAATTCAAGGTCATTGAACTACTCATATTTATCTTTTCAATTATTATAAAACTGCAGTTACCCATTGCGTGACTACTTATTTTTATTTTCATACCTATATCAGACATCCGATCACACCTCTGCTATGCTTTAAGTCCTCTTCTGAACTTGCTAAACCGCGCAACACTGGGATAAAATTATTGTTGTAAACGTTAAAACACAGAATAGCCAATGGACGCTAACAGTGAAATAAATAAACAATGATTGTTGACAAGAAACAGTAATCTTATTACAGTGATCGGACTGCCATCAGTGGGAATTTTCTTACCTAGTTCTATCTCCTAGTTTTTTCCCGGGACATCATACAAGGGTAAATCCATAAGTTTCCGGCTTAACCATTTTCTAGGTATGATAAAGACAACAACTATATTTCATTTTTCAAATACTGACCCTTTATTACAATACACTTCTCACATCTTTGAATGAACATTTCAACCCCTCCCCCCAAATAGTCAGAAGTCTTGGATGCAAAATGGCCAAAAACAGCATCCATCACTTCGTCACACTTAAATTTCCTTTCTTGAAGGTCCTTCTTGAGTTTTGAGAAGAGGAAATAGCGGGAGCTAGATCTGGGTGTTGGATGGTTCATCAATTTCCTTGAAGCTACGTTTCTTCCCTAGAGCTGTGTGCACAGAAGTGTTGTCGTGAAGAAGGCGCACATCACCACTCAGTTTTCCTCGCCTTTTCTCTTTGATGGAAACACGTAATCTGTGCAATATGCCAGTATAGTACTCCACATTTACTATGGTGTTCCTCTCCTTGAAGTCAATGAAGAGTATTCCTTCACAGTTCAAAAAGATTGAGGCAATGATCTTCTTAGTTGACTAAGTGACCTTGACCTTTAGAAGCGCTGCTTCGCCCGGTTTGCGCCTGCCAATCCATTGATTCTCTTTTGAACAAGGAATCATAATAGAGGACCATAGTTTCATCTCCTGTAACAATGATTTGCCAACTTCTCTCTCGTTGCCACGGCAGAGCTCCAAAAATGCCTGATAACAGATGACTCGTTGCTACTTTTGGACTGTTCAAATGTTCATGAATAATTCTAAGGAATGTTGTTTGAAAAGCCTAGATTTGTTATTTCTGTAACTTTGACCGTCTTCTATAATTTCTCCTTCCTCAAGAGCGATGTTTTCAGGAGTGAGCACCTTCAAGGGCCGACCTGCACGCTCTTCGTGTTCAATGCTTTCTCGACCCATTGGAAAAATGCTGGCCCATTCTTATACGGTGGAATTTGAGGGGGGGTGCTTTCCCATATACACCGTCCAATTGCTGTTTAATTTCATTTGGAGTTATGTTCTTCTTTTGTGAAGAACTTAATAACAAACAGCTCGATACTCCATTTTGAAAATGTTACAATCTTCTGCACCTAGCCTTCTTTATGCAACTATATCTGAACACAGCAGAGCGGAAGTTACAGCTGCAATTCTTTACTTAACATATAAGGTATGGCATCTAAGGCTTTTGTGAAGGCGATACTCTTTATCGGCGAGGCTGGAAACTTATAAACACACCTTCTTACTTTTAAGACAGGTCCCGCTTCATCCTGAGTTGTATGGTACTATTAACCAAATGGCAAAAGAAGATTAAGCTACTTTTCCCACCTGACCTTTCATTTTCTCTCTAAGTCAAATATAAAGAGAAATGTTAAGAACATCCCCAAGATGAAAAACAAAATTCCAAGTATCAGACTATAAAACACAGTCAAAAATGAAGTGAAGAGAAGAAAAGGAATAGAAGTTGCTGTCAATACAGCCAGCTGGGCAGAACATGTGGTGAAGATCAACCCCAAATCTCGAACTTACAATACTCGGTCAAAGTTTGGGTTCCAAGAATTGCTAACAGAAACGGGTAGATAAATAAAAAGATGGGAAAAAGAATTTAAAAATGTATTTTGCGAAAGAATTATAATTATTCATTAAAGAAGCATCCCACAATTTAGTTTGAACTTAACGGAGTGTTACACAAGACTGCACAACTCACAAATCTTGTGTTTCCTGTAATTACACGAGTTAATTGTAAATATAAAGGTGTAAATGTTATTTTTCTCTTGACAATACGGATCTGTAAATGAGCATGTAGTTAATTATTATTTTAAAATAAATTACTAACATTTTTCAACAGAAGCTAAGCACATATAAAAACGAATACATCCAAATGGTAGGTATCAAGTGGATCTTCCCTGAAAATTGTTTTAATACTTTTAATATATAACTTTTTGTAATACATAACGTCAACAATAGTCATAGCAGAAAGAGCCGCTAGACCAAAGTGGAAATGGGGAGCTTGCATAGCGAGGATATAGGACGACAGATGGACGTATAAGACCACCGTGTGGGACACGCGCTTAGGCAAACGACACAGAGGCAAGTCAAGAGGGAGATGGGAAGATTTCTATGCGGCATAGGCAGGTTCACAATGGTCCAGAATAGCAAGAAGTAGGGACGTCATGGAACATCAACTTCACAACGAGTGAAACGTTATGAACAAAAGTGTAAAGTGTAACGAAGTGTAGCATAAAGGAATATATTTCTTAAAACAATCCTAATGAGAATTAGCTCATTGCATTAATGAGTAAGAACTACCCTTTTACAAGAGGCCTTTGTCGTTCATAGGAACATTTGGGATTATTATCATCTTCATCTCCATTATTTAATAGAGAAACGCCCATGATATTGGGTAGGTCAGAAGGAACAAACGATACATCCAATAATCTGTATATTAAATGGTAATTCAATAAATATTTTATGTTGAACTTATAAAAGTAACACTGAATAGACTTTTCACTTTCATTAAAGTGACAAATAAGTAATTTACATCCTTTTCTCACCTACCAAAATTTTAATTTAATTTACTTTTTTTCGTGTGTGTTTTGAGTTTTACTCAATTTCTCTGAATGTGCTAGTGGATACATATTCTACACAAACAATGCCTTCTGGCGGTTTTTCAGCACCAACTTTGTTTGTACTGCCTCCTAGCAGCAAGCTCTGACAACTTCGTGCGGTATATTTCATGTGCATAATCTTGAAAGAGTTTTTCGTACTTTCGGTGAGAGAATTACTGCCATCTGTTGCATAATTTATGAATGGCAATATATTCAAACCTTTCACGTATGTCAACACATCTTTTATCACCCAGCACTTGCCATAGTTTCCATTTGACGAATGGCAGGGAACTTCCTGAAGTATGTGTGTTTTTCCCACACACACTCTCGTGATTCTTTCTAGAAGTAAAATGTCAGATCGTGGAACATAACGGTTAAAAGAAAAAGAGGAAAAAACTTACTCAACCCTCTTTTAAACACTTTCTTAATTACATTCATGAAAACCTTATATATGGGCTGCTACAGAGTAATGTTATGAAAGTGAGATGTGCTTTTAGAGAGTTCAAGGTCAGATTCTATTTTGTTTTATGTTGGCGGCATTATTACTCTTGCACGGCCTCCTTGATCGCAAACAAACCGCGCTACAAGCGGCGCGCTTGCCCAGAGTGAATATGCTTTGCATCCTACCAAAGTCAAATATTCAAGAAATATTGGAATTTAATACATATATGAAATAACCGATTGTATTAATCGCTTTGTATATTTACTTACCACGGCATATAATAATCACTCTTATGGCAAGGAATAATTTGAAAAATGTAAGACAGCTTACACATGTATTAAAATACAGGGAATTCATTTTAGATCACGTTTGTATTTTTTTATTTGAAATATTTTTAATGAAAACAAATACTTTTCCTATCCAGTTGTACGAACTATAAGTTATGATGTCAAAATCAAGAGTTTAAATGACATTGTTTCCTTTTCCATATTATCTCAGACATTTTTTTGTATGGCTGTGCTCTACTTAATTTATTTAATTCAAACCTAAGTCACCATGGAAAAAATTATTAGAATAATTAGTTTCCTTATAATAATGTTGTCTTATTGTTAAGATCAAAATAATATTTTTTTACGATAAAAAGAGAGGACTGATTTTTAGCAGGATATGGTGACAGAAAATGTATACAACAAAAAATCCATCAATAATAACAGAAAATGTGCTCGAAGTCATATTTCTGCGTTTTAGCAATTGTCAAACTGTAAATGGGAAATAATTAGAACATTTAATTTTTAAACTAAAAAAAATGATTTATTCATTTAAATATTTATGTAGCTATAATTGCTATACTGAATTCCAAAATGTCATTTATTAACACTCTGCATAAATAATTGATTCTGGGGAATTTTTTATTTATTTTTGAGTTATTTGTTACTAAACCATTTTTGTTACTTACTTCCCTAGGGAGTTAAGGTACGAGGGTAGATCCATAAGTTTCCGGCCTCGCCGATAAGGATTATCGCCTTCACAAAACCCTCTTCTGGTGTCATACCTTATCTGTTAAGTAAATAATTGCAGCTGTAACTTCCGCTCCGCTGTGTCCATTGTTCAGATATAGTTACACAAAGAATGATATGTGTAGAAGATTGTGACATTTTCAAAATGGAGTGTCGACCTGTTATTAAGTTCTTCACAAAAGAAGGACTTACTCCAAATGAAATTAAACATTGGACGGTGTACATGGGGAAGTATCCCCCTCATATTCCACCATAAAAGAATGGGGCCAAACTTCTTCGAGAGGATCGAGAAGACATTAAAGACGAACAGTGTGCAGGTCGGCCCCTGAAGGTACTCACTCTTGAAAACATCGCTAATTTGGAAGGAGAAATAATGGAAGACCGGTGCCTCAAAGTTACAGAAATAGCAGCAAAGTTGGGCCTTTCAAAAAATAAGTAAATAAATAAAATAAAATAAAAAAATAAACGTGAATATGGTTAGTGCCTAGACTTCTTTCCTCAGTCCAAAAGCAGCAACGAGTCATCTGTTGTCAGACATTTTTGGAGTTATCCGTGGTAACAAGAGAGAAGTTCTGCAAACCATTGTTACAAACCATTGAAACTATGGTCCTCTACTATGATCTCTTGTCCAAAAGAGAATCAGTGGAGTAGCGTAAACCTGGCGAAGCATCGCCTCTAAAGGCCAAAGTCATTCAGTCAACCAAGAAGATCATGGCCACGTCTTTTGGGGCTGTGAATGAATACCTTCATTGTCTTAAAGAGGAACACCACAGTAAATGGGGAGTACTATGCTAGCCTACTGCACAGACTACGTACTTCCATCAAAGAGAAAAGGCGAGGAAAGCCGAGTGGTGGTGTGCGCCTTCTTCACGACAACGCGCCTATGCACACAGATCTTGTTGCAAAGGAAGCGGTGAAGAAATGTGGGTTCAAAGAGATCCACTATCCTCCCTACAACCCAAATCTAGCTCCCATTGACTACTATTTCCTCTTCTCAAAACTCAAGAAGAACCATCGAGGAAGGAAATTTAAGTGTAACGAAGAAGTGATGGATGCTGTTTATGTGCATTTTGCAGACAAGACTTCTTACTCTTTTTCAAGGTAGTTGAAAGGTTAATTCAGATATGCTAGAAGTATAATGCAATAAAGGGTAACTAAATTGAAAAGTGAAACATAGTTTTTGTCTTCATCGTATCTAGAAAATAATTGGGCCTGAAACTTATGGACCTATCCTCGTAGGTCATACCTCTTGCAACGCTCTTGTAACACCAACGCTATTAGGATAAACTTCACTTATTTCCCTAAAGGCAATACCACAATAATGGGAGAGAAAAATAATAGATATTTAAATGTGTCTAAATGTTTTATCAAAAGTAATCTAATTTAATTATAACTTAACATGTATGTTAATTTTATTAACCTGTTGCTATACAATCCTCCATTGTATTATCTAAAAAGTGCATTAGCATTGCACATTCTAAGTGCACGCGTGCAGTAACCGAAGTCTGTTTTCATGCTAGTACTTGACTTAATTTGCATGCTACAATTATGCATGCCTTAGCTTGTTCTAAGTAGCAGAATCTGTTCCAAATGGCGACAGCGAACCGACAAGACACGTCATTTAACATAAGAAATGTGTCCCAATCGATTCCACTTGACCAGTAAGAAATGTGAGTACCGAGTAAGCGGATTATAAAGAATTATACCTCTCTTCAGGTTCTCTTGAATATTCATCAGGAATCTTGAGGTACTCGACTTCGTCATAAAGATGTATGCACTTTCACTTGAAGGAAGAATTCTCTTACAACGTGGTCTTGAAATGAAAGGTTCTAAAGACTGCGTCATATTATGGAGTGAAATGTAGAACAGGCGTGCCACTTCACCAACCGTAAAAACCCTTTCGAATAGAACAATTTAAACTGTAAGAGCAGAACAATTTTAACCGCATTGACCCAAAATCCTTTGTTTAAAAAACTTGTTCAATAAATTAATGGAATAATACAACGAGGTTATTTAAGTTACGAACAACCTGAACGCAATTGCCTACTGAACAAGTGCAGCCACAACCGGAAAAAGAAAAGTCGCAATGCGTAGGGTTAGGATTTATATTTTAATGTTTATATTTTTTGCTCAAAGCATAAAATGATAGTCGGTCCTGGTGGTGTAGTGGTTACCATACTTGTCTCCTACACCCAAGATTGCGGGTTCGAACCCGGCCAGATCGATGGATTTTTTCGGGCGTAAAATTCCTAAGTATGGCTTCCTTCGGAAGGGAAGTACAGCCGTGGATCCCGTGTCGTACATTTGCGGCACGAAAAAGAACCTCGAGCCTGAAAGAGAGGCCTCTGAGCAAAATTTGTCGGCCGTTTCACGCCCTGAATTGAATGAGACGCCGATGACCTGAGATGTTAAAGAGCGTCCTTAAATAAATCAATCATCATAAAATGATACTGTATTCAGACATTAACATGTGTTATAAGGGATGTTGAAATATGCTACTTAACGACAATACAAATCTTGTGGTAAGTTCTAGCATTTCATTTAGATTTTTTTTTTTTCTGTAAGGAGAATATGTTTCTTGTCATTGAGGATTCTGTTTCTCTCAGCCTTTTAACTAGTTGGGGAACAGTTTCTCTCACTAAAACACTATTACGAATCGCTCTGAACTTCTCTGTAAGAATCCGTTTTCACACATGTAGGATCCAGGGAAAGAACAATCAAATCATATTTTCTTAAAAAACAGAATTGAAAACCCTCTCACACAAGTTTTACTCTATAGTTAAATTAATAATAAATGTTCCTCAGTATTCTAGAAATTATATTTTGTTGTTACAAGTTACCTTAAAATTACAATAATCAAAAAACTTCATTCCCATCTTCTGTTGAATGACATGTCTCAGAATTTTTGGGCCGATTCACAGCAGAATCTTTTAAGAACTTGTACGTAACTAAATTTTGCTTCAGAATTCAGAATTCGAATTGTATCAAATTTCTGGTCCAAAATTTTTTTTGGAAAAATTTTCCTGAATTTCTTATCAATGGCATGATAGTTCTCCCCCTCCCATTCAGTATATTCATAAAGTTTGTTGTTCTTACTTTCTTATGTGATAACTTCATCACAGTCTTCTCTGTTTAACACGAGAAATATCACAAAAACTGCTAGCAATGTAGTATTATAATAGTATTTAACCTAATAACCTAACCAATAATGAATTTTATTCATTATTTAATGAATAAATTATTTAATGAACTTTATTCATTATTGGTTGAGACATTTTTTCAGTTTAATAAACACCGAACCTACAAGGTTGATAAAGAACTGTGACCATTATTTGATACAATGCTTAGACTTTTATTTATTATTTTGTTTTTTTCATTTGACTTAATTTCATGAACATTTTTCACAGTAAAATGTTATTGTGAATTTATTTCTGGATGACTTTTATCGGATTAAAATGAAAATTGATTGACAAATGATGTAATATTTTGGGGAAATGCCACAGAAGGGAAGTTGATCTTTAAATTGCATATATACTTAGGTATTTATAAAATTTAATATAAACGACTTTTCCATAAACTCTAAGGTACTTTGAAGTACTTTCTCATGATATAAGGAAGAAAAATAACAAATTTGTTACTCAAATATATATTCTTTTGTAAAATATTTTTATTTATATTGGTTTGAAAATGTGCAAGCTTGCTGAAAGGATATCTGTAGTGTAAAGATTTAAAAATAAAGTATTTTAAATATTGTAAAAGCTTTTTATACACTGATATATTGTTGATATAGCGTTCTATAAGCCGATATTGTATATAATAATTTTAATTATATAATATTGTGTTCGTTATGTGTAAATATTTCATATATCATGTATATATTGAATATATTTTATTGCTTATTTACATTGATGGTAAAGTAAGCTATGTATGGTATTCGAGTAAAGAATTATTTGTATGATTCTCTTTTTTCGCATTATGTTAACACAATTAAATTTATTGATCTTTTAAATGACATGTCCCATATCTTGTATGCTATAGTGAATATAATTAAATGAAATGAAAATATTTTTTAATTTTTAAATTGTACTTTGATCATTTTGCCCTGGATCCCTCATATGTATAGAGTGCGGCAGAAACAATGAACCAATTTAAATCGTGCGCTACTGTTAGTCAAGGCTCCATAGAGAGATGATGTTTGCACCTTTGCGTAGTGCAGTTCAAAACGTTTTCTGTACGTCATATTACATGACCTTGGCCATTCGCTCTGCTGCACAGTACTACTTGACAGCCAGTATGGAATGCAGGTCGTATGCACATGGTGCGTTTGAAATTGAAACGTTTTTAAAATGTGGTGATTGAGTCGTAAGAACGCACCTGTTGTTTCGGCAGCAAACAAGAAGCCGGTCACTTACGGTTCGCACTCTATAAACATGACAACAGTAAGAGCTGCTTTAGAGCAAAATTAAACGCGATCAGTTCGTCGGCATTCATCCTTCGTACTACTATCCAATGTGTTAAGGGCTTGCGAATGCCGACGTTAAATTTTGCTCTAAAGCAGCTCTTACTGTTGCCATGTTTATGGAGTGTGAACGGTAGGTAACCTACCAGTTGATTTCTTGTTTCAAGCAGATGTTGTCATGAACTGCCTGACCCACCTCGTAATCGCCTTCTGTGACGGAGTTTGTCCATTCCGACCGATGTCGAAATGTTGCCGAAACAAAAGCTGCATTCTTACGACACAATCACCACATTTGAAAAACGTTTCAATTTCAAACGTATCCATGATCATTCAACCTGCACCCCATACTGACTGCCAAGTACGTGCAGCGGAGCGAGCGGCCTAGGTCATGCGTACAGAAAATGCTTTGAACTGTACGGCGCAATGATACAAACATCAGCTCTCTAAAAAACCGTGACAAACAATAGCGCAAGATTTAAAATGGATCATTGTTTCTGCCACACCCTGTATAATATGAACATAAAATCCGCTCAAGGCAATTTTTATGTGGTGGCTAACTAACGAAGAACAAATAGTACACAATTAATAAAAGCACCTGTGACACCCGATGTAGAACCACTCACTGACAAACCTCCCTTAAACTAACGGAAAGTTACTACCTGTACATGGTATAGGCGACTGCCTTTTCTCAGTATGCAAGTATTAACTCAAATAATCTCGCTGTAGCCGCATAGCTAAGCTTAAAAGTCAGGAAGAACTAACATGTCCAAATATGCTCACTATCAAGAATATGGATATCAGCAAAAAGGGACATTAAATCTTTGGAAGAAGAGTCTCCAAAAAATCGATTATTTTCATAAATGTTCATTCTAAGTTAAGGGACATGAGTCATTGACTACATAGAACATATTTTCAGATCACGAGATTTCAGCTTTTCGGAACAATTTAAAGCATTGGGATTAGTAATGAAAAATAAGAGCGGTATGTGCAATTTCCCTACAAGAGAGCTATTTCAATTATACCAGACCTATTTCAGTAAAACCAAGTCATCATAAATTTAATGGCAATAATACTTTTTTCTGGTAACTTTATTAATATTTCTTTAATAATAGGAAGATTACTCGGGGCTGCAATGCAGTCAGCCAGTGGTTACGATCTACGACTTTACTGCAGTTGTCAGTGAGTAATTGCTCATAAAGTGGAGCCTTGAGTTGATCACCAATAGCTTTCGATCACTATTAAAACTAAAATGGAAACAAATACTTCATTAACTTTATCTGGTTTCATACCTTATCTGTTAAGTAAATAGAGTAAATGGGGAGTGCTATGTTGGCCTACTGCACAAACTACGTCTTTTCATTAAAGAGAAAGCGAGGAGGGCTGAGTGGTGGTGTGAGTCTTCTTCACGATAATGCGCCTGTGCACACAGCTCTTTTTGCAAAGGAAGCTGTGAAGAAATGTGGTTTCAAGGAGATCGACCAACCACCCTACAGCCCAGATCTAGCTCTTTGCGACTATTTTCTTCTCTCATAACTCAAGAAGGATCTTCGAGGAAGGAAATTTAAGTGTGACGAAGAAGTGATGGATGCTGTTTATGCCCATTTTACAGACAAAACTTCAGACTATTGGGGGGGAGGGGTTGAAATGTTAATTTAAAGATGTGAGAAGTGTATTGAAATAAAGGGTAAGTGGATTGAAAAGCGAAATATAGTTTTTGTTTTTACCATACTAGAAAATGGTTAGGCCGGAAACTTATGGACCTACCTTCGTATATATGTATAAATGTATTCATGAAACTCTTACCCATGATTCCGTTTCCTATTACATGCTCTCCCAACCAACGGCTTTGCTATTCTTTACACCTATTAACTTCCTTTGTCGAATCTCTGTCTAAAAGACTCCCAAGTGAAGCATAGTTCATACAAGGTTACTTCCAGCAGATGTTTCAATTTCCTTTGGAATTCATATATTGTAGTAATAAATGTTCTTTTCTTTAAATCTCTGTTTTTTTACATTGCTAGAACATAACTTCAGCTATCGCATTCTCCACACAGTGGGTAAATTCTTCCCCCTGCAACATTAACGATTTTACCGCCTTTATAAGCACCTAATCTAAGCCACGCCAGTTTTTCCCTCCTCCTCCATTCCCTCCTATTTGAAGCTGCAGGTTAAGCGAAATTTTGTGCATTATGCCTGAGTATTTTTATATATACATGACGCAAACGGCTCATATAAACTATCCTGCAGTCACTGCGTCAATGTTCTATCCCATTAACCATATATACTCCAATACATTTTGCTCTAAACATTTCCTTATTTTGGTTGCCCAGTGGATATTCTACCCTGCTCGAAGTGTTTGATCCCTTCGTATTATTCCCAACTCTTAGTTTAAAATTTACAATTGTGTAATAGATGCTTTTTAACTCTTTGAGGATCCCTTTCAATTTGAAACATCCGTTTTAGAAACTCTTGTAACCAGCGGTGTCATTCTAATTTTCAACAAGTGATTCTCTTCAATTATTAACGCAATTTACTTAATTTTAATACAAAAATTCCTTATTAATTAAAATTAAAATCTGCTATAAATAAAGATAAGTTACAGCATATTTTTACAGTATATTAAAACTTGCTAACTATGACTAAAGAATATAAAAGCGAATTCAAAGCTAGTTGGTACTGAGAATTTCCTGCACTTCCCTCTTCTTCTTGATGACTGTCAGCTGTACAGTGTCCAGGGCCTAGCCAAGATTTCACAAAAGGGGTTGCGTCCCCTCAACTAGGAGCTTACCAACATGTTTCACACTAGTGAGATGGGAAACTTTTATAACGAGAAGAGATTTTATTTTGTATGGATGGTTGCTGATGATTCCGGTGGAACCACTTGAAAATACTTCTCCCTTTTGCCATTCTGAAGGTAGACGAACGTGTTAGCAAGCTCTAAAGACTAAAACCCTGCACGCACTTTGTAACCGACATTGTTAAGAACTATTATTTCTAATCGTGTGTACTCGTTTGTGAAATTTTGTTTTTGGACATAAAGCCATACAGACCATTTGTTTAAAACATTTGAGTATGTACCCGTGCCTTCTTCTCTTGTCATTTTAATCAAACTTTCAATTTCCGAAACGTTAGGCCCTGTATTGTAAATTTTACATTCATTATGTTGTCGCTAACACATAAAAAATTGATATTTTACTTGGGTGCTTCATTTTAATATAATAATCACTCTTTTAAAATGAAACTGAAGCACAGTTTAATGACCCAATAATATTTGGTTTATATAAAATGATAATAGCAATTATTATTATTATTTACATATAATTACAGAGATATTTTCCCGTGATTATTGGTTTAAATTAAATTTAAAACCAAAGTTTTCGCTGTTTCTACGGCCAACATCATCAGTGGACTGAGAGTGTCCAGCTAGAAGGGGGAGGAGGTAGGAATGGTGAAAAAATTGTGGTGCAGACATTATTTGTAGATCTTTCTGTTTTTTTTTTTAATTTTATTTCAGAGGCAATTGCAAAAATCAACCAAATATTTTAATCTGACTAGAGAGAGACCTTAGAAACAGAGCAGCATCCAGAAAATGTAAACAAAGACAGAAGTTTTCAGTAAACCAAGCATGGTATCCGTTGCTGGTCAACAAACAACATTTGCAATGCAACTCTCCGAACCCTCCTACCGTTTCAATTTCTAACGGTTCTATGCTTTTGCTTCTACAGTCACTTGAGTCCTCCCTGATGATTCTGACGGTAGAATCGGCTTGGTTTTAAATTTAATTTAAGCCAATGACCGCGGCAAAATAGCTCCGTATGATCAAATTTCATAAAAGCAACACCCACTGTGACAGCCTATGGAATACTTTTTATAATATTTCATTCTTTGCTTGACTATTACAAGATGCATGCATTAAAATCCCATATGCAATTAATCTTCTAGATGGGAGTATGCCGCACTAATCGCAAATGGGATTCAAGGTTCTATTGAGTTGGACAGTCATTCATTTTCTGCAATAGCAAAAGTTCGCCAATTTCGCATTAACCTATTTATCTTCTTTTCTGTCAATATCTTTAAGTTAAACTTTAAATTTAACAATCGGTTCAAGGAGCTGGAGTACTTTTAACAAACACTACTCATTGTAATTGATTTAGATCCTCGGGTGTTTTGCCACATCCAAAGTTCGGCCCTGTGTGACATAGCTGACCTAACAACAGCTCTGTACACAATCTATAGCTCTTAGCGTCGACGTGTTACGGTCGTATTCTTAAAATTTTCCTTGAGCTTACAGAAATCCCGGTAAAATGTTCTCAGTTTTCTTCAATGAACTACCCATATTAAGATACACAAAAAGGGCTGTTGCAGATTCTAATGCGATTATAAGATGCTGAATGAATATACATTAAGGATTTCTTTTGCCATTCGAAAGGAGTATTGACCCGGATGTGGGGCTCTAACGTGAATTATGTAGCAATGCGGGTCTTACTAATGACTAAGTCCTATTGTTCACCAACTTCCTCGTAATGTAAATGTTTAAACAGAGCTTCAGAGAATTTCCTTTCAGATATAGACGCGGTCGAAGTTGATTGGGTTACAACCAAACTTGCCTCGTGGCATTTAGCTATGCTTGACGCAAAGCCTTGTCAAGGTTTATATGAGCATTTATTAAAAGGATATTTATATGAAAACAAAAAATATGAGGCTAGCATTTAACCCACTTAAGATATTTTAAAAATGAAATCAAAGCATTAAATTAGTTGAAAATACTGTTAATAGATTTTAAAAATATTATTGTTTTTTTAGAGTAAAGAATAATGCAAATATTAGGACATTTTACCTATTTCATGAGCTTTGCTGCCGTAAATGAGGCGCAAAAACAAATGTACGAGGGTAGGTCCATAAGTTTCCGGCCTCGCCGATAAGGGTTATCGCCTTCACAAAACCCTTATCTGGTGTCATACCTTATCTGTTAAATAAATAAGGAGAGTAAATGGGGAGTACTATGTAGGCCTACTGCACACACTACGTGTTTCCATCATAGAGAAAAGGCGAGGAAAACTGAGTGGTGTGCGCCTTTTTCTTGACAACACTCCCATGCACACAGCTCTTGTTGTAGGAAGCTGTGCAGAAATGTAGCTTCAAGGACATCGACCATCCACCCTACAGCCCAGATCTAGCTCCCAGCGACTATTTCCTCTTCTCAAAACTCAAGAAGAACCTTCGAGAAAGGAAATTTAAGTGTGACGAAGAAATGATAGATGTTGTTTATGCAATTTTGCAGACAAGACATCTGACTATTTGGAGAGGGGGTTGAAATGATAATTCAAAGATTTGGGAAGTGTATTACAATAAAGGATAACTATATTGAAAAGTGAAATGGTTTTTATCTTTATCATACCTAGAAAATGGTTAGGCCGGAAACTTATGGACCTACCCTCCTATATCGCAATGCTAGAATGTACTATGTACTATATGTACCATGCTTTAAACGTTTAACTCTCTATAGAATTAATCATTTGTTCTTAAATGTTCTTGATTCAAATATATTAGCAACACAGCATTAATGTTTACTTATATAAGTTACGGAAAAATATGTACAAAGAATTTATGAATAGAAATTAGAATTTATAAATAAACACCTGCATAGGGACAGATGGTCTCGGATGCTTCTATGTGTTGCTGTAGGCATTAACTCCAAAGCTACAAAAATGTATGTAGATTGGTCAAAAGAGCTAAATAAATATATCTTACCTTAAAAACTCATTCTTTCAAATACACACCTTTACCATCTTAGTCGTGAAATGGAGCTTAATAATCTTTGGTACAGGATTAATTAAACGTACATAGAGCAGTAATGAATGATAATAAATTACAAAATAAACAAATAATTAAAATTTAAAAAATATCCTTCGTAACATGAGTAAAAAAATTGGACCATTTAACTGTCCCATTACACTAAGCCTTGGACAAAGTGATAGCAATTAGATACTCGCCTACATACCCAAAGAATAAGATAATACTTAATTAAAAATTGTATTACTATCAAATTCCTTGTCAAGGTAAACCCCACTTTAAATACATCACAAATGTTCTTTATACAGGTTAACTTTTGTCATAACAACGAAGATCTAAGGAGACGATAAATGAATATTTGATGAAATGAGTGTGTAAATGAGCCCGGAGCTCGCAACGCTAAACTTGCCTAAGATAAGAAAAAACTGCGGAATTAACCTTATTCTGACTTTGCGGGATTCGAACCCGTGACACACTGACCAAAAGACCAAGAAGGCGGTCCATAAAAGCACTTGGCAAAGTAATTTCAAATATTACTTAAAAGACCAAATATTTACTTGTCTTCTAAACCCAAGATCGCGGGTTCAATCCCGACCAGGGTTGATGAATTTCATTTTAGGGCGTAAAAATCCTAAGTATGATTTCCTTTGTAAGGGAAGTAATGCCGCAGATCCCTTGTCGTAGATTTACGGTACGTAAAATAATCTCAAGTCTGAAAGAAGAGGTCTTTGAGCAAAATTTATAGGCCGTTTCACGCCCTGAAATGAAAGGGACACTGATGTCGTGAGATGTTAAAGAGCTTCCATTATTAAACGAAATAAACAAAACAAAAGCAAACATTTACATTAAAAAGATTAAAATGATAAAGAATATTATAAAACAGTTCTGTTATATACCTGTGTCACGGAGAAATACAGCTTCCTAGAATTTATAATTACGAAGTCAAAGTTAAGCCCCACAAAGTCAAAGCGTCTTCTCTGCGTCTCATGAGAAAGAGCTGGGAAGTGTCCTTTCAAGGAAACCCAGAAAGAGTGTGCGTCAATGTATAGGCAGGCCAGTTGCCTTGCATATACGTTAGCAGAGAATGTGTATTGGCCAATAGACGAATGCTTTGAAGGTGAGATCGGGCAAACCTCACAATTCAGGAAGGGGTAAACAAGACGGAGGAGAAATGTCGGTCTAAATAAACAGACGAGCGCAAAACCAGCGCAAGGGTAAAGGAAATCTCCAAACAGTTGACATTACCGGGCCTTCAGTTTGCAAGCACACGTGATGACCACAGGACCACGGAGGCGGTCTGACATGCCACAATACGTAAATGTTTAAAACGAGCTGTTAATGCATTAGTATCTGATGCACTATATACCAGGTGAACGCCGGCCAGCACTTCATGCGTGAAGCGATATTGCACGAGCGTTAAACATTCAATTTTAGTTACACTAATCGTTCATAAAACTTACCTACGGTAGTAGTAAAAACACCTTACTACTTCCACGAAGATCTGTGACAGCGGCCAACTTGAGCTTATATTCAGGTGGTTCCAAGGCATTGCACTCATTAAGCCATTTTCAACTTGTCACGAGTTTTTCTCACAAGTTTCTTGGGCGAATATCTAATTTCTAAGAATTTGTGGCCACCCAGATTATCCGACCTAACTTCAAACGTTTACTTCTTAGAGGCGGTTACCTTAACCAATGTACAACGTCTAGAGGCAGATGTTTATAAATGTATTATTGTTGCAAATTACTTTTTGGTAAGTTCTTTGAAACAAGCAAATTGATTGCGTTATTTTCTATCATCTTTAGAGTGGGCTTGATTTTATTTTTTCTTTCTTTTACCTAAGTGGACATTTATGTATATGATCGAAAATTGAATTACTTTTCGAAACAATAATCTTGTTATGTTTTGCTACATTTAAAAACATTTTTTCCACAAAAAGATCCATTTATGTTGAAAAGCACTTATTAGCAATTAATTAGAGAATGTTTTGAGATTACAAAAGAAATTCTAATTTTAGCTTCATAAATGTTACAGAGGATAATAATAATTGTGGTCCGAATTTGGCGTATATCTTCTCTCTCTCTCTCAATTCCTCAGAACAAATGTGAAATCGCCGAAAGATACCAGCAACTTTGCTCTACAGACGTTTAACATACATTTCAATCAAGTTTTATCAGCATGGATGTATAGATGAGCAACAATTGGAAGTTTTTTTTTTTTATAATTATAATTATAACATATGAAGGTAGACCCGTAAGTTCTTTCAATATAGTTACCCTTTATTGTAATACATTTCTCACATATTTGAATTAAAATTACAACCCCCCCCCCTCCAAAAAAAATAGTCAGAAGTCTTATCTGCAAAATGGGCATAAACAGCATCCATCATTTCTTCGTCACACTTAAATTTCCTTCCTCAGAGGTCATTCTTAAGTTTTGAGAAGAGGAAATGGTCACTGGGAGCTAGATCTGAGCTGTAGGTGGATGATCGATTTCCTTTAAGGCACACTTCTTCACAGTTTCCTTTCCAACAAGAGCTGTGTGCACAGGCAGGCGCGTTGTCGTGAAGAAGGCGCACACCACCACTCAGCTTTCCTCGCCTTTTCTCTTTGATGGAAGCTTGTAGTCTATGCAGTAGGCCAGCATAGTACTCTCCATTTACTGTGGTGTTCCTCTCCTTGAAGTCAATGAAGAATATTCCTTCACTGTCCTAAAATATTATGGCCATGATCTTCTTGGTTCATTGAGTGAGCTTGGCTTTTAGGGGCGGTGCTTCGCCAGGTTTACGCCACTCCATTGATTCTCTTTTCGACAAGTGATAATAGTACAGGACCATGGTTTCATCTCCTGTAACAATGGTTTGCAGAACTTCTCTTTCGTTGCCACAGTAGATGACCTGACAACAAATACCTGGCAAAAAATGACTGGTTGCTACTTTTGGACTGAGGAAAGAAGAAATCACAAACCTTATTCATGTTTAAATGTTCATGAATAATTCGAAGGACTGTTTTTTTTTAGAAAGGCCACCCTTGCTGCTATTTCTGTAACTTTGAGCCGTCGGTCTTCCATAATTTCTCCATCCACAAGAGCGATGTTTTCCGGAGTAAGCACCTCCAAGGGCCGACCTGCACGCTCTTCTTCTTCAATGTCTTCTGGACTCATTCGAAAAAGTTTTGCGCATTCTTTTACGGTAGAATATGAGGGGAATGTTTTCCTTTATACACCGCCCAATCTCTGTTTAATTTCATTTGTAGTAAGTCCTTCTTTTGTGAAGAATTTAATAACAGGTCGATAATCCATTTTAAACATGTCACAATGTTCCGCACATAGCCTTCTTTATGCAACTATATCTGAGCAACTGAACACATCGCCGCGGAAGTTACAGGTGCAAATACTTACTTAACAGATAAGGCATGACGCCAGATAAGGATTTGGTGAAGGCGATAATCCTTATCGGCGAGGCCGGAAACTTATGGACCTACCCTCGTATATCTTATATTCGCAGATAATTGGAGATTAATAGTTCAAAATGAGGAACAGCTAACTGCAGTTTTCTAAAATTAACGGAAATGTAGGTTCTATATATCAAATGCAAAATTATAAAAGTATGTCCGCAATAAATGGAATAAGTAGATTTATACAGCTGGAGGCAGTAACAGTGAATATATAGGGAATATAATTTGATTGGAGAGCTACTAGACAATTAAATTATTTGTTGTAACAAATTTTTGGAAAAAAATAAATGAATAAACGCATTAAAACACTGGAAAGATGTCCTTTTGTGGCTCAGAAATATGTGATCTTAAAAACAGAAATATGTCAGAATTAGTACTATTGTAAATTATCTTCTGAAGAAGAGATAGCTTTACTTTAAGGCTTTAATATATCAAAGAATGAAATATAATTGAAAATACTAATTAAAGGAAAAACAAATATAATTCAACATACTTATTTAAAGTTTTAGCTTTGCAGATATTGTATTAATAATATCTTAACTATAAGTAAATAATAAACTGAAAATAAACGAAAAGAAAAACGCACACAGATGCTAATTTATTTACATTTCATATTTAGAGTAATCATTTGACAAGGTAGGTAGGAGTGAACTTTAGTAGATTTTCAGATAGTAATGAGAAGAAGTCCAAAACACCTTAGATGCATAGCAAGAAATCTTCATCTTAGTACTGTTACAAAGTTCTAAGTTATCCAACGGCGAGACAGGGATGTATTTTGTCCCAGAATTATTTAACTCATATTTGGAAACAGTGAATAAGTGAATTCTAATGGCACCTCACTTGCCGACCATGTATTTCAGACCAGCAAAAGGACGTAGTCAATTTGTAAATGCATGCACCCAGGATCGGCAGACTATGCTAAATGATGAAGGTGAAGATGGGGGTAGAATGATAGTGGAGTAATGGCGGAATGAGTGTCAGGGACTACCGAGGTGCTGCTTTTGTCTGCCACAAATCCCACTTATGGTCGCTTGGATAGAACCTGGGATGTCTCGGCAACGACCTACCCACAAGTTTTATAACAGTACAATATTAAAATAGTATGGTATTCGCTTAGTATTGTATTCTTCTTAATTGGGAAGAATAAAGACAAACTATAAATATTTATATTGAGTTTCACATTAACAGAATACAATTAAAATTATTGTATTTAAATTTATGTAAAATAATCTTACAAATCAATAAAATGATCAATAATATAAACCTATTTAAATTGTAACATTTAATATTCCACAAAACACACTTTTGGAATGATAAAATTTAATTTATGAGTGACTGTTATACAAATGTAATAACAAATTTACAAACCATTAATATTACACAAAATTTAACGAAGAAAAAAAAAACAGAACTAAGTAATTAAAGCTTGTATAACTATATAAAATAATAAAACCGAAAATAACTGAATATAAATAAAAATCTGTAACTAAAGACCGCCTGATTTAAACGTGGACAAATAACAGGATAACGAACAAATCGCTATCTAAGTTATAAATCATATAGTAAAATTTCCTTTAAATAATAAGAATATTAATGAGATAGAAATATTACTTTTAAATAAAATTTGAAAGAGCAAGAGGCCGGTTTCCGTCTAAAAGTTATTATTATTAATTATTATTATTATTATTATTATTATTATTATTATTATGAAAATTCTAAAGACATAAAACTGTAGGATATGACTCAAAATACATGCTTAAGGGCTCCTAAAAGCGGAAAGAAACATTGCCACTCTTAAAAAGTCAGTGAATATCAGCAGTGGCTGGAAAAACCTTTAAGATGACGGGCATAGCTTTGTAAACAATGAAGCGAGAGATGGCTTAAGCGATAGAAACATTTCAGCTCAATTTTGCAATGAAAAACTCAGCTTAACATGAAAATTTACTTTTCATTTTATTTCTGGGTAAAACTGCAAATTAGATCAAATATTGTGTTAGGTAACCAACCATTAGAGCAGGTAGTTAATTTCAAATATTTGGGCTGTGAAATAAATGTATGTCTGATACAAGTAATGTACATAAATATAAATTTCAGAAAATGTGTGGTACAATACACAACACATTAAAGGATAAAACAAGGAAATTTTATAAAACTAAGGCAGTCCGTACATAACTTTACGGTAGTGGGGTATGAATAACAACAGGAATAATCAAACACAAATTACAGAGTGCACAAATGTAGTTCCTGAAGAGAGTAAAAGGCTATAAACGCATTGATAAATTAAACAACGATGAGATAAGAGCAGGGTTACAGTTAATAACAGGATAAAAATAAATGGAAAAAATTAGCAACGGAAAGTTTTAGAATACCGAGAAAAACCATGTATAACTACCAATCAGGAGGAAGAGAGAAGTGCTCAGAATGGAAATGGAATGAACTGCGTTGAGGGAATAAGCAATTTGCCTAACACGTGAAATGATGATGATTTATTTTAGGTTAGGGAAATGCTTTCTGTATTTAAGGGCTATAATTTTTGAAAATACATATTGCAGTAGTTTATAATAAAAATAAAATTCAGAACATAAAACTGTGTATTACGAAAGTAATTGTAGCGAATAATTCACTTTTCTTAATTAATACTTTGGAAATTATTAATAAATTAATTACAGTTGAGGTATTCTCCATCTGCAGAAGATTCATATCCTTACTCTGTAAACATGTATTCAGTGTGTAAAACCTGAGATTTTATGTCTTGTAATATTATTATGTGTTGCTACGTTTACCTGCATGATAAGCGGTTTTCTGCAGCTGAATTAAAATCAGAAGTCGTATTTCATATGTGTAATTACTTCAGCAAGAAGCAGAGTAGATCGTTAAACTAGGGTTTGCTTTGGAAAGTTACTACATCGCTTTCTTGTTCTTCTTCGTTTAATAACAGAAATGTTGCAATGTTATTTTGAACAAACTTTCTGATAAATTCCTTCACACATATACCACCGAACAATTCAATATAAGGAGTGAAATTCAGCCAGTGAGAATCATCTACGATTAGATTTAGTGTTTAGAAGGCAATGGCGATCATTGTCCAGTACGGTATAACGTTAAAAAAAAAATAATAAATAATTAATCTTACTTATAAGGAACATCATAATCTAATCACAAAAAATTAACCTTTTCACAGGCCCATGTGGGCCTACGCTTTACCGCGACGATCTACCTCCATCACATGATATTATTGGTAGAGTGCAGTATTGCAGGGGGCATGTGAGACTGCGTCCCGCAGATCGAAGCTCACTAGATCGGAGATCGCCACCTCTCCATCCCAATTGCCCTCACAAGGCTGCGTGGACCCCGTTCCAGACCTTCCCATCTTAGAAAAATTCCTAAGTAGGTGTCTGGAATCGAACCAGGTCAGCAATCAGCAATGCTAACCACTAGATCAAGAAGGTAGTTAATCTAATTATACCGGTTTAGTTAAATTTCCATCTGGTTATGATTAAATTTTATTTTGTTCGTAATAAAAATTAGTATTTAGATTGTTTCATTATTATTTTATTTGTCTGTAGATAGTTAGTGTTTATGGTTGTGATCGTAAATAATCAGTGAACTGTATTACATAATAACCATAGAGATGTATAAATACTTACATTGTCCCAACATATGAAATATATAAAATATGTAACACTGTATTTACATTAAAGGATATGCAAGGCACATTCCATAATACAAACCAGAATAACAAAGATTTAGATTTAGTTTCGCGCTCAAGAATCAAAGTTAAGTTTGTAATTTTTTTTTTAATTTAAGTACCTGAACCAATGACAACAACTTCTTTCATGTTTTAGAATACTTAGAGGTTTACTATTGAGGGTCTGGCTGTATAAATCCCTGTATCAGAAGTGAATTCACGAATAATTTGAAATAAAAACTGACTGACATAATTATGAAGATAATCTGTTTCTTTTACGTTTGCCGATTTTGGTGAGAGCGCTGCGAACTATTTACACCCTCTCTTACTAGTGCCTTCCCCACCAACCTAACTCGTAGTTGAACACAAAGCTAGCGCAACCGTGGATGTCAGCAGAAGGCGCAGCACAGAAGCCACTTACAAGATGAATTGTGAATGAACATAAATAAAATAAAGTCATTATAAGTCCCGGGTCAGATTAAGCAGATAGTCGGTCCTGGTGGTGTAGTGGTTACCATACTTGCCTCCTATACCCAAAACGCGGGTTTGAACCAGGCCAGGACTGATGGATTTTTTCGGGCGTAAAAATCAAAATCCTAAGTATGGCTTCCTTCGGAAGGGAAGTAAAGCCGTGGGTCCCGTGTCGTACATTTGCTGCACGAAAAAGAACCTCAAGCCTGAAAGAGAGACCTCTGAGCAAAATTTGTCGGCCGTTTCACGCCCTGAGTTGAATGGGACGCTGATGACCTGAGCTGTTAAAGAGCGTCCTTAAATAAATTAATCAAAAAAAAAAAAAAAGATTAAGCAGATAGAACTCTCTCTTCCTGCTTACTTACTGCTAGCTTGATGTAAACTCAGCTCGGTGAACGTTAATTAATAAACAAATAAATTAATAAATAATACTTTTATATTCCCCAAATAATGCCTATAAGATGAATATATTTAATATTATATTTCACATTAATATTAATATTTTTCAACACAATAATCTACCATATCAATATTAATAAATCTCCTTTTAAATATTCTGTTTCTTATAAAACGTTCACATTTTTATTTAATTTAATACTCGTGTATTGTCAGCAAGTACTAAACAACAACAATTTCCTCCTTTGTCGGCAAAGTAAAAGAAACAGATACTACTGCTACTACTACTACTACTACTACTACTACTACTACTACTACTACTACTAATAATAATAATAATAATAATAATAATAATAATAATATTAATAATAATAATAATTTATTATCCAGGGTGTTAATTATCAACACCGAAACATTTTCCTCTGTATAGCGCGGTCTTAATAGATACTTGAGATAGAAATCCCAGGGTATAAAATCTCCAAGAGATATGCTTACTAGTAACTTTTGCCAACTTACCAAACTACGGTTAAGGCTGTTTCAATGTTTGTCACCAATAGTATATCTTTATTAAGGGCTTCTGTGCTCTTCTTGTAACTTTTTATACAAAAGGCATGGTATTAGAGAGAATTTACCTATTTAGTTAAAACGGGCGTTAAATACCTGAAAAAAAAAAAACAAAGATGGGCAAAAGAGAAGGATTGAAAAAATTCGTAAATCAAAATATGCCGATTATTAAAATAAAATATAGTGTGCAATTATTAAAGTAAACTATAGGCAAGAATGGAAGATACAATACAATGCAATAAAAAGGAACATTAAATTAGAGTTACTTCAATATCTTGCTCTCATAAGACGATCACCTATTACATAAAATAATTAAAATAATTGAAGATAGATATTTTTCATCACGAGGAAAAAAGCAGAACCGCAAATTTTTGGTAATCATTTAGTTCTTGTTTCTACATAAATGCAGTGGCATGAAATCATGAGATTGGTTTGTAAATGTTGTACATTGTGATAAAACTAATAATAATGTTCAACAATATCAAATTTCTGTTACAGCAATACCCGTTATTTCCAATATTTTACGTCGATAAGCCTAGATTTAAAATTACTTGTATAAAAGAGTGCAAATACTTCATTTATCTTCATTCATATTCTGCATACCGCCCTGAGTGGCTGAGGTCGTCAGGGTACGGACTTGTGAGCGGCAGGTCTGGGGTTTGAATCCCGCCAGGATCGTCCTCCCTGACTGAGGTTTTTTTCCAGGTTTTCCTAAGTCCTCATAAAATGGCAAATGCCGGGGAGGTACCCTAAACTCAGTCCTGGAACGTTTCCTTCCTTAAAAAATTATCCTTCCCCAATGTATCATTTCATCTCATGTATCACCAGTGTTCACCGCCTGTGATTCCTCAGTAGTAAAATTGGAAGTTAAACATCATTCAAAAAAATTCTGTATGTAGGAGTTGAAATATAAAGCAAGAAATGAAGCAATTTAGAGAGGAATATTTTTAAGAATAAAATAAATAATATAAGAAAATATATCGTGCAAATAATTACATATAATGTACTTATAAAATTAAAATCACTGCTTGCTAAGAAATGGTATTGGCATATAAATACACCCCGATTTGATATTTGTATAAGTTAGAAGAAAAGTATAAATAAAACATGTTTGATGCATAAGAATTATTTTACTGACATTATTGAATTAAAAAAAAACACGTCTTAAAGTAATAACGACCTTTCAATTGATACCTTTTTGGAATCACAATTTGTAAGTAATATTTTAAAATGTTGTTGATTTGAAGTCTGTTGTTGGTGTTTCTCAAAATAAATATTTAATATTCTAAGCCTGCTCTCATCAACTTCATCAATTATTCATTTCACTCCATCTTCCTGATAAGAACCTACCATTTCATTTCAAAGCATTACAATTATATTTATCACCGATTGTATCTATAAGCAACATTTTAAGTAATGATTACATAATTTAAATATTTTAGATATTATATTTATAACCTTTATGCTTATATTTTACAATTACATTATTTTTGCCTGAGATTTAATTTGGGGGATATATTACTTTGAAAGAAATTCCTGAACTTTCATATATACATTTTTAATTTGCTTCTATATACCTAATTTGGCGAATATCTACACGTATTTTCCATATAAAAGGGATGAATATATATTATAAAGCCATAATTCTAATCTCCTTAGATGATATTTACATTGAGTTTCTTACTTTTTATCAGTTCTAATTCATTTCGTAAAAAAATATCTATTTCGTAGCGTTAAATTCCCAGAAGCAAAAAACACATGACAGTGAATGAATAGAGTTTAACGCCCGTTTTTGCTACAGAGGCACCACAGGCGATGGACACTGATGATACATGAGATGAAATAATAAATTGGGAAAGGATTTATTTTTAAGGAAGGAATCTGTTCCAGGCCTAAGTGTGGGGTATCTCCCCGACATTTGCCATTTATGAGGACTGAGGAAAACCTGGAAAAAACCTCAGTCAGGGAGGACGGTCCTGGCGGTATTCGAACCCAGACCTCTCGCTCACGAGCCCGCGACTTAACAACCTCGGCCACCCGTGGTGGTAATGACAGTGAAATACCAGTTAAGTGTATTTGCATACCACAGGATTAAGGCTACATAGTAAACCATTTTAAATAATTTACTCAAGAGTTTATCAATTTGTTTGTACCAAGTTAAATGACTGTCCAAGTAATTGATAATAGTGTGACATATATTCTATTACCGATGTTTAATTTGAAGGTTACAATTTTATTGTTATTTTTATGAATACAACACAACACTACTACAACACTAATTAAACCATAAGTATATAATTAATTACTATATTATAATCAATCTTATAGTTTCTAAATGCATAAAAATAACAACGATCGTAATGCCGAGATCTGAAAAACATCTAATATAGCTATTTTATTAATAAGACCAAAATCCCTTTAGTAAATACTGTGACATCTATCAGTACGTGATGAGATTTACGGCAAAGAAACATATGAAAATTGTTCTACTCAAAACTGAAAATTCGTGACCTCAGAGGATAGAACAAGCAGCCAGGTAAGTCGCTCAGTGTGTTCGTTTCTTAAAGAGGCACAAGGTAAATGCAACTCAAACACCAATTCCAATGCTACGAAAGAAACAGACTACGACAATGTTTTCCATTCCCAAAATGAAAGTCACAACCCCCTTTCCTCTCGGGGATTCGCTAAAACAGCGCTGCAGGCAAAGAAAGAAATGAAATAAATAAATGTCAGAAGCAATTGTCTTCTCCAGTTCACAAACTATTCCCCTTCGGGCACGTTATCTGGCTGAAAACATTTTCAGGTCTTTTATGTCCCGAACAATACAATATCAGGTAACGGGAGCATCTACCTACTCTGGAAAAAAGCTGTATGTGGTAAATACAGACATTAAAAGAATATAGGAAGTAAAGAAATAAATGAAAATCGTTCTTTATTACAAGTAAAATCGATAACTGATAGTGAAACATTTGCCTAAATGTATACTTAGCGTAATACAACACTCACATCTTGTTTAAAATATTCCTCGTTTACTGAGAAACAGATGATGCAGTCTATTGTTTTGAATGCGTTAAAGACATTAATAAAGTTTTTCCTGCTTGATTCCCAGACATTCCAGGAAATTTAATCTGTGCTTTATCTGTAGGGCTATTTAAAAGATAAAGTCTATACATCAAATTAAAAAGAAAACTGGAATGCAAAAATCACATTAGAACAAATAGCCAAATAGTATTTTGGAAGTATAGTTTCAACATGTGAACATTAACTTCGGGACATGAACGTGTGTAAATATAAGAAGTTATATATCAGCACGATCATTAAACATGAAAATTTATTATATTTCCAAATCAAAAGTACAACAACAATCTATTATATTCTATTATATTCTACTAACTACAGTAGCTTCTTTATATGGCGTTTGATAAACGAAACAAACTCTGAGATGATTTGATGTTTTTAAGATGTTAACTGGGAGTTTGCAGACTTTCAGTTTAAAGTCTAGCAGGTGTTTTCGTGTTAACTACGTGTAGTTCATTGTAAACGGCCCACCATCAGCTTTTATGAGCACGTTACGTTTGTTCCAAATTATCATTGTAAATTATCTTTAACTTAATTCACATTTTTTAAATTTTTAAAAATATTCTACCAATGTATTGTTCAGTCCCCCCCCCCTCCCGATAATGCCCTGACTTGGTGGCTTTTAATGTAGTACGCTCTTGGCTGTATGACTGCCAGTATCACTTTGCGTGAAGAGACGTTCATTCATTGTCGAACAGATGTCCTTCGTTGTATAACGGTCTTTCCGTTAACTTAAACTATTTATCTGAGGACTAATGGTGGAGGAAAAAAAAAAACAAACAAACAAAACGAAACATATTTTGATCTCGTAACTAAGGGGGGGGGGAAACGAAAAAAAGTACTTTTGTTCTGCACTAGGAACTGAATCTAGAGCCCTTTCGAATGCATGTCAGACATAAATCCTCAATTGGAAAATGAGGCTAGTGGATTTCAAGTTTTACTATGAAAACTTTTGTTGTAACAAAATAAAAAAATACATTTTAGTAAGTGGAATGGTGTAAAAAATCATCAGAGACGTGTGTTGAGTACATATTGCTACGTCAAAACAAGAGATCAGTCCTGGTGGTGTAGTGGTGGCCCATGATCGAGGGTTCGATACCGGCCAAGACCGATGGCTTTTTTCGGGCGTAAAAATTCTAAGTATGGTTTACTTCCGTGGGTTCCATGTCGTAGATTTACGGCACGAAAAAGAACCTCAAGCCTGAAAGAGAGGCCTCTGAGCAAAATTTGTCGGCCATTTCACGCCCTAAGTTGAATGGGATGCTGATGACGTGGGCTGTTAAAGAGCGTCCATAAATAAATCAATTAAAAATAATCTGTAGAGACAACAAAATACTATAGGATTGCCAGGAACAAGTTGAAACGTAGTGAACTCAGATATACTTTTTCCAACAGATACTTTGATGCTATATGATGGATTTACTTTTAAATTGTGTAAAGGAAACTACTGCACTAGGTCATAAAATGTAGAACATGTTAGCTTATGTTTTTTTAGGGATATTGTACTGCACATTTACGATGCACCTGGTGGGAATTAAAGCCATACGAAGCCTATAGCTTAGCGGGACCTGTATCTAGGGTTGTCATTTCTTGCTTGGATGTTACTGTCAGACAATCAAAACATAGTATGCAAGTCAGGTGACTACGTTCTTAATGACAATATAATTATTCGAGCTAGAAGTAATTACCAAGATCCCGGAGACTGGGCTTTCAATTTCCCGGAAAAACTTAGAATGGGAAAGTAAGCAATGTCCTCACCAAGGACCTCAGCGTCCGATAAAAATCGACAATACTTTAGATTGTGTCCAACAGTACGCCACACTGTTGATGGTGGATCCAAAGTTCGGAGAATTCAGCAATTGTCCCTAGACGGAAACTTTACCAAAAGGTGTTAACCACAATACATCAAGCCGATGGGTGTTTATTACCACCCTAATCACTTTTCATTTGACCACGACTTTATGGGTTCAGAGCAATTTTCTTCTGTTTTCTTTATAAAGCTTCAGGAACTGTAACCTAGAACAATATACTGCCTGTAATACACGGAAGTAAGATAGAAACGAAGGGAATTTCTCTGTTCTTTGAAGCGTTTAATATGGAAATCGCCTGGAGAAGAGTAATGAACAAGCCGCCAGCTAAAGATAGTGCTGCTAATCAACGAGAGTGCCTCTATCTAAGGGGTAGACACGCTGATTGAACACTCTTGCAGTTTTACATAAGCGTTTTGGGGATGGGTAACCGCGGCATGCTCCATATGTTGCAAAGCGAACCAAACCTCCGAATCGAATTTCCGAGGAAACTAGGACGCGCCTAGTGGGAAACAAAAACCACCCTTAGTGGAAGGGGTGGCGATTAGTCCCGAGGGAAGGGGAATTGTTGTTATCGACCGGCAGGGGCCCTAGGTGTCGCTACGGGGGTAAATTGAATCTCCGGGTTGAGCCTTTACAGGAAATGGAAGGCAAAGGGGGCGAAGCGGTTAGGAGCATTTCCACGCACCCCTACTGCATTCCGCCGGAGTGATGAAGTGGCTTAACCGCAGGAACGATGCGTTTTACGCCGCTGCATGGACCCTACAATACTATCACTATCACCTGCTACTTGTTGGCAGCACTGCTTTAACTGCATTAGATTTGTAGTTAAGAGAAGGCGGTTTTCTTAGTTTAATTTCGCCGTTATGGGTAATCGAGGTGTTTAAGGCATGGGATGTGAACGGGAAGTCTGGGGTTTGATTCCCTCAAGGACCGTCCTCCTTTACTGAGTTTTTCAGGCTTTCCTCAATCCTCAATAACAAACTCCCGAGAGTTAACCATAAACTTAGGCCTGGAACGCTTCCTGGTGGTTAAGATATGCGAGAAGCTTAGTTCTGGAGTGCTGAATTCATAGATATTTTGTTTGTTTGTAGACTTATTTTCATGAATAAAGAAATAAATAGATATATTATAAATATGGGAATTATTAGTTTGTAGAATTGTGGCTAGTTAATAAAAACAATTGTTTATATACAGATATTAAAACCCTTGAATTATTTGGTTGGATCAGAGCTCGTTCAATAGGCAGCTGCTGATGAACCGGGGACTGGGGTCTGAGGCAATCAAATCGGAAATTTTGTAATTAATTACCTAGAAATTAATAACAGTATTTGTTGTTTTTTTTCAGCCTGATATGTCTCTTTATTGATTTCTCATTTTAATATTTTTTGTTACAAGCAAATAAACGGACATTTTAGTTATGAAACCACATAGGATGTAGACAATCAAATCAGAATCTTTGAAAACATTTACATCATATGTGAGATATGCCTAATTATACAGAAAGAGGCATTTATTTATTTATTTATTTATTGTGCCAGAACAAAGGCCATTAGGCCTTCTCTTCCTCTCTACCAATCTAATAATAATGATTACATGAAGCTATAGCCACAATATTACAATGACAACATTGACAGTATTTGGTAATCTATAAATTAAGAGTAATATGGGAATTAAAAAAAAAAGTAAATAAAAATCCTTTCCAACTTATTTCATTTCATTTATCACCAGTGTCCACTCACCAAGGATACATCAAGTATTCTACGTGTAGCGTTTTCTTTTAATAAAACGTAACAAATATTTTTGAAGCCTTAAAACAATACTACAATAATGTAGAAAAAAACAACAGTATGTCTCATGCGGTATAGGTTGACAGTCGCATTCGGAAGATTAATCGTCGTCTTAATCTTGAGTTTTACTTGGTTTCTCCTGACCACTTAGACGAATGCTGGATTGGACCTTCACTTTATACGAAATATTCTTCTCCCATTTCATACAATTTCATTTCCTGTTACAAGGTCACAAGTATCAGGGCAAGGTGGGTTGGTGCGGTGTGATGATGGCTTGCGCTTTGGAAATGTTACTGCCCCAGTTATGGTATTGAAAACCGGCCATTCTGATGGACTTGAACTCCCTGGAGGGGAACGTTGTAATGTTCTATCTATAAACAATGTTAAGAGACTTCGTTCGTGCCTCACGGAGCGGCCTTTACCTCATCCCTTTCTCCTTGAGCTGTCCCCACTGGGGGCATAGACATACACTATGGCTTGCCTTGCTGTAATACTGAAGTAATTTAAAAAAAAAAAACTTTCTAATAGGCTAAGGAATTCTAAAAATTTGTTAAAATATGTTTACATTTAAGTAACAAATACATTTTACGGAATAGCTTAAGCAGCTCTGGAATGCTCTATCTCTTCGACATTAAAATAGTGCTTATAAAGTGCAGGTTTTCTAAGAATCTAAGTGAAGTTAAGGACTAAAATGTTTGCAGATAATTTATGAAAGCTGTGACAATAACGTAGCATATGACCTTTCTGAATCTATGCTTTCATTAGAGAAATATTTTTTTTACCGAAAACGCATATTCATTACATTTGTGGCATTTTCTATATATATCTTCGATAAAAATGACTTTATCAGAAAAATACCACGTTAAATTAAACGCAAGTGTTTGTTAAACATATATACTAAATTTTTGAAGCAAACTAGTATATTAGATTGTGCGAAAACATGCATTTAATGTGAAAAAAAACATTTTCGTCAATCAAGCGTTAAGTTTCAAAATATTTTCCAGTGCATTTTAGTCCCACAGGTTGGGGCATATTTTACAAAATCCAAACTAGAATAAATAGAAACATCTAAGTGTTTATTAAGTTACTGTATATATTTAGAGGTTTGCTACAATATTCAGTTCCATAAGATCATCAAAATGTACCCTCTTGGGCATTAATTTTGCGAAGAGAGACATTTGTCAGTAGTTGGACAGTTCCTAATCAAGGTACGCCCATGCGGAACATGTTTGTTTGTTTATTCATTTTAATATATACAGAGGGTGTCAAAAATGTATGCACACTTCAAGCAAAGAAAAAAACTGTTTAACCAAACTGAATTCACACAAACAGAAAATGATAAGCACTAATCATCTTACACTTTTACAGTTACAACAATTGCTCAAAATGCCCACCTTCGGCGTCGATACATTTCTGAGTACGTTGAACTACTAAATGAACAACGTTTGTGAAAGTGTTTCAGCGATTGCAGCACATCCCGTTTCAATTTCTTCCCGAAGTGCTGTCAGTGTAGCTGGTTTTCTACGGTATACAACATCCTTAAGAGTTCCCCATAGGTAGAAGTCCAACGGAGTTAGATCCGGAGAACGCGGTGGAAACTCAATCGGAACTCTTCGTCTTATCCAATATCTTGGAAGATTGTCATCAAGGTACTCACGTACATCTCGGTGGTAATGTGGTAGTGCACCATTCTGTTGGAAGTAAAATTCCTCATTTGCATTGAGTATATGAATGGCGGGTAAGACGGATGTGCGTATCATGTTCAAGTATATTGGGCCAATTACTGTTAATTCAAAAAAGAATGATCCAATTAGACCTTTAGGTGACAACCCACACCGCTGTTCAAACGATAATCTTGGCTCCATTTTGTTGTAGCAACGCTAGAATAACGTAATGTGAGTTACACCTGTTTTCAGAACATCATACGATAATCTTGGCTTCCTTGGTTCACTGTTGATTTACCTGTCACGTAGCAAAGCTACATCTGTTTACAGAACATCATACTACACATTACTGTTGCTTTTTGGTCCAATTTTGAAATATTTAAATAGATATACTTTGAAAGTGTGTATACACCCTCGGTATGTATTATATATAAAGTTAGAAAATTGCATAAACAATACACAATTTAAAAGACGAATTTACATCGAATTTTTAATTTCTAAAAAAAAAAAAAGTCAGAATTTTCATCCCTTTTGGAACTCCTTAAATATGTAGAAGTTGTAAAAAAATAATAAATTAATGTTTAACATTTTCGAAAACTAATAGCTATAACTACGGTCGCTTTCCAGGTCTAGGTGGTCAAGTTGCGTTCCGGTTTTGATTCCGTACTTGCTGGGAATGCTGAGAGAGGGAAATCTGGTTTGGGATCCATTCAGCCTCTTTAGTTGCCTGATGGGAAGATGACACCCTTTCCATCTGTAAAGAGATCGACGGAACGAGATGTGCTGATTACATGTTCTTCTGTAATGCTGCCCTCTGCGAAGTTGTGTGCAACGGAAATAACACTCTTCGAAGCGGTTGTAAAAAAAAAAAAAAAAAAAAAAAAAAAAAAAAAAAAAAAAAAAAAAAAAAAAAAAAAAAAAACTAATTCAAAACTCTATAAGTTATGTGTTTAGCACCCAGTTTACATGACTTTAGCATTTAGGTTACACTTTTCCATATTAAAAAGAAAACTGAAGTAGCAATTTAAAATATTATTGTGTTCTGCATACAGTTTGGGTCACAATCTTTCTTAACATACAGCCACCAACATCATTGCGCTCATTCAAGCAAAAGACAATCATTTCTGTTTTATTTTCGTGTTGGAATTCATACATTCTGAATGTGACAACGGATAGCCCAAAATAATAACACATTAATTTTCTTCATAACATTTTCATAAATCGGAGCGTTGGCGAACTCGGGCTATAAACGTTAATTTAAAACTGTGTTACCTAACGAAAATGGTGAGTTTGTTGTAATGGTATGGAAGTAAACAAATATAATCGCACACAGAAAAAAATATATTGACAGAGATGAACGATAGATAGGAGGGAAAGGAATCACCTGTTGTTACGCAACAGGTGTGCTAATTGCGATTAAGCGGCGTTCCCAGATATTTCATGATAAAAATGATCTCCATAACATCATAAAATAGACGAAAAATACTGGGATACTTTTATTCCATTTATTGCGTTGTATTACCACTAGTTCTGGTAAAGAATTTCCTTCCGTCTTGTATAAAAATAAAGTTCATTTTTCTATACCTTCAAGTAGTATTTACGGCTTTACTCCTCATATTATTATTATTATTATTATTATTATTATTATTATTATTATTTTATTGTTAATATTATTGTTGTTGTTACTATTATTGAATCCGACGTAATCGTAATATTATTATTATTATTATTATTATTATTATTATTATTATTATTATTATTACTGTTATTACTATTGTAAAACCGACGTATTCCTCATATTATTATTATTATTATTATTATTATTATTATTATTGTTGTTGTTGTTGTTGTTACTATTATTCAAACCGATGTATTCATCGTATTATTATTATTATTATTATTATTATTATTGATGTATGTGTTATATTTCCCTAATTGGGGTCGGTCCTGGTGGTCTTCTAAACCCAAGATCGCGGGTTCGATCTCGGCCGGCCAGGATCGATGGATTTTTTCGGGCGTAAAAATTCTAAGTATGGCTTCCTTTGGAAGGAAAGTAAAGCCACGGGTCCCGTAAGAACTTCAAGCCTGAAAGAAGAGGCCTCTGAGCAAAATTTATCGGCCGTTTCACGCTCTGAATTGAATGGGAGGCTGATGACCTGAGATATTAAAGAGCGTCCGTAAATAAAACAAATCAAATCTCTTATTTGTAATATATATATATATATATATATATATATATATATATATCTGATAAGCATGAATAATGTATATTTAACAATTTAATGTTTCTTTTTCATATGCAATATAGATGAACATCCTTGTGTTCTGTCAGCTGTATGAAAAAAACCTTCCTTTGTAAAATGGAGGTCACAGCTCCTTTATGTTCGGCCCTTTAATTATATGATTACCCAATAGTAAACGGCCGTTCCAGTATTTTGAGCATGAAACTTGCTATGAGGTAAACAACCTTAACTAATGAAGTGACGTTTCTACTTCAAACGTACGTATCACGGAAGAGCAAAGAACAAATTAGACGAGGACAAGCAAATTTGAATAGTCAGTCACAGGCCTAGTTTAAGATTATTAAGTTAAACGCGATGCCCTACCAAATTTCGTGGTACTCGAGTGTCAAAACGACGTATATTTGAATACTGTATAAAAAGACAGTTTTTAGCCCCAAGCTTCTTTGGGCACCAGAACATTTGCGGCATCACATTCGTTCGTCTTCAGATCTTCGGATGTAGAACTCATTCCTGTTTAGAATTCGTTCGACTTCAGATTCTTTGTCGCTCAGCTGACTTTTAGTTTCTATTCAGTATAGTGAGAACACGAAGAATATATCTGCACAACAAATAAATATTAAGTACGCCACTTCACTAATAGAATACGAAGAACATATCTGCACTACAAATAAATATTAAGTCCGCGATTTCAGTAATTTATTTCATCGAGAAAAACAGCCCGCCGAGTAGGCAAGGCGAAATAATCACCCACAGCATTCATTCTACGAACAGCAGAGCACTCAGTTTCACCGGAAAAGCGTTGTTAATAAATCATCGGTGAAAGATGCTTCTAGACGCCGATTTATTTGAAACAGCAGTACATCTTCCTAACCTAATGATTTAAAATCAATAAAACCAGCGAAATTCGCAGAGACCTTTGCTACTTCTATTTGGGACAGCAGTAGCAAAGTAACACCATCAGCAGCCGAGGCAACATTCTGCTACTTCGAATCCACAACGTGAGGCCGCCATTAGCTGGGCCTACTGCTGTCACCCACTCACGGTACAGACTTCCCGTTTTGGGTAAAATGTATTTCTTTTACACACCAACAATAAATGCGGTTCCAATGCTGTCCCTGCATCTTTTTCTGATGGACCTGAGGACCTTGATAAACTAATCAAGATTTATTACCACATAAAATAATAAAATAAACGATAAAGAAGCAATATCAATGCACTAAATGACGTCATCCATGAGCGACGAGCAAAGGCGCGAAATACTCCCGTCAATTTTGTGTTAACGTGTCTCATAGGCCTACCTCACTAAATTTATTTCTATTCGCTGGAAAGTTTTTTTTTTTTTTTTTCAAGCCAAGTACTTCGCTATTCGTCAGTAAGAAGAATTTTAAACAGATTTCATATGTTACTGTCAATGACTTTCTACTCGGACACGTGCATTTTTGTCACTAAACAGGTTGGCTTCTGCCCTGAGGCGGGGCAATGTCAACCCTAGCCGTACACCAGAAGTATTTACCTTAAATTGTCTGCCGTTTGCCAAGACTTTCTGCGCTCGGAGAAAGAATTGAGTTTCTCTTAATTTGTTACTCTTTTACATGTTATTTCTTAAATATCAGAAAATTACCCTTTATGAATGCATTTAAACACTATACAATCTTAATTCTACATAAACGAGTTATGTCATTAAAGTTCCTCTACTGAAAGAAAATGCACAACATATTTGTACATAATTACAGATTTGCTTATTCTAAAATTACAAATATTAATTATTTCAATTATTCTGTAATTGACGGGAAGCCAGAGACAGCTTCACACTCTGACAAGGGATCTACTGAGTAGACCGAGAAAGTAAGCCAGGAAAGCTACTGGAATGATTATTGGACGTTGGCCAGCCGGAAACACCCAAGAACGACGGGACTCTACCATGGAAATCCCACAAGAAATCTATGCGAACAGTCCAATGAAACTTTTTTTGAATGGTGTTTAACGCCCGTTTTTACTACAGAGGCACCACAGGCGGTAAACACTGATGATGTATGAGATGAAATGATAAATTGGGAAGGATTTTTTTTTAAGGAAGCAAACGTTCCAGGCCTAAGTTTATAGTAGCTCCCCGGCATTTGCCATTTACGAGGGCTGAGGAAAACCTGGAAAAACCTCAGCCTGGTCCTGGTGGGATTCGAAGCTCAGACCTTCCGCTCTTAAGCTCGACCTTAACGACCTCGGCCACCCGTGGCGGTCCCAATGGGACTGCGAAACTGCAGTGTGTAACTCTGGAAAGACATATAACATCTTTATTAAAACACAGTTTTTATACACATTCCAAAGTTAATTGGTTAATCTGTCGATATCAACCTTTGATTGCGAAGCAGGGGACCGGTTTTTCGTAGATAACCTTGTATTTTATAGATAAAAATATGTATTAAAGTTGTAATGAATTTCTTACAATATGTACAGGAAATGTACGAGTATATGCAAATCATTGTGCTAATTACAGAGAAGGGGGAGAATTCTGAGGCCTGTGAAGGGCTTCTTAGCTCAAGCTATTATAATGCATAACTTCTTCAAGCCTTTAATGGATTTTATTACAATTTTGTTTCAGGCTATATAACACTTTAGCCACGCTCGTTTGCCAGTTACTAGAGCTTATAGTGAAAGTCTGCGAATCATTAAATGAGTAAATTAAGAGCGATCAATGTTCGCCTTTTTAGAGGCAGGCCTAGATATCGCTGGTCAGACTTTGAGACTGTAACATGCTACCAATGATCAAGAATACTGCCATTTGGAGAGACCTGCAGATGGACGAAAAATATGTATAATATCGATTGTTTAGGTCAAGTTGAGTGTGTATGTATAATATCGATTGTTTAGGCCAAGTTGAGTGTGTATGTATAATATCGATTGTTTAGGCCAAGTTGTGTGTATGTATAATATCAATTGTTTAGGTCAAGTTGAGTGTGTATGTATAATATCGATTGTTTAGGCCAAGTTGAGTGTGTATGTAAATACTGTATACCCAAGTTCTAAATTAGGACAGGTTACAACTGACGTGCCATTTGAACTGGTTTACCAAAGAGTATAATTTAAGCTACTGCTACCTCGTGTAACGAGATTTGACAGACTTTCATTTGATCTGTTTCCAAACACATGTCTCTAATTGAAGTTAAGCCAAGATTTGTTAAATTAACGTACTTTAATGGTTTTCTAAAATTATGTGAATTAAAATCCCGGTTAAATTCCGCAGAGCTCTCACCGTTGCAAAACTGTAACCTATATAGTGTTGTTGCAAAGTTTCCAAAAATCAATAAAAGCCTCCTGGAGATTAACACTGGCGTGTACTTTATTAGCAAATTGATTTTTTCCCTAATATATGATGGTTTTGAGTCATTCTGTAAATATAAATACTGAAGGGATTGGCAAGGTAATGCAAAATATGAATTGACATTTTGTAGCCTGAAATATACGATGAAGGCAGTGGATAAGCAGGAGAAGGAAATGCCAAGAGACTATTTTGAAATTTCTC